>CM033470.1:126393611-126761111 GCA_019447015.1 Hymenochirus boettgeri
AGTGCATAATATATCCATAAAACCACAAATCCCCATGAATCACGAATAAATACATATATACAGCATATAAAAACTAATAAACTAGATATCCAATTGAAAATTACCTCATTCTCAAGAATACAGAACAATCGCTGCCGATAAATAGATATAGCCACATAGAGATACTCGGCACCGGGCTGATATTACTTCCGGGAGCGTCACCACGTGCGCCATCATGAGGGCAGATCACATGATCATCCCCCTAGCGGCGCAAGACCAATGCAGCCATAGCAACCATAGAAAACAACTGAACCTGGAAGCGCTACTCCCGATACTGAGATCCAAAGCGAACGCATAGCATGAGCATACGGAGAAACAATGGCAATCTATCACAGACTAAAGGAGAATCAAAGTCTCATCTCTTTACCAATAAATACGATACATATACTATAAATATAATAAATATGGTAACAACAATATATAAAGTCTAAAATAGATAAGCCCTACAAAGTTTCACCCTGCACAATAACCCAAGTAGTAAAAAAACAGTAATATAAACACCGAATAAATAGAAAACGTAGACACAAATCAAGTCCTGATATCGAACAAACGATATCATCCAACGGCAGTCTAATTATGTCAAATAGGTCCCGGGAGTGTTACAAATAGCAGCTAAGATTATTTATTTCATTGAGACCATATGGTGCCATGGTCTGTAGAATTGAGATCCACCGTGCCTCAAGACGCAAAAGGCTCCTTGCTCTTTCACCTTCCATAGGGGGAACATGATCTATAAGCATACATCTCAATGTGGATAAGCCATGTCCTTTAAGTTTAAAATGCCTAGCCACCGGTTGATCTCCAACTTTATTCATCTTAGTATCTGGTAATTGATTAGAAAGATCTGCCCTTATAGAACTCCGATGGTTGGCAAGTCTCTCGCGAAATGATGTAGTAGTCTTTCCAATGTAGAACAAACCACAAGGGCACGTCAAAAAATAGATGACAAAAGAGCTGGTGGTGGTTACTGGGTAGCTATTTAATCTGGGTGGCTGGTGTGGTACATTAGTCCTGATGACGGCCTGACATAGGTTGAAACATGTTGACAGAATAAACTGCTTGTTTAGAACTTTTTTGCCAAGACCTGTGAGTGCGTCGCGTTTTCCTTATACTATTGTGTACAATTGGGACAGCACCCGGGCAATATATATATTGCTCTTTCACTTCCCCCCAGCCCTTTGGCTTTTTAAAATGAGGGAAGAGGCCATCCAGTGCTTTATATTAAATGAGGGAAGAGGCCATCCAGTGCTTTATATTAAAGGCATAGGACCTCCCATAAAAGGGGCATGTTGGGGGTGCTATTACCACATGGAGGCTTGACCAAGTCTCCCAATAAATACATAGAATACAAGGATTGTGGAAGCACTCCAATTAGGCTAATTTACAACTTCATTTAACTGTAGTGCTACTGATCTGGTCAAACAATTATAAAAACAAAAAAAAGAAAAGATAATCAATGCACATTCCTAGGCCCCATACAATATCATATTATCTGCACACTGGCATACTTTATAAACAAAGGGGTTTTAGTATACATTACTGTGATCACATAAATAAAAAGCCTTCCAACCACGTCAAGGTAACCCCAGTCTGGAAGGCATAGGACCTCCAATAAAAGGGGCGTGTTGGGGGTGCTATTACCACATGGAGGCTTGACTAGGCCTCCCAATAAATACATACAATACAAGGATTGTGAATGTTATTTGATAAAGGACCCAGCGTCTAAAACATGTAATGTGTGAATAAAGCAGTGAAAAGATATCTTTTGAGAGTCTCCCTATATCTGGTGCTACCTCTTCTTTACTTCTGATACTGATATATGTGGTTTGGACAGGACACGAGTAGCAAACAGGATTTCTGAAGATTTCAGGACTATGTGCATTAAAGACAGTTACCAGCTTCAGAGAAAGATTTGCCAACCATTAGAGTGCCATATGGGCTGCCCTGACAAACCAATCTATGGATAAAAAAATCGGAAAATTTGGTGATCAATTGGTTGCATGTCACTTTAAAACTGCTAGCCATGGCTTATCTACCCTCAAATGTATGTTGTTTGATCATGTTCCCCCAATGGAGGGTGATAGGGCAAAGAGACTCTTGCAATTAGATTCACATTGGACTACACGCTTGCAGACCCTAGTACCGCTGGTTTTCAATTAAATCAATAATTTAAGCTGCTTCTTATTATCTTGCTTAATATATGTGTTGTTCTATGCTTTTAAATTTGGTGTCTATACCTGGATTTAAGGCTGCTCAGCCGTTACTGACTACTTCTCTTCCGGTTATGGGTGGTGGAGATTATTCGTTATTATGGATACGCGACGCCATAGACTTTTTCCCCTGGTGTTGTAATATTAGGCCGGCTTGTGAGGTAGCCGATTGGAAATAGATTCTGTCACAATGAATTGTTATGAGACCCGGGGACGATTTTGCTGGCAGAATAGCTGTTTATGGATTGGTTGGCAGCAACGGCTGGACAACGTAATCCAGGTAGATGGAATATTTGTATATGATTTTATTCGGCTGTAAGGATTTGTGCAATAGTGGGTGCTTGGGGATATTGGTTTCACACAGTGAGGGGTTTGTTGTGGGGGTGGTCATTGTTTGCTTATTTAATGGTTCGTGATGATGGGTGTATTTTAGTCCTGAAGATGCCTGTAAAGGGCTGAAACATGTTGACTGAATAAACCAAGTGTGCTCTGATTTTTAAAAAGACCTGTGAGTGCGTTGTTGATATATATAATATAACAAAAAAGTCCGCAGCACCAACTTTTCTATATATATCTTTTCTTGCAAAGCTGTATACCAAGATGGATATAGTTCACAAAACTACAGCAGCACTAAAAGTTAAAACGGACAACTTATTACTCACAAATATAAAATTGTCAAGCTCCACCATCAGTGGAAAAAGGATTTTATATATTCCTGAGTAATAAATTGGACGTTTTAACTTTTAGTGCTGCTGTAGTTTTGTGAACTATATTAAATATATACATACATACATATATATATATGTATATATATGTATATCCCTTTTATTATATAAATATATTTATATCTCCATAGGAGATTGCATTGAGTTTTTAGGAGCTACTGTACCAATGTACCAATGTGGTGGGGGGTATATGATATTAAAGTCAGTAAATGTATATAAAGAATAGCACCGACTTATATTAGGTACAACACAAAATAAACAAACTTACTTACAGAGCTGTGATCCCTATTTTTTCAAATGGAATGGCCAAATGGCAGCTTAAACCACACCCCTGGGTCTGCTCCATGTGAAAGGAAGTGTAATCCAGAAAAAGTCTCTGTCTGCTACACAGAATGTGATGTGTATTGTAATGGACATATACACCAAGTCTCCTTATATAACATCTCCAGCCTGCAGGTGGCATCAGTGAGTAATAAAAGACAAGACACCCCTGCTCTATATGGCTAGGAGGACAGAAAGTGAAAGTAGATTGTGGTGTGTGCTTTGGAGAGATATTGACTGCAACACAAGATCCTGTGTATAAAATCCTGTTACCACCTGTTGGGAGGACAGATTATTGGACAGACAATTTACCTTATTGGATACAAACTCTGATGCAACATAAAAGTGTACACCATCTTGTGTGATTGCTGCACATGTTATGTGGGGAACCTGTTTATGTGCACTGTCTGCTTTGTGCCAGACCACCAGAGTAGCACACTGTGTGCCATGCTACCCATAATCATTCCATAAAGCAGTGATCTGGTACAAATTGGTGTTGCAGCGGTGCTGGTAATACCATTTATTCTCCCTGTTTTCTTTGTATATTTGTTCTCTGTATTAAGCTATGGAGGCTGCTAATGAAAGTATTGATTAAAATCCTCCTGTCCTGGTACCTGCAGATGTTTTTAAACCTGATCCATTTGATGGGTTAACTAGGGAGTGGACTGTGGCAAGTCCTTAGCCTTTTGCTTAGTGGTAAAGCCAGGCAGGTATACCAAGAATTTACTGTAAAACTGAAATAAAAAGCAGTTATCAGTTATTAAAAATTGCTCTGAAGCTATTTTTTTTCAATTAGATCTGTATAAAAGAGTATATAAAGGATAAATCCATTTCTTTAGGTAAACTTGGAATGAGAAATGTTTGTTTATACGTTAGATTATTAGGGCAATGCTATTATATGAAGCTCCATTAACAACTACTCTCTGCATCCTGTTCATCAACCATTTTCTATCCATGTACAAAAGTGCCAACCCAGACCAACAGACCTTAGCTTATACATTAGTCGCCTATGGGAGACTGTATCAAAAGCCTTTGCAAAATCCAAGTATAGTACATCCACTGCTATGCCAGAGTCTAAACTTCTACCTACTTCCTCATAAAAGCCAAGCAAGTTAGTATGGCAAGATCTATTCCTCCTAAATCCATGCTGGTTACTATATTTGTTTGAAGGTCAGTCCTTGAATCATACTCACAGGCCTGTAATTACCCAGCTGTGAAACAACTCCCAGTCGGTCGATCCCAACAGATTTGCAATTTTAGGCGAAGATGTGGAGGACAATGGCTAAGAAGCAGCATGTATGGAGCGGGCCTTTCCCTTGAGCACCAAGGGGACGGCCATCTCCAATACAAGGGAGGGAGAACTGGAGGCTAGGAAGGATAGGCAGGTGGTAGTGGTAGGGGACTTCATTATTAGAAGGGTAGATATGGTAATCTGTCGCCAAGACCCTGCATGCCGAACAGTGTGTTGTCTGCCTGGTGCTAGGGTTCGACATGTGGTAGATCGTGTAGACAGATTATTGGGTGGGGCTGGGAGTGACCCGGCAGACTTGGTTCACATTGGTGCCAATGACAAAGTTAGAGGTGAGGTCCTTAAAAATGATTCCCGAGAATTAGGGGCCAAGTTAAAAGCAAGGACCTCAAGGGTAGTGATTTCAGAAATACTACCGCAGCCACGTGCTATGCTAGGGAGGCAACAGGAGCTCAGGAGTATAAATGCATGGCTAAGAGGGTGGTGTAAGGACATAGGGTTTGGGTTTTTAGAGAACTGGATGACTTTTCGTGTGGCTACAGGCTCTTTATTAGAGACGGATTGGACCTCAATGGTGATGCAGCTGTTTTGGGGGAGAAGATGGCTAGGGGGTTGGAGGAGATTTTAAACTAGGTAACGGGTAGATAGAAATGTTAGGGATCAGGGGGCTGTTTACACAACGGAGAAAGGGAAGGGGGTAGCATAGAGGATAAGGAGACATGTATGACCATGTATGGAAGTAAATTAATTGATAATCTAAAATGTATCTTTACAAATGCAAGAAGTCTGGCTGGAAAAACAGGGGAACTTGAAATAATAGCTTTAAAGGAAAGGTATGATGTGATTGGTATAGCAGAATCATGGATAAATGATTCACATGACTGGACAGTAAATATTGAAGTATACTCCTTATTTAGACATGACAGAGTTAATAAGAAAGGAAGAGGAGTATGTATGTATGTTAAACAGGAATTGAAGCCAAATTTAAAAGATGGAATATGGGTGGAACTGTGTACAGGAAGCAAGAAGGTAGGTAAATTAATTGTTAGAGTATGTTATAAGCCGCCAAATGCCGGGGACGAGGTGGAAATGAATCTCCATATGCAGTTGCGAAGGCTGCTGGTAGGGGGCATTTTTTTGATTATGGGGGATTTTAACTACCCTGACATAGATTGGAATTAAGGACTGCCAGCACCTCAAAGTATAAAGTTCTTAAATTTCCTATAAACATTTTCTTTCACAGATGGTAGAAGTTCCTAATAGACAGAATGCGTTGTGGATCTGGTGATATCTAATCATCCTGAGCTTATTTTTGGGATGAAGGTAATGGGAAGCTTAGGGAATAGTGACGATGATATAGTGTCATTTAATATAGGTTGCAAAAAACTAAAGTGCCCGGTTAACAAAAACTTTCAACTTAGGAAAGCTAATTTTATGCTGTTAAAGGAATCACTCCTGCTCATAGACTGGGGGGGATTGTTTCTGGTAAAGATACAGAGCAGATGTGGATCACTTTTAAAGGTATATTAAACTATTACATTTCTAAATCTGTACCTTTACGGAACAAGTGTAAAAAAATTAGGTCCACTGCTGCATGGCTTAATGCTCAGGTAAAAAGGGAAATGGGAAAAAAGAAAGGCTTTTAAAATTTTGAAAACAGAGGGAACAGACCGGCTTACAGGGAGTACAAAAGCTGTAATAAGAGTGCAAGAAAGCAATTAAACTAGCTAAAATAGAAAATGAAATACGGATTGTCGAACAAAGCAAGTCCAACCCCAAAATGTTTTTTAAGTATATAAATGGTAAAAAGATAGAGACTGAGAATGTGGGACCATTAAATAATGGGGCTGAGGTGGTTGTAGAGGATCCGAAAAGTTAATCTGCAAACCGTTTTTTACCTCGGTTTTTCTGCTGAAAATCCTTGTCCTTACAGCAGGGATTGTAATAATATGCAGGGAAGAAAAAGAGTATTCACATTGGTTAACAGAGGATGGGTACGGAAACAATTAACAAAGTTAATATCAATAAAGCCCCAGGACCAGATGGATTACATGCTCGAATTTTAAAGAGCTTAGTTCAGTTCTATCTAGACCACTGTTTCTCATCTTTTCAGATTCGCTTTGGTCTTGGGATGTGCCGCTGGATTGGAAAAAAGCCAATGTAATACCAATTTCAAAAAAGGTAGTCGTTCACAGCCTGTAGCTATAGACCTGTAAGCCTAATATCAGTGGTAGAGAAGGTGCTGGAAACTTTATTACGGGATCATATCCTTGACTTTGTCTCCAGAGCTCATCTTTTAATAGTAGTCAGCAGGATTATGATAAATAGATCTGCCAGACAAATTTAATTGGTTTTTATGAGAAGCGAGTAAGAAGTTAGATTCAGGCACAGCACTGATGTGGTATACTTGGATTTTGCGAAAGCTTTTGATACTGTGCCACATAGGCACTAATGTATAAACTGAGGATGTTGGCCTTGAAGAAAACATTTGTTCATGAGAGAACTGGTTATTGGATCGCAAACAGAGAATGGTGGTTAATGGAGCTACATCTATGTGGACTAAAGTTCTAAGCGAGTGCCTCAGGGTTCTGTACTGGGGCCGCTTCTGTTTAATCTGTTTATAAATGACTTAGAAGGGGGCATTGAGAGTTAGGTCTCAGTGTTTGCTGATGACACTAAACTATGCAGAGCTTTGGAAACTTCAAATGATGTGCAAGTGCTGCAATCAGACCTAGATAGATTATCAAAATGGGCAGCAGAATGGCAGAGATGAGATTCAATGTTGATAAATGTAAGATGATGCATTTTGGATTTAATAATCCCTGTGCCACCTACACCATAAATAACTCTCAATTAAAAGATTCAATAAAAGTTCTTATCGTTTAAAATGGTGCTAATTTTGCCCCAACCAATCAGAACTTATGTAACATTTGAAAGCTTACATCTGATTGGTTGGGGCAAAATTAGCACCATTTTAAATGATAAGAACTTTATTGAATAACCCCCCTCTGTGTTAAGTGCATCTGTAAGGAAAAGATTTGGGGGTTCTGGTAGATAACAGACTTAGCTATAGCAAACAATCCAGGTAGCAACGGCTAGAGCTAGCAAGATATTGTCTTCCATAAAGAGGGGAATAGATTCAAGAAAGAAAAATATTTTCTCCCTCTTTACAAGGCACTGGTAAGGCCTCATTTGCAAATTGCGGTGCAGTTTTGGAATCCCATATACAAAAGGGAGATCTTGGAAATTGAAGCGTTCAGAGAAGGCAACTAAATTAATAAGGGAAATGGAAGGCTGAATATGCAGGCAATTAGACAAGTTGGGCTGTTTACACAAGCGACGCTTGCGTGGGGACATGATAACCTTATACAAATATATTAATGGGCCATACAATGAACTCTCTGGTGAACTGTTTACTAATAGGTCATATCAGAGGACTTGTGGACTTCCTTTAAAGGGTATGTCCACCCTTAAATCTTACTTTTAATATTGGCTTCCCCCTGGTCCCCCAGCCCCAACCGCATTATTTTTATTTTAAGAAAGCTCCCCAAACTCTTACTTACCTCCCCTCTTTCCTCCGCCGCGCTCCCGGCCCTCTGCTTGCGAGAAATGCAAGCAGAGGGGCGGGACCGGCAGCCGCGTCTGTGATTGGCTGACTGCAGCCAATCACGGACGCGCTGCCGGCAGCTCACTTCAGCGGAGGAAAGAGGAGAGGTAAGTAAGAGTTTGGGGAGCTTTCTTAAATAAAAATGAGCGGTTGGGCTGGGGGACCAGTGGGAAGCCTATACTAAAAGTGTTAAACGCTAGGGGAGGGAATCGGGAGAGGGAGGGAGAGGAGGGAGAGGGAGGGGGAGGGAGGGGGAGAAGGGCTGCAGTACGCATGGCAAAAATCTACCTGAGGCCAGGTAGGAGGCAGAGTCCTATATGGACTCTGCTAGCCTCCTGGTGGGCATTTTTTTGGACTTTGGGGGGAGACTACAGGAGAACCCTATGGAGCTGGGATGTTAGGTAAGGATTAAACTACACTACTGGTGGGGCCAGTAGTTGGGGGGATTATAGTTTTGGGGGTGACATGCCCTTTAAGTTGGAAGAAAGGAAAAGAATTTTCATCTTCAGGTTAGGAAAGGTTTCTTCTCAGTGAGAACGGTGAAACTGTGGAACTGTCTTCCATCAGATGTGGTATGGGCAAGTTCATTGAATAGCTTTAAAAAGGCCTGGATAAGTTTCTAAAACTAAAAATATTGAGAATTACTGGTATTAATGCATATAGATCTGGTTAATCCAGGGATACTTTCCAATTGCCGTTTTGGAGTAGGGAAGGATTTTTTTCCTTTTTTTTTAGGGGGTTTTTGCCTTCCCCTGGGGAAAAACTGTTAGGGAGGGAAAAAAAAAAAAAAAAAAAAAGGGTGAATAGGTTGGACCTGATGGACGTATTTCTTTATTCAACCTTAATTACTATGTTACCTTTGAAAATATTGGAATAACATCAGCTTTTTCAATTCCAGAGGCACATATCCGGACCTGAGTTAATCTGCAAAAATAAGAAACTATGGCCTAGATAAAACTGAACTTAGCTACCTATAAGGAACTAGTGCCACAAAGGATAAAGTTCCTGTCCATATCTTTTCTAAAAGTCGTGGTACCCAAACGGTCTCCATTTTTGTATATGTATATTAAGCAAGTCTATACTTATCTCACTCAAAGTCAGAGTGAGTTTTACAGGGGTAAGGAAGCTCATTCAATAAATAAAGAAAGGATTTTGCTTCTTCCCTGGTACCCTTCCATAGAAAAATAATTTCATCAATATAACGCCTATATCGCAATAGGCATTCTTTTGCCACTGCATATAGAGAATAGCCACAGCTGGGGCCACATTGAACCCCATTACAATGCCTGTTTTTTAAATCTAAAATTTAGTATTGAATTGAAAATAATTGTGGCACAGTATCAAAAGCTTTAGCAAAATCCAAGTATACTAAATTCACTGCTATGCCTGAATCTAAATTCTTTCCCCTGGGGGCGTGGCCTGCTCGTGAACGGGGACAGCAGCATGATTAAGGTGCTCCTCGTATCTACAGCCTGGCAGCAAAATTTAACTGAACCTAGAGACCAAAAAAGACTCCAGACAAATAGATTATCAAGCCACAATGACGAAAAACAAAAAAACCAAAACAAAAATCCGCAAATTAACGGATTACTACTCCCAGGATTCCAACTCACCTGCTGACCGCGACCTCCAAGATGGCGCTGGCTTCACGCGCTCTCCTTACAGTCCGGGCAAAGCTGAGGCAAAGACTGGGAAAACAAAAAGAAAACCTAATAAAAAAGCAATCGGAGACCAAATCCCATACATACACAGTACTCCAACAAAGATAACTATAAAAGAAACAACCAAACAACAGATACAACTGAACTGTAAGTCTAACTCACCTTCCCCTCCCTCAGACACCCCTGGGACAGTTTACACACAGATAAATAGGATTTCTGGGGAACTCAATCAGATTACAACAGACCCACAAGAAGATCCCACACAATTTAAGGGTTCACAGAGTAGCCCTCATCAATCTGGAGACTCAGATGGGGAAATACCCTCAGCACAAAAACAAAGGGAGGCAATCTCACCTCACTTACAACCAGACCATTACAGGACCTGATTCAGAAGATATTTCAGACGCCATCTCAGAAACAGAAAATAATACCGCCAGAAACTTCAATAAAGGCCAAGATAAGGGAGAGAAATCAGAGCAATCTTGCTCACTAATGAACTTTCCAGTAAACAAAATACCATTAACAGAAAACATACTAAAAAACATAACTGAATTAGCACAACGTACAGACCACGTGGAAAACAAAATGATGGAGTTTAGATCTTCATTTAATGACTTGATTGATGAACATTACGAAATGGCAGCTAATATAGTATGCCTCCAAGAGACGCATCTTACAGAAAAATATTAACACCTCTTACACCATAAATCCTACCCAACAATTTACCAAGCCACATATGCCCCCCCAAAAAAGAGGTGTAGCTATGATGATCAGGAACACAATAGCATTCCAACTTCAAAAATCCATAATCGACCAAAATGGAAGATACATTATAATACTGGGCAAGATAAACAATATACTATACACAATAGTGAATTTATACTCTCCACATCAAAACCAGCTGAAATTCATCAAGAAAATAACAAACAAAGCTAAACAACAAAACTCACATAATCTGATCATAATAGGAGTTTGGGCAGGCTCTTCACTATCGATTCCAGTTCCTCTATTCTCAATGGGGTGTTTAAGTTGTCTAGTTCTTGTTTGGGTATAGTTGGGAGTTGACAGGTTGTGAGATAGGTGTTTATTTCATCTTGTAGGTTATGAGTTGGGGTGTGGGCTGGATTAGCATATAATTCTTGATAATATTGTTGGAAGGATGTTGCTATCTGTTTTGGGCTGTATGCTGTTTTCCCTGTGGATGTCTGTATAGGATGTAGTGTTGTGGTTTGGGTGTCGCTTTTTAGTTGTCTGGCTAACAGGGTATGTGCTTTATTGCTATATTCGTAGAATCGTTGGCGTGACCATAGAATGGATTTTTCTACTTTGGCTGTCTCTAGTTGGTTCAGATGTGCTCTCAGGTTGATCACTTTTCTCAAGTATTTTAGAGAGGGGTGTGCATATAGTTTCTGTTCGGCTTCTTTAAGTAGAGTATTGGTGTTTTGTATTTGTATCTTATTGTCTCTTTTGAGTCTTGAGCCCCATTGTATGAACTTTCCCCTTATTACTGCCTTATGGGCCTCCCAGAGGGTCGCTCTTGATGTTACTGTTTCTTTGTTCAGTTCGAAGTATTCTTTGATTGCTTTTCTAATATCTTCCATAGCTATGGGGTTTCTAAGAATTGTTTCATTTAGACGCCAGTGGCATTGTCTAAAGCTTGGGTTGGTGATGTTTAGAGTTAGTTCTATTGGACTATGGTCTGACCATGTTATGTGTGCTATTTCTGAGGTTGCCATGAGGCGCAGTAGTGGAGCGTTTACCCAGAAGTAGTCCAGTCTTGTATGTGTTTTATGTGGGAATGAGTAGAATGTGTATTGTTTGGATTTTGGGTGACAGATTCGCCAGGTATCATAGAAGTGTGCTTTGCGCATGAGTTGTCTATATCCCTTTGCTATGGTTTCTCCTGTATGTCCTTGGGGTTTGTCTGATAGTGTCATCTTATCTAATATTGTTGAGTGTACCATGTTGAAGTCCCCTCCCATTAACATGAGAGGGCATTCAAATTTTGCCAATTTATGCAACACATTTTTTAAGAAAGTTACCTGGTGTACATTTGGAGCGTATATATTGCATATAACCATTTCCGTGTGGTTTACCTGTCCTTGTATTATTATGTATCTACCTGCTGCATGGACTTGGCTTTTTGTTAGTTTAAATTGGCAGTTTTTATGTATTAGGATCGCCACTCCTGCTTTTCGATTACTAAATGTGGTGGTATATATTTGGGGGTACATATGTTTAATAAATTTGAATGCATCTTCTGTGTGTAGATGCGTTTCTTGGACCAGTAGAATGTCTGGTTGGGATGTTTTAGCTTCTTTCAGGAGTAGCCACCGTTTGGTCGGTGAGTTCAATCCTTTTACATTTAACGATATAATCTTTAGATTTTTACTCATCATATGGGGAAGGGGGGATATCCATGTCCATGCAGCTGTGCAGTAGTTTCTGCCGTCTCTGGTACCATTGGTTGGAGTGTGGGGGAAGACTTAAGGTAGTTCCCCCATCCTCTCTTATTTGCAACTTTTATGTTAAACTTTATCAAAAACAGTGTGTAACATAACATTTTAAATGCATATTTACATAATTTCCAGATCTTTTTAGTCCGGGTTTTAACCTTTAACATTTTGTATTTGGGGAGTTTTCCCCTTATGTGATTGAAATACAAACTACTGGAGTTCATCCAGTTATTGGGGGGGGTTGGAGGTCTACTCAGTTGTTTGAGATTAAGACTTCCGTTCTCCGGTGGCCTCTCCAGGGTTTATTTTAAGCCTTGAGTATCTATATTGTAGACATTCAGTCTCAGTTTCCTTTTATCTTTGTAGTAATGGAGCTTGCACACTACATCTCTTGGTTGCTCACCTAGTTGTGGTTTAGCTCGGAGAGCTCTATGTGCTCTATCCATGAGTAGGTGATGAGTATGGTCATCCTGTAAGAGATAGTTGAATAATTTAAGCAGATGGCATACCGTTTGATTCAGGACATTTGGGAGATTGATATTTGGTAACATTTTTTTACATTACTTGGGATTTTGGCATGATTTCTGTTAAGGAGACATATATCCCATACATCTATCGCTTTAAGCTTTAGTTTTAATTACATAGAAAATGTTATTTCTAGCTAGCATTATACGGAACATTAAGAGACCTTACCTTTGTATGTCTTGTGTGTTTTATGTGTAACAGTTTTATCTGTCAAATTTGTTAATTTGCTGAGCTTGCTTGCTTTGCGCTTATTGTTAACTTTCTTGCTTACAGGATGGAAAGTTTCACAGCAAAGGTGTCTGACCCAAACATGATAAGTCATTTAAAGTATATTAAAGTGTTTTAATTCTAAGTTTACAGGTTTCCAATGTGTGGGAAAATACTGATAACAAGACTGGTAAAGAAGTTCCGAAGAATTTTCCTGGAGGATTAGGTGATCCGTATTGGCAATCCATGGTTTGATAATATATTGGGTTGGATAAAAGATGTATATTCTTATTGTGAGCTGTCTTAGTGAATTTTATTATAAATCTGATTATATTAATAAGTAAAGTTTAAATTTAGTTAATGCTGGCTTCACTTAGAATGTTTTCTATTATAAATGTAAGGTAAAGTTCTGTGTCTAAATCATTTTCTGCAGTGTCTGACACCCGCTTCCCCCACCCGCTTCCTCCTCCTCTCCTTTTTGTTTTGGTTCACTGGAAATGAAAGTAAATGTCATGGTTTAACTAGTTAAGTGGAAATTATATAACTGCATAGTGATCTTAATTGTTTTGCATCAGTTTAAGAATAAAAGTGTTCAGATTGTGTAAGAAGGTTGAAGAAGGTGTTAATGGAAGAGGAAAGTTATTAGGAGGAAGGTGGATAGTCGAATGGAGGTAGGAATGTCTATGGAAGTTTTTTTTTATATATTACAGAGGTTTTTGAGAAAGTGAGGATTTAGAAAGCAGAGGGCAAGGATCTGGTAGAGTTTCTGTTGGTTTTTAAAGAGGAGTTTAATAATAGTAGATATGTTATTTGTTATAAATTAGATCATTGGTGAGACCCGTTATATCTATATAGCTAAGTAGGATATGAAATACAGTCACAGATAGATATCCCCTATGATGGCAGTTGTGATGGATTTTCCCACAAGTGATTCCCTCGCTGTGGTACAGCTCATGGACAGAATGTGTAATCCTATTTGTGTTCTTCATATACGAGGTAAGCTGTTTAATTTTTATTAATGATACAGGGACTATGTGCTTCTCTATCAAAGCTTCCTTATATTAATGGTCCCTCAGCTGATTGCAAGCCTTTTGTAGAGATTTATTGGGGTACCTGCAGAGACTAAGAATATAAAATATTTGTCACTAATAGGGATAATGGCCAATTGTTATTGGCTTATTTTTCCTTTGAATTATTACCAGATTACCCCATTAATTTGATAATACAGGATTTAGTAAATTGTGTATCTTAATTTTCTTTAGTGGCATAACTTGTTGGAAGTAAAAGATTATTTTTTTTTATGCCCCTAACCCTTTTACAGGATATAATTAATAGTATCCTGCCAATGGTTTGTACCTTTGTAGAGCAATGAGTAATTATAAAGACTATCTTCCTATTTTATACCCCTATTATAGCTCATAATACAGATAGTTCCTATAGTTTTGGATATTTAAGCCCTTATTAGCATTTCTGCCGATACCCAATGTAATACAGTTGTTGATTTTGAGATTTGCCTTTTTTCTGCATGTCGGCTGGTGCTACGGCTCAGTCTTTTTGTATTCATTTTTTGAAAAGTCCCAATTTATGTGTCACTGTTTGACATAGAGACTTGGTGGACTTGCCAGTGACAGACTCTATGGCTCTCTGTGAAGTGTTAAAATAATAATGGGTTCAGCCACATGGTTCTAGGATTATGTGAAATATGTTAATTGTCAAATATGTTAATGTGGTTATTGTGTATCCAGAGCATGGAGGTATATAAAAATGTTTCTCTCTCCTCAATTGTCTTGCATCAAAAGCTTCCAGAAAATACAATATTGCAAAGACTCAGTTCAATATCTTGGTTGTATAATATCTAAGGGTGAATATCTGGTCAGCCCCGCCAGAGATAAAGACATTTCAAACACCCTGTAATAAAGCTGAATTGGTCGGCTTCATGAACTTTTACCAACAATGAATCCCAGCCAGCTCCCACTGGGACCAAATGCTCCAAAATGCACCATTAAAGACTGTCCAAACATCATTCTATGGACACTGCAAATGACAAAGAATGTTTAAATAATTGTAATAACATTTACCTCTGCCCCTGCTCTGAGCTTTGTGAATTATGATAAATCTTTTCATTTGTATTGTAAGAGAACATTGTAAAATCATGGTGGCAGTTTTATCACAATATCACAGAGACACCTTGAAACTAGTCACTTATTTTTTTTTTTTCTCTCTAAGTCATTGGCAATCACTGTTAAGAGAATGCATCTCTGCAGCTTGTACAATGGCTGGTGAGGCCCCAACTTTATTATATTGGACACGGAGAATGTTTAATTAACATCTAATCATGTTTATAAATGCTAAAGAATAGAATATGAACTATCCGATACCTCACAGAGTATGAGGTTATTTTAAATCCATCATGGTCTTAGAAGTTAAATATATTCAGGTCTTACCCATAGTATATTCCTTTTATTTACTGTATTAAGATTACAGGTTAAATTAATACCCAAGTAATTAATATTTAAATATAGGTGTAGATCTCTCCCCAGTCCGATTTGATTTTCTACCAATTAGAGCTGTTATGGTTGTGTTTGTGTATAGTGTATATAGAGCTTCAATTCCCAGATTCTGTTTAGAATTTAGTCCGTTACCGTGTTTTGTTTATTTAGCTTAATCTTTTCTTTAACCCGTACCAGTGTTTTGATTAAGGTTTAAGCTGTTAGTTCATTGTTTCCAGGTATGATTTTAATGTAGTTGGTTTTGCTAGAATTTGGCAGTAGATAGTTTATAAATGAGAATGGTGAGCTGACTTTACATTAATTTAATTTGTGGATTATTATCTTCCTTATGTTTTGGTTGTTTGGGTGAGATAATTGTGAGTTCTTTTCATGTTGTTTAAGGGAATGTTATGTTATATATGTGTATAAGTTGCTACTCTTTTCTCCGTTTCTTTTGTTTCTTTCCTGTATTCATACTTTTCCCTGAGAATGTTATTATTTCAGTTTAAGTTTTTGTTTCCTCCCGATTCATTTTGGTTTTTTTTGCCATTCTTAATCAATCTCGACTGACAATCTCACGCTTCAACGTTGTTCCATACTTAATCCCTCTACACTTCTGCCAATTCCTGAGGGGGGTACCACCGATGATGGAACTTATCACCATGGAGAACAGGATAATGAGGACCATGGTGCAGCAAGAAACAGCACACCTTCCCACAGTCAGTTCGTCTCCACTGGACAACCCAGACATCACTCTATTTGTGGATGGATCACGCTTCGCAGAGAGGCATACAGGAATTGCCAGAAGATGTGAGAGGAAAATTTAACCTGTCACTAAAGAAATTTGGACTGCTTTAGGAGTGACCTCCTCCGCCCTATCATCCTCAAAGTAGTGGGAAGGTTGAAAGAATGAATGGTACTCTAAAGACACGCATATTAAAAATGGCTCATGATTCTGGGATGGGATGGCCTGATAGCCTGCCTATAGCTCTGTTCAGTGTCAGATACACACCCAGGGGGGAGCACAAGTTATCCCCCTTTGAGATCCTATTTGGATCAGCCCCTAGGTTAGGGTGTTATTTCCCCCAGCAATTACAATTACTGTCTGATGTATTAACTGATTTTGTTTGCCAACTAACACGTGAATTAACTAAAGTGCATGGTCAAGTGTTCTCTTCTCTTCCAGATCCTGAGTCTGTAACAGGTGCTCATTCACTCCTCCCAGGCGATTGGGTGCTGGTAAAGAAATTTGTAAGAAAGCACTCCCTTGAACCTAGGTTTGACAGCCCATTCCAGGTTCTCCTTACCACTCCCACTTCAGTGAAGCTGGAAGGAAGACCATCTTGGATCCACGCTTCACATTGCAAGAAAACAACCCCTCCTGTCGATTGGTCTATATATCCTTTTCATTATCTCCTCAGGGAGAGCTTTACAGGTTGCCGTAACTCAGAATGAAGATCTAACAACATTCTGGTTTAATTCTTCAAACACCCATACTGCTGTGTTTATGTTTGATTTCTGTATGATTGCTAGGTGCCCCAGTCTCTGTGAGCAATGTAACCTTTATAATGGCAAACCAGCCATTAGCTCACTATACATCTGTGTAACTGACGAATATTGGGGAAACAACTGTGCTTATTGGGGGGCTGTAGGGTGGAATACGGGATCAGATTGGGGATATCAGCCCGAATCTGCTCGCCTTAAAGTAGATAAGAATGGTGTTCCCTTGCTTAAAAGAATGGCCCTCCTAAAAACAGGCCTTTGTCTAAGAAAGAGCGATAGACCTGGTTCAAATATGAAACTAACCCTTACCCTTGTGAATCCCACCTCCACAGATGCAGGTACATATATATTAGCGGCATGGGCTTTTGGTAAGACTGCTTCTGTATATAATGGTACATTCTTCCTAAAAGATATGTATAATTCAGCAGAATCTAAGGATCTGAACAAAAAGGAGACAAAACCTACGAATCTTATTGTACCAAACAATATGAGGGCTATAGCAAATCCTACTTTTGAAGAGACAATATCTATCGAAACTGGATTTAGTGATGCCAATGTTTGGCTGGAATGGATGAAATATAGTGCCGTCCAACATAATAAATCCAACTGTTTCGTTTGTGGGGGAGCACGCCCCCACTTAGGCACTGTTCCACTTAATCTCCCACCCCAAATTGAGCAATGTTTCCTTAGCCTGTTCAGTAATGTTTCCACCAACCAGACAATTTGTGAGACGTGGAAAACCACTTACCCAATTCTTAAACAAACACCTCGCCAAACTGAAGGTATAACCATATATCCCGGAAATTATACCTGTTATTATAACTACCATCATTCTGGCAAAACCATGGGCAATTTCACTACAGGATATTGTGAAACGTATAAAGATGGCTCTAAAAGCCCTCTGCAGAATCAAGTACAATCACTTGGTGACATTTACTGGATTTGTGGAGACATGAAAATCAGGTCCCATCTCCCCACTTCCTGGAATGGTGAATGTGCCTTAAGTAAGGTGATTATGCCCCTTCATATCATCCCTCACTATCCATCAAGTGTACCCTTTGAACCCCCTCATCGCGCTAAAAGAGACTTGACTCCAGGTGGAAGTCTTGATCCACACATATATATTGATGCCATTGGAGTTCCTAGGGGGGTACCCGATGAATTTAAAGCCCGTGATCAGGTTAAAGCAGGGTTTGAGTCTTTAATTCCAATAATCACCGTGAATAAAAATGTTGATTGGATTAATTACATTTACTATAATCAGCAGCGATTTGTTAACTATACTAAAGATGCACTCCAGGGTTTGGCTGATCAGTTAGGGCCAACTGTACAAATGAGTTTCCAAAACAGGATCGCCTTAGATATGATGCTTGCTGAAAAAGGAGGAGTTTGTAAAATGTTACCAGACTCTAGCACTTGTTGCACTTATATCCCTGATAACACCGGCCCAAATGGTAAAGTCACTCTTGCTATTAAGAAACTTGAAGATTTGTCAATCAAATTAAAGAAGAACTCTGGAATAAATAGCCCATGGGACCAATATTTTGGATGGATGACTGGGTGGCAGAAAACCTTGGCCCAGATAGGAGTGACTGTATTGATAGTTTTAATATTGGTCTCTTTCTTAGTTTGTTGTTTTATTCCATATATTAAGAAGCTAGCAAAACAAGCTGCAAATGTATCCGTCCCAATGTTTGTAATGCATGAATACAAACCTGATTTTATTCCTGAGTCTCCTTACACTCCCATGCAACCTACAGAGCTTTCCGCTTACAATTCTCTACAGGGATAGTTAGGGTATTGGAGTTGGAAGGGTTGGTCCCTGGCATTGCGCAGGTCTCCCGAGGCCAAGCTGAACAGCCACACCCACCTCTAGGGTGGACTCCCTCTGGGGCAACTCTGATAACCCTTGTTAGGTAGGGACAGCAAAATAAACATTTTAGGGGGGACTGTTAAGGAGACATATATCCCATACATCTATCGCTTTAAGCTTTAGTTTTAATTACATAGAAAATGTTATTTTACTGTCTCATTACTATATTTTAGTTGTTTTATTCTTCTAACCTTGATGATTCAATATTATATGATATGCTCAGCTCTTGTTTTCCTACTCAACTGATAAACATAGATATCATACGCTTAGCTCTGCTAGATGAATGTACAAGAGGATTCTCCCCACAAGGACAAATATTTGTGATGTATGATGCTTCACAGACGACTCCTGGAGAAGAAGCTACAATAGCCTAAATCAGCAAATATAATGACCCTTGCCAGACTAATTGTGCCAATCAACCCCCACCCCAACCTTATAGCCCGTTGTAACTAACAATAAAATCAGAAGGAACATTTTTTACCTACTGAACAGCTCGTGTCAGTGTGTTCTTTATAGTTTCTTCCCAGTCTAGACTGTTATATCAATTGATAACCGATTTGGAAGGGAACAGATAATTCCTGGACTTAGTTTAGTCCATAACATTTCTACCTTTGAGAGTGTTTTTTTCCAAATTTTTTAGAAAATCTGCTAAAACTGTGAACTTCTACGAAGAACTGCGCCCACACCATTGATGGTACGAATGAACAAACTACAGAATTTCGTAGATAAAGGTGTGTGGATTTGAGAAATATATGGTTTGTGGGGGTTGTTTTGTGGGAAAAAATTGCAGACTGTTCAAATTCAGATTTGGCTGAATATTTTTGCTGTTTCTGAGCCATCGTGCATTGTTTCACTTTGTGGCTTTTGCCTTCCACGTCCAAGTGGTGTAACCACACATATGGCATACCGTTGATTCAGGACATTTGGGAGATTGATATTTAGTAACTTTTTTTACATTCCATGAGGTTTTGGCATGATTTCTACCTTTTGAAGTTGTTTTTTGTCATTTTTTCAGACAAATGCGAACTTCTACGAAGAATTGTGCCCACACCCATTGATGGTATGAATGAACAAGCTACTGTGTACATAGCTGAAGGTGTGTAAATTTCAGGAATATATAGTTTGTGGGGGTTATTTCTAAGTACAGGGGTGGTTTGTGGAAAAAACTGTAGACTGTCCAAATCGGAGTTGACTAAATATTTCGCTGTTTCTGAGCCATCGTGCATTGTCTCAATTTGTGGCTTTTCGCTTCCACGTCCGCGTATGTAACCACACATATGGCATACCGTTTGATTCAGGACATTTGGGAGATTGATATTTAGTACTTTTTTCATTCCATGGGTTTTGGCATGTTCACCTTTTTGAAGTTGTTTTTGTTATTTTTTCAGACAAATGCGAACTCTACGGAGAATTGTGCCCACACCATTGATGGTATGAATGAACAAGCTATGTGTTACATAGCTGAAGGTGTGTAATTTCAGGAATATATAGTTTGTGGGGGTTATTCTAAGTTAAGGGGTGTTTTGTGGAAAAAACTGTAGACTGTCCAAATTCGGAGTTGACTAAATATTTTCGCTGTTTCTGAGCCATCGTGCATTGTCTCACTTTGTGGCTTTTCGCTTCCACGTCCGCGTATGTAACCACACATATGGCATACCGTTTGATTCAGGACATTTGGGAGATTGATATTTAGTAACTTTTTATTACATTCCATGAGGTTTTGGCATGATTTCTACTTTTTGAAGTTGTTTTTTGTAATTTTTTCAGACAAATGCGAACTTCTACGAAGAATTGCCCCACACCATTGATGGTATGAATGAACAAGCTACGTGTTACATAGCTGAAGGTGTGTAAATTTCAGGAATATATAGTTTGTGGGGGTTATTTCTAAGTTACAGGGGTGTTTTGTGGAAAAAACTGTAGACTGTCCAAATTCGGAGTTGACTAATATTTTCGCTGTTTCTGAGCCATCGTGCATTGTCTCACTTTGTGGCTTTTCGTTCCACGTCCGCGTATGTAACCACACATATGGCATACCGTTTGATTCAGGACATTTGGGAGATTGATATTTAGTAACTTTTTATTACATTCCATGAGGTTTTGGCATGATTTCTACTTTTTGAAGTTGTTTTTTGTTAATTTTTTCAGACAAATGCGAACTTCTACGAAGAATTGCGCCCACACCATTGATGGTATGAATGAACAAGCTACTGTGTTACATAGCTGAAGGTGTGTAAATTTCAGGAATATATAGTTTGTGGGGGTTATTTCTAAGTTACAGGGGTGTTTTGTGGAAAAAACTGTAGACTGTCCAAATTCGGAGTTGACTAAATATTTTCGCTGTTTCTGAGCCATCGTGCATTGTCTCACTTTGTGGCTTTTCGCTTCCACGTCCGCGTATGTAACCACACATATGGCATACCGTTTGATTCAGGACATTTGGGAGATTGATATTTATCACTTGTTCCTTCCATTCCATGGGTTTGGCATGTTTCTACCTTTTTGAAGTTGTTTTTTGTTCATTTTTTCAGACAAATGCGAACTCTACGAGAATTGGCCCACACCATTGATGGTATGAATGAACAAGCTAATGTGTTACATAGCTGAAGGTGTGTAATTTCAGGAATATATAGTTTGTGGGGGTTATTTCTAAGTTAAGGGGTGTTTTGTGGAAAAACTGAGACTGTCCAAATTCGGAAGTTGCATAAATATTTTCGCTGGTTTGAGCCATCGTGCATTGTCTCACTTTGTGGCTTTTCGCTTCCACGTCCGCGTATGTAACCACACATATGGCATACCGTTTGATTCAGGACATTTGGGAGATTGATATTTAGTAACTTTTTATTACATTCCATGAGGGTTTGGCATGATTTCTACTTTTTGAAGTTGTTTTTTGTATTTTTTCAGACAAATGCGAACTTCTACGAGAATTGCGCCACACCATTGATGGTATGAATGAACAATACGTGTTACATAGCTGAAGGTGTGTAATTTCAGGAATATATAGTTTGTGGGGGTTATTTCTAAGTTACAGGGGTGTTTTGTGGAAAAAACTGAGACTGTCCAAATTCGGAGTTGACTAAATATTTTCGCTGTTTCTGAGCCATCGTGCATTGTCTCACTTTGTGGCTTTTCGCTTCACCGTCCGCGTTGTAAACCACACATATGGCATACGTTTGATTCAGGACATTTGGGAGATTGATATTTAGTAACTTTTTTTACATTCCATGAGGTTTTGGCATGATTTCTCCTTTTGAAGTTGTTTTTGTTCATTTTTTCAGACAAATGCGAACTTCTAGAAGAAATGGCCACACTTGATGGTATGAATGAACAAACTACAGTGTTACATAGCTGAAGTGTGTAGATTTCAGGAATTATAGTTTGTGGGGGTTATTTCTAAGTTAGGGGGTTGTTTGTGGAAAAAACTGCAGACTGTCCAATTCGAATTGGCTAAATATTTTCGCTGTTTTGAGCCATCGTGCATTGTCTCACTTTGTGGTTTCGCTTCCACGTCCGCATGTGTACCACACATATGGCATACCGTTTGATTCAGGACATTTGGGAGATTGATATTTAGTAACTTTTTTTTAATTCCTGAGGTTTGGCATGATTTCTACCTTTGAAGTTGTTTTTTGTTCATTTTCAGACAAATGCGAACTTCTACGAAGAATTGCGCCACGCATTGATGGTTATGAATGAACAAACTACAGTGTTACATAGCTGAAGGTGTGTAGATTTCAGGAATATATAGTTTGTGGGGGTTATTTCTAAGTTACGGGGGTGTTTTGTGGAAAAAACTGCAGACTGTCCTAATTGGGAATTGGCTAAATATTTTCGCTGTTTATGAGCCATCATGCATTGTCTCACTTTGTGGCGTTTCGCTTCCACGTCCGCATGTGTAACCACACATATGGCATACCGTTTGATTCAGGACATTTGGGAGATTGATATTTAGTAACTTTTTTTTATATTCCATGAGGTTTTGGCATGAATTCTACCTACGTTTTTTGTTCATTTTTTCAGACAAATGCGAACTTCTACGAAGAATTGCGCCCACACCATTTGTGGGGGTTATTTCTAAGTTACAGGGGTGTTTTGTGGAAAAAACTGCAGACTGTCCGAATTCGGAATTGGCTAAATATTTTCGCTGTTTCTGAGCCATCGTGCATTGTCTCACTTTGTGGCTTTTCGCTTCCACGTCCGCATGTGTATCCACACATATGGCATACCGTTTGATTCAGGACATTTGGGAGATTGATATTTAGTAACTTTTTTTTAGATTCCATGAGGTTTTGGCATGATTTCTACCTTTTGAAGTTGTTTTTTGTTCATTTTTCAGACAAATGCGAACTTCTACGAAGAATTGCGCCCACGCCATTGATGGTATGAATGAACAAACTACAGTGTTACATAGCTGCAAGGTGGTGTAGATTTCAGGAATATATAGTTTTGTGGGGGTTATTTCTAAGTTACGGGGGTTGTGTGGAAAAAACTGCAGACTGTCCGAATTCGGAATTGGCTAAATATTTTCGCTGTTTCTGAGCCATCGTGCATTGTCTCACTTTGTGGCTTTTCGCTTCCACGTCCGCATGTGTATCCACACATATGGCATACCGTTTGATTCAGGACATTTGGGAGATTGATATTTAGTAACTTTTTTTTAGATTCCATGAGGTTTTGGCATGATTTCTACCTTTTGAAGTTGTTTTTGTTCATTTTTCAGACAAATGCGAACTTCTACGAAGAATTGCGCCCACGCCATTGATGGTATGAATGAACAAACTACAGTGTTACATAGCTGAAGGTGTGTAGATTTCAGGAATATATAGTTTGTGGGGGTTATTTCTAAGTTACGGGGGTGTTTTGTGGAAAAAAACTGCAGACTGTCCTAATTGGGAATTGGCTAAATATTTTCGCTGTTTATGAGCCATCATGCATTGTCTCACTTTGTGGCGTTTCGCTTCCACGTCCGCATGTGTAACCACACATATGGCATACCGTTTGATTCAGGACATTTGGGAGATTGATATTTAGTAACTTTTTTTTATATCCATGAGGTTTTGGCATGAATTCTACCTACGTTTTTGTTCATTTTTTCAGACAAATGCGAACTTCTACGAAGAATTGCGCCCACACCATTTGTGGGGGTTTTTCTAAGTTACAGGGGTGTTTTGTGAAAAAACTGCAGACTGTCCGAATTCGGAATTGGCTAAATATTTTCGCTGTTTCTGAGCCATCGTGCATTGTCTCACTTTGTGGCTTTTCGCTTCCACGTCCGCATGTGTATCCACACATATGGCATACCGTTTGATTCAGGACATTTGGGAGATTGATATTTAGTAATTTTTTTTGATTCCATGAGGTTTTGGCATGATTTCTACCTTTGAAGTTGTTTTTTGTTCATTTTCAGACAAATGCGAACTTCTACGAAGAATTGCGCCACGCCATTGATGGTATGAATGAACAAACTACAGTGTTACATAGCTGAAGGTGTGTAGATTTCAGGAATATATAGTTTGTGGTTATTTCTAAGTTACGGGGGTGTTTTGTGGAAAAAAACTGCAGACTGTCCTAATTGGAATGGCTAAATATTTTCGCTGTTTATGAGCCATCATGCATTGTCTCACTTTGTGGCGTTTCGCTTCCACGTCCGCATGTGTAACCACACATATGGCATACCGTTTGATTCAGGACATTTGGGGATTGATATTTAGTAACTTTTTTTTATATTCCATGAGGTTTTGGCATGAATTCTACCTACGTTTTTGTTCATTTTTTCAGACAAATGCGAACTTCTACGAAGAATTGCGCCACACCCCATTTGTGGGGTATTTCTAAGGTACAGGGGGTGTTTTGTTGAAAAAACTGCAGACTGTCCAAATTCGGAGTTGGCTAAATATTTTTGCCATTTCAGAGCCATCGTGCATTGTCTCACTTTGTGGCTTTTCGCTTCCACGTCCGCGTGTGTAACCACACATATGGCATACCGTTTGATTCAGGACATTTGGGAGATTGATATTTGGTAACTTTTTTTTACATTCCATGGGGTTTTGGCATGATTTCTACCTTTTTGAATGTTGTTTGATGTTCATTTTTTTTGAAAATCTGGTAAAAGTGCAAACTTCTACGAAGAACTGCGCCCACACCATTGATGGCATGAATGAACGAACTACAGCGTTACATAGCTGAAGGTGTGTAGATTTCAGGAATATATATAGTTTGTGGGGGGTATTTCTGAGTTGGGGGGGTGTTTTGTGGAAAAACTGCAGACTGTTCAAATACAAAACTGGCTAATTTTCTTTTGCTGCTACTGACATTTGGCACTGGTCACGCTCTGGGTTAGTTGGTAGCCATGTCTCTGGGTACACCCATGAATGTGGCATACCGTTTTATTCGGGAGGGGTTAGGCTTTCATATTTGAGATGTGTTTGAACTTTCCTCCACAGTTTTTAGCTGAAATTCGCATTTGATTTTGTCTCTGATTTTACAGTTGAGGAAAAAAAGGAAAATGTGAGAAAATAACTTACAATTGGACGAAGAGCTGCGTCCGGGTATCTGCATTTTGATCGAAACTAACCTCACTCATAAAATCCTGCGGGTGTGTAGTTTCTAAAAATATCTCACTTGTGGGGATATTTTAGTTAATTTGGAAGATATTCTATGTTAACTGTCAGTAGTGGTTATACATTTTAATTTGGTGTAATATTCTTGAAGGTGCAGTTTTAGTTTGGGGGGGTCTCCTGTACAGGAAAAGTCGGGTACCTACATATATCTGGTATCGTTGTACTCTGGAGTATCTGAGCTTTTAGAAACAGTGAGATTTTTGTGTGTAACCTTAAGATAACTATAAGTAAAAATGGGAAA
The DNA here is from genome assembly GCA_019447015.1 of Hymenochirus boettgeri. NCBI lineage: Eukaryota > Metazoa > Chordata > Amphibia > Anura > Pipidae > Hymenochirus > Hymenochirus boettgeri. The sequence continues at coordinate 126,419,341 of CM033470.1, forward strand.
AATCCATGAAAATTTGCAAATTTTTCATTTTTTTTACATATTTTACCCATAATTCCAGTAAAATTTCCAGAAAAGTTACAAAATTCTGTTACCATGTTAAAGTACACTTTGTGCTGAAAAAAACAATGTATAATATTCCTGATTTACTGCAAGGTTTCCTACTGTAAAATTAGTCTAAAGCGATTTAGGGCAAAATCCTGAAAATTCTTCTGGCAGTTAACGCAAAAAAAAAAAGAAAATCTCCTGGCAGTGAAAGGGTTAAACAAACATCCTAACCAAAACATGGTCAGACCATGCACCAATAACAATACACATCTCTGAAAAATTTGACTATAAAAACACTTCTATATGGAGACTGAACCCATACTTAATTTCCCACCCAGAAACCAAAGAAAAAATCCAAAAATCCATAGAAGAATATTTTCACTTCAACGATTTACCAGAAACCAATATATTTTCAATATGGTTGGCCCATAAAGCAGTCATCCCCAGATCCTGTATAGAAATAGTTCCAAATTAAAAAAGGACAGAAACCAAAAAAACCTGGAATTGATGCAAAACTTGGCAACCCTTTAATCAAAACACAAAAACCAACCCAACAAAGAAAACAAAGAAAAACTACAAGTAGCTCAACAAAAAATCCACCAACATAACCTCTACAACTACGACAGACTAATCTGCAGGTTAAAAACCAACCACTACATACAAGGCAATAAAGCCAACAGAAATTTAGGAAACAAACTAAAATTCCAAACAGCCAAGACAAGAATATGCTATATACTCTCTTCCAATAATATTCCCACCACAAATTCCCACAACAACTAAATCAATTGGAATTTTCTACCTAGCAATAGACAACAAAAAAGAAAATACAACAAATACCCCGATTCAAAAAAGGGAACAAGACCGTAACCAAACACTTATAGAAGAACAATGGTCTTAATCCTTTATATTACCATTCAAGCTATCCAGGTGTGTAAATCACTGGGAAATGTTGAGAAAAATGCTATACAGATATCATAGAACTCCAGACCAACTAGCAAAATGGAATAAATCTACTTCACCTACCTGTTGGAGATGTATGAATCATCCAGGCACATGGATCCACATCTGGTGGGACTGCTGTAAAATCAAAAAAACTTGGTTAAAAATACAAGACCTCATACAAATCCTATTTAAAAACAGATACAGACTCACCCCCCAATTTGCCGTCCTGTTAATAGACCTAGATGGTTTCCCCATTGACCAAAAAACAATATTATATATTTACTATAACCCAGACAATGATAGCCAAAAATTGTCTCACGAGCAGAACCCCAAAACTAACCATGATACAAAAACAATTAACAATTAATAAATATGCAGTATGAAAAAATGTATGCAACTTCACAAAACAACTTTGTAAAATTTTACCACACATGGGATTAGTGGTATATAGACCCTAGATCAATGATTTAAAAAACCAAACCAGACAAAGATCTATTTAAAATATGCTACAAAAACATTTAATTTGAGATAAAAATTATAAATTTGATAAAATGTCTACAACCCAAATTGGAAATTATACCAAAGACAAAAAAACAAGAGAACAAAACATAACTCTCTGCCTGTAACCACCCCCTCCCCTCTCTCTCCCCCCCACCCCCTTTTCAGAATAACTGAATTACTCATTCTCTCTTCTTCTTAAAAGAGAAAGGAAACCTTCAATAAAATGTTATAAAAGTAATATACTGTATAAATGACTGTGCAGATACAAAGTTTTTTCAATGTTTAACATTCGTATGCAATCATCAAAATGTATAGTTGTTTATTATATAGAAATGTATAAATTTATACTTTGAAAACCAATAAAAATGATGTTTTTTAAAAAAAAAAAAAATCTTTAATTAAAAGATTTGTCTGGCACAATCTATTTCTCATAAATCCATGCTGACTACCACTAATAATATCTGTTCTGGACACAAAGTCAAGGACATGATCCTGTAACAAAGGTTCCAGCACCTTCCCTACCACTGATGTTAGGCTTACTGGTCAATAGTTACTAGGCTGGAAATGACTACCTTTTTTGAATATTGGTATTATTTTTTCCAATCTAGCGGTACATTACCAGACAAAAGTGAATCTGAAAAGATAAGAAACAGTGGTCTATATAAAATTGGACTAAGCTCTCTAAAGATCCAAGGATGTATTCCATCCGGTCCTGGGGCTTTATTGATATTAACTTTATTTCTGTACCATATCCTTTGCCAGCCTGAGTGAATATTTGTCATTTATACACTTCATATTATTACAGTCCCTGGATTCTCTATAATGAATACCAAGGGGAAAAAATTGTTTAGCACGTTTTGGCATCCTCTATAACCATCTCTGCCCCATCATTTAAAGGGCATGTCCACCCCCAAACTAAAATTTTACCAACTACTGGCCCCACTGTAAAAAAAAAAATCCTTACCTTACATCCCTGCTCCTTGTAGTTCTCCTTTTATGCCTCTTCATAGTGCAAGAAACTGCTTGGTAGGAGCTGTCAGTGCCTCATCCTGTGCCTGTAGCTTGGCTAACCTCATCAATGTATGAGGCATGCTCAGTAGAGCCCTTTACCCCCTCTCCCTCCTTCCTTCCCATTCCCTCTGTGGCTGGCAGTTATGTATCTTTAAAAGCTTGTGCCACCATGCAGGGGATATCCTCCCACCCCCAACCGCTATAATCATAACTTCAGAATCGCTTCCCTTCTTTACTTATAAAAATACAAACAACGTTTGATAGGAACCTATAGAACATATAGATTAGCACACATAGAACACTTATGTGCTTACTTCTATAATCAAGGTGGCCAAGGTGCAACACAGCCCCGGGCCCTTCGTGGAATAACAGGTAAGAAACCGTCCCACTGCACCATTAATGGAGACTCCAGTTAAACCGGTACATAGGGCGGAACTCCCAATAGAAGAAAGCAAGCTAGCACTCACCGCTTCTGTCTCTGTCGGGGTGCGAGATTGCCCCAAACCCTCAGCTAAAGGTTCTTATCCAGATAAAACAAAGTGAAGAGCAATCAATCTATCAGACAAGGATCCACACGTACGCTTATAGGTAATAAGAAATAACTAAATTTATTGCAAAGGCACGGTACACAAGCCGTAATGGCTTACAAGGTGAACCGATTTATTGCCTTTGCAATAAATTTAGTTATTTCTTATTACCTATAAGCGTACGTGTGGATCCTTGTCTGATGGATTGATTGCTCTTCACTTTGTTTTATCTCCTTCTTTACTTACACCCCCTTGTTCCAGCGCCATTTTCATTAATGGCAGCTGCCGGTCCGCCCCCCTGCTTGCAGTTCCAGTGGGCAGGGGAGCCGGACCAGATCAGTGCAGGATCGAGGAGGTGTAAGTAAAGAAGGGAAGCGATTTTGAAGTTGTGAATATAGCGGTTGGGGGTGGGAGGGTATCCCCTGCATGGTGGCAAAAGTTTTTTTAAAAGGGTGGACATGCCCTTTAATGGTCCCACATTCTCTGTCCTCATCTTTTTACTATTTATATACTATATCAACATTATGGAGTTAAATTTGCTTTGTTCTACTATCCATATTTAATTTTCTATTTTATATAGTTTAATTGCTTTCTTGCACTCCTTATTACAGCTTTTATACTCCCTGTAAGCATGTTCTGTTCCCTCTGATTTCAAAATTTTAAAAACCTTTTTCTTTTTTTCTATTTCTGTTTTTACCTGAGCAGTAATCCAAGCAGGAGAGGAGCTAACTTTTTACACTTGTTCCCTAAAGATAGTTTAATACCCCTTTAAAGTGCATGTCCACTCCCAAACTAAAATTTAATACTGGCCCCACTGTGTATTTTAAAAACATCTCTGCTTCTTATAGTTGTCCTGCAGTACTTGTCCAAAGTCCAGGAAAGTGAACAGTAGGAGCTGTCTTTCAGTCCAAAGGTCTCTGCCTCCTGTCTTGCCTCTGGGAGGAATAATGACATGTGCAGTGTCATTTTCCTCCTCCCTCCCACCATCCAGGTCCATCCTCTGCAGCCGGTGCACCTAGCGTGAAATGCTTTCTCTCCCATGGCGTATCCATTGCAGGCAACCAATCATGGCGCGGCTGCTGGTCCGTCCCCTGTTTGCGTCTTCCTCCAAACAGGGAGCCGGAAGAAGATGTAAGTTCTTTTTTAAAGAACTAATGCGGCGGTTGGGGGAGGGCAGGGGTTAGCTACACCACAAAAGTTAGGATAAACATGCCCTTTAAAAGCAGTCAACTTCTTCTCAATATCTTTACCTAGGAAGAAATCCCCCAGTCTATAAGCAGTATTGATTCCTTTAACAACATAAAATTGACTTTCCTAAAGTTAGACGTTTTTGTTAACCCAGTGTTTTTTAGCAACCTAGATAAAATAACACTATATTATGATCACTATTCCCTAAGCTTCCCTTTACCTTCATCTCCAAATTTAGCTCAGGGTTATTAAATATCACCAGATCCTGTCTAGTAGGAACTTCTTCCATCTGTGAAAGAAAACTTGATACCTTTTGAGGTGCTGGCAGTTCCCTTACCCAATTTTTTTTGGCCATGCCCACTTTTTTAAAGCCACACCCACTTTTTGGGTAACACCCATTTTAAAGACCAATACTGCCATTTTACATTGTTGAGCTGACTACACTGGCTAATGAACTGAGGCTTGATAACATTGGGAAATGAACTGGGGGGTTAGATAACAGTGGGGAATTAACTGAAGGGTTTGATAACACTGGGAAATGAACTGGTGGGTTTGATAACACTGGGAAATAAACTGGAGGGCTTGATAAAACTGGGAAATGAACTGGGGGGCTTGATAACACTGGGAAATGAACTGGGGTCTTGATAATACTGGGAAATGAACTGGAGGGCTTGATAATGCTGGGAAATGAACTGGAGTTCTTGATGACGCTGGCAAATGAACCAGAGAGCTTGATAACGCTGGGAAATTAACTGGAAGGCTTGATAATGCTGGGAAATGAACTGGGGGTCTTGAATAATGCTGGGAAATGAACTGGGGGTCTTGATAATGCTGGGGAATGAATTGGAGGGCTTGATAACACTGGGAAATGAACTGGAGGAGGGCTGACTGTGAAAGAAGCCAGAGAACATGCTGTGCCTGTTACTGAAAACCCTGGATGAAGTGTAAAACAGCACCCCTCACTGACCCCCTGCACCTCTCACTGACCCCCAGCACCCCTCACCCCCTCCCCCTTACTGTTAAACTAACTGCAATGTCTATCCGGGGTTTGTTTGCAGTAACAGGCCATTCTGTGAGGGAAGGGTTAATAAGTTGCCCGTTACTGAGAACAAACCCCAGGTGGACATTGCAGTGTTACAGGCAGATCCAAACTCTCACTGTACTAACCATGTGTTCAGTTTGCAGTGAGTCTTCCTCTTCATTTATCCCCAGCAGCAACGTTCTGAAAAGCCCCGCCCCGAGCAGGCAGGAACTGAGCCTTTAAACTGACTCTACTGCAGGGTCCTAAAGGCTGCAGCTTCACTTCCAGTTTTCCAATTTTTGCCAAACAGTTGGAAATAATTGCTGGAACACAGAGGGGGTGCTGGGACAGTGGGAAGGGACCCCAAAAACGGGACAGTCCCGCCGAAAAAAAAATCCCCCATAATCAGAACATGCCCCATAACAGCTTCACCAACTGCATATGGAGATTCATTTCCACATCCTCACTGGCACTTGGCGACTTCTAACATACACCAAATATTAATTTACCCACCTTCTTGCTTCATGTACACAGCTCCACCCACATTGTTTCTGCCTTATCGCTTATACCCCCTCTTGTTTAACATACATACAGACTCCCACTCCTTTCTTATTAACTTTGCCATGTCTAAATAAGTATCCTTCAATATTTACTGTCCAGTCATGTGAATCATTTAGCCATGTTCTGCTATATTGATCCCATCATAATTTTCCTTTAAAGCTGTTAGCTCTAGTTCTCCAGTTTTTCCAGCCATGCATTTGTAAACATACATTTTAGATTATCAATCAATTTACTTCCATACTTAGACATGCATGTCTCCTTATCCTCTATGTTCCCCTTCCTCCATTATCTAATTACTAAAGAGTCTGTAGCCAACAGTAAAATCAGCCCTGTTCTCTAAAAACCCAAACCCCATCTCCTTACTTCTCCCTCTTAGCCACGCATTTAGATTTCTAAGCTCTTGTTGCCTCCCTAGCTTAGCAGTAGCTGCGGTAGTATTTGGTCATGGGAATGGTCCACTCCATACATGCTACTTGTGAGATGTCGCCCTCCACATATTCACCTAAAATGGAAAATCACCCCAACAAAACTGTCCATACTAAACAGCAATACATAGCAACAGAAACAGCAATACAAAACAACGGAAACAGCAACACACAACAATGGAAACAGCAATACACAACAGAAACCGCAATCTGGTTCTTAAACCCTTTTTGTTCTAAACTTTGGTTTCTTAATGCACCCTATAAAAACAGACACACCCCATGATTCTAGATGGCTGGTTCGAGATAGATTCAAGATCTAATATTGACAAACATAAACTCCTGTTACAAGAGAAGGCCAGGTGGATACATTGTCTGGAGACACAATCTCCCATGGGGCTCATTGAGCAATGGCTGCTACAGTGTTTATTATGATGACCTATAGATATAGTTAGGAGCGATATAATGAGCACATATGCGGGTTGGTTTGAACCCTGATACATTTAGGTATTTAATAACAATTTCAACAGTAGAAGCATCCATTTATATGGATATGGCTATTAAAGTAACGAGAAACACATCTGAGGGCTTAGATCATTGTTCTCAATGTTCTCCCCCTCAAATCTCTCTGAGAGATCCTTTTTATTAGTTCAGACTTTAAGGGATGTACAGAATTGAAGGGATGGGATAATACATACATGTGTGCACTTGTTATTGGAGAATATTCTGCATGTGATGTGATACAGTCGCCAAACTCCTCTTGATCACTTGTTATTGCCAAATGTGTTGTTAACTGAAGGCAATATAAACTTAACTCACTATAAACAAGAAACAACAGGTAAGGGTCCTTGCTGAAAGAACATATTGTTTGTGGTTTGCCATCAGAACCAGTTTAGTAAACAAGTTCCTCTGTAATATTCCTACATCCTAGTTAATATAGTATAGCATTTAAGGTTGAATAAAGACATCCATCCAGTCCAACCCATCTAGCAATACCCTCATTACCTGCCTAACTGTTGTTCCAGAGGAAGGCAAAAAAAAAACCACAAAAAAATTTTTGAAGGCGAAAAAAAATCCTTCCCAACTCCAAGTGGCAATCAGAAATATCCCTGGATCAATGGCCATTCTTTTTTAATGAAGTGGGGTGACTGTAAATCAAGTTCAACTTGTTGTAAACGCTTGTAGCGGTACGGTCATTCAGATGTAGCACAATGCATATTGTAAGAAACACATAGTACAAAGTGAAGGGATATATTGTTCACAGCAGCAAAACTGAATACAAATAATTATAAGGCCATATATGACAATTTAGCGTAACCACCGAGTGCCAGGGAGCCGGGACCATAGTGCATCCCACAAAGAAGGTAAGATACATTGCTTTATACCTTCTGCGAGGCATGTCCAGTCAAAATATAACTTTAGCTAGAAATGTTCTCCACCTCTCCAAACCCCACTTTTGCATTATCAATAACTTCCAAATATGCCCCTGAAGTTCCTTACCTGACCCTGTCCCTCCCTGCCCATTTGCCTGACAGTCATAACCAGGAATTAGACCGGCTGTCAACATAGAATCCCTCTGCTCCTGTATTTGCTCGAAACAAACTTGAAACAGGAGCAGGGGGTGGTGCCTAGGCAGAGATGGACTGAGTAAGGTAAGTCCTTTCAGGGGCATATTTGGAAATTATTGATAATGCGAAAGTGGGGTTTGGGGGATCGAGAAAATTTCTAGCTAAAGCTATTTTTTCAGTGGGCATGCCCTTTAAAGCTGCAATTTTTGTAAATATCATCTGTAAGATTAAAACAACACATTTTAGAGACAACCAACACAGCCTTTGTAATGTAACAGGAACAAGAAATCAATAGCATCTCTTATTTTCTAATATTGATGTATGAAGCCGAGTCTGCTCATGATTTAAGGCTGTAAGAGCTGTAGAAGTATGATTATTATTATTATTATTATAAAAAAATATAATGTTAACCCTGGTACTAAAACAAGAGTTACTGCTAAGGATGTATATTCAGCCTTAGAAAGTAGTGATACAGAGGCATCACAGGTGTCATAAAGAGTTGCGGTGTCACTTTTTACTTTTCTGGGACTCAGCCAGCTGCTGAAGAACAATAGAGAGACGACTTAAACAACACTAAGTTAAGGAAATATTGGCTGGTATGTTATTAAAGGTTTGTCTACCACAAGTGAAGAACCACTCCAGGGGCAATGAGATGTGACCATAAATATTACTGTATGGGAAATTTATAATAAAGTATATAACAAAGGTTTCTTTCCAGTTCCTTTAGGAAGGAAAGGGTCACAAGAAACTGTACTAACAAAAGCTATGTGAAATCATGAAAAAACATATTGTAACAAGACTTAGATGAACTAGATAAGGCGATTCTGGTTTTGAAAGTTATGGCGGGAGTGTTAAAGCTTCTAGCTGTAATAATATGAATGGACTAATAGTCATCATTGGTCCTCCTATCTCTCTGGTAGGACCTTTAGAGTTTTCCACTCTGGAATTAGCTCCACTCCTCACCTCCTCACTGTGGGGGTCCCACAAAGCTCGGTACTCGGTCCTCTTCTTTTCTCCATCTACACCCATGGCCTTGGACAACTCATTAGTTCATTTGGATTCCAGTGTCACCTGTATGCGGATGATACCCAAATTTACATCTCTGCCCCTGATCTCCCTACACTGACATCCCAGGTCCCGACTGCCTTAGTGCCATCTCTGCATTTATGTCCTCCCGCTTCCTCAAACTCAACATGGACAAGACTGAACTTGTCCTTTTCCCACCTTCACGATCTGTTCCCCTCCCTAGCCTTACTATTAATATTAACAACACACCCATATCCCCATCTCCTCATGTCCGCTGCCTGGGAATAACACTAGATTCTGATCTTTCCTTCAAACCTCATGTCAATTCGCTTGCCAACACCTGTCGGCTCCAACTCAAAAACATCTCCCGCATTTGACCCTTCCTCTCGAAGGAAGCTACAAAAATCCTAGTCCATGCCCTAATCATATCCCGGCTAGACAACTGCAACACACTCCTGTGTGGTTTACCAAACAACCGCCTGGCACCGCTTCAATCCATTCTCAACTCTGCTGCCCGGCTCATTAATTTCTCTTCTCGCTTTTCTAATGCCTCTCCTCTCTGCCAGTCCCTCCACTGGTTGCCCATCACACCAAGGATACAGTTCAACTGCTTACCTTATCCTATAAAGCACTATCCAACACAGCCCCTCCATATATCTCAGAGTTGATCCAGCGATACTGTCCCAGGCGCAACCTCCACACTGCAAATGATACCCTCCTTTCATCCACTCTGGTCACCTCTTCCCATGCCTGCATTCAGGACTTTACTCGTGCTGCCCCTCTGCACTGGAACTCCCTTCCTCCATCTGTACGTCACTTACAATCCCTTAACACCTTCAAACGTAACCTTAAAACCCACCTCTTTAGGCAAGCATATAACCTGGCCTAAACATTACCCCTTACTACCCAGTTTGATCCAATCTGCCTCTCACGCACTGCCAATCTATTTACAGCCTACCGATTCCTGTCACCTTATGTCTAGCCCCCATATCCTCTAGTCTGTAATCTCTTTGGTCAGGGTCTTCTCTCCTATTGTATCACGGTATTGCTGTAAGAAACTCTTCACTCTGTTTACTTATATTATGTATTACCTGTGTATGTATTATGTATGACTTTATGTAACATGTATTACCCTGTATGTAATGTATGACTATGTAAAGCGCCACAGAAGATGTTGGTGCTATATAAATCAATAATAATAATAATAATAGTATTGTAATAATAGTATAATAGTATTGTACCTGTTGTAATCACAAACAGGCTGTGAAAGGGTTAATAAGTGTTTTTTTTCAACTCTCTTTCTGGCTCTTGCAATAATTGGTGTGGGGGTTGGGGCCTATTAGTTAAATAGGATTCACAGTTGTTGGGCCTGTGGTTTGAGCCTAACAAAAGGAAGTTTCCTGTGAGTGAAATGAACTAGTGAGTGTCTCTTGCTCTTAAGGACCTTGCTCTCAAGGACATAGAAAAAGAAGGACATTGAAACAAGAAGGACAATTAAACAAGGTTTGTGCGTCACTGTGCTGGTGTGGTGTATTAGAAGGGGCAGTTTTGTCGGTACCATGCAATGTGCATCGTGCCACATGTATAGGAACCTGGAGCAGTATAGAGGTGGGTGGAAGAGGGACAGGAAAGGTTGAGGAAGGAGGTAGTTTTGTTAGAATTACTATGGGAAGTGGGGGAAGGAAGAGTAGGGGGGCTTCTTCCCAGATTGTCCATCCCAACAGATTTGCCGCCTTAGATAATGAAGTGGAGGAGGACACCTCGGAATTAGCGTGTATGGAGGGGGCTAATCCCTTGAGCACCCAGGGGACTGCCATCTCTGATACAAGGGAGGAGGAACGAAGGGTCAGGAATGCAAGGCAGGTGGTAGTGGTAGGGGACTCCATTATAAGGAAGGTAGATAGGGTAATCTGCCGCCAAGACCCTACATGCCGAACTGTGTGTTGCCTGCCTGGTGCTAGGGTTCGGCATGTGGTGGATCGTGTAGACAGATTATTGGGTGGGGCCAGGTGTGACCCGGCGGTCTTGGTTCACATTGGTGCCAATGACAAAGTTAGAGGTGGAGGTGAGGTCCTTAAACATGATTTCTGAGAACTAGGGGCCAAGATAAAAGCAAGGACCTCCAGGGTAGTGTTTTCAGAAATACTACCACAGCCACGTGCTAAGCCAGGGAGACAGCGGGAGCTTAGGAGCATTAATGCGTGGCTTAAGTGGTGTAATGAAGGAAGGTTTGGTTTTGAGAACTGGATAGACTTTGCTGTCGGCTACAGGCTCTTTAATAGGGATGGGTTGCACCTCACTGATGGTGGTGCAGCTGTTTTAGGGGAGAAGATGGCTAGAGGGTTGGAGGAGATTTTAACTAGGTTTGGGGGGGAGGGTATTAGCAGTCTCACTGGGATAGATAGTCCAGGAGGAAAGCAGGGTGTAGATAGGCCAGTGGTGGGCGGAAAGGGGGTGGGGCTAGCATAGGGGATAGGGAGGAATGTGTATCAAAGTGTACGAAATGTTTGCAAATGAGAGAAGCCTGGCTGACAAAATGGGTGAATTGGAAATTATGGCATTGAATGAAAAGTATGATGTAATAGGTATAGCAGAAACGTGGTTGAACAGTTCTCACTACTGGGCTGTAAATATAGAAGGATATGCCTTGTTTAGGCAGGACAGAAAAAAAAGGAAATGGGGAGGAGTATGTGTTTATGTGAAAAAGATTGAAGCCAAACTTAAAAGAAGAGATAACTGGTGATATGGATGATAAAGTGGAGGCAATATGGGTGGAATTAGGCAACAGGAAAGGGGGTAATTCATTGTTGGTGTCTGCTATAAGCCGCCAAATGCTAGCAGAGAGGAGGTGAGTCAACTTCATATGCGTTGGCAAGGGCTGCAAGTTTGGGGAGTGTGCTCATTATGGGGGACTTCAATTACCCTGACATTGATTGGTGTGGTGGAACTGCCATCACAGAAAAAGGCGATGAGTTCCTGAATTTGCAGCAGGATAATTTCTCTCACGGTGGTTGAGGTTCCTACTAGAAAAGGAGCTCTGTTGGATCTGGTAATTCTAACATTGTGGACGCACTAAAGATATAAAGGTAACTGGAGGCTTAGGAAATAGTACCATGAATAGTGGCATATGGAGTTTGTTATCGAAAGGAAAAGTGTGCTGGGTTACAAAGACATTTAATTTTAGGAAAGCAAATTTTCCTGGGTTAAAAGCAGGTCTTCAGAATGAACTGGGATAATGTATTATCAGGTAAAGGTACTGAACAGAAGTGGACTGTGTTCAAGGGGATTTAAGCCAGTTCACATCTAAATTTATACCCTTGGGAAATAAATGTAAAAAAATAAATCCGCGCCCATGTGGCTGAATTCTGATGTAAGAGGCAAATGGAAAGGAAAAAGGTATTTAAAAACCTTTAAGGCCGAGGGAACGGAAAGGGCCTTTAGGGATTATAAAAAACTGTAATAGGAGTGTAAGAAAGCAATCAAACTAGCTAAAATTAATAATGAAGTTAGGATAGCTGAAGAAGAATCACAGCCTAAAATTTTTTTAAAGTATATTAATAGTAAGAAGATGAGGACTGAGAATGTGCACCATTAATAAATGGGGATAAGTTAGTTACAGAGGATGGCGATAAAGCAATGTCTTGAATATTTTTTTTTCCTCTGTATCACTATAGAAGATCCAAGTACAGATATCATAGAGTATAGTAGCTAATAGGTATAAAGATTCAAATGCACTTTGGTTAACCGAGGATATGGTACAGAAAGAACTAAATAGGTTATATTAATAAATCTACTGACGGATATAAAATACATCCTCGGTACTTAAGGAGCTAAGTTCAGTTTTTATCTAGGCCATGTTTTTCTTATTTTTGCTGATTCCCTCATGTCCGGTGGTGTGCCTCTGGATTGGAAAAGGCTGATGTTATTCCAATATTCTAAAAGGGTAGTCGTTCACAGCCGGGTAATTACAGGCCTGTAAGTTTAACTTCAGTGGTGGGGAAGATCCTGGAAAGTTTAATAAGGGAACATGTTCTAGAGTATGTTTCAAGGACTGACATTATAAGTAGTAACCAGCATGGATTTAGGAGGAATAGATCTTGTCAAACTAACTTGCTTGGCTTTTATGAGGAAGTAAGTAGAAATTTAGACTCTGGCATAGCAGTAGATTAGTTTTTCTTGGATTTGCAAAGGCTTTTGATACAGTCCCCCATAGGCGACTAATGAATAAGCTAAGGTCTGTTGGTCTGGGGAGTCACATTTGTACATGGATAGAAAATTGGTTAATGAATAGGATGCAGAGAGTATTAATGGGGCTTCATCATTATGGACTAAAGTGCTAAGTGGGGTGCCACAGGGTTCTGTGTTGGGGCCGCTTCTATTTAATCTATTTATTAATGATTTGGAAGTGGGTATTGTCACAAGGTTTCTGTGTTTGCTGACACACAAAACTTTGTCGACCATTAAAATCTTCAGAGGATGTGCAATCGTTGCAAGGGGATCTAGATAGATTGTCACATTGGCTGTTAAGTGGCAGATGAAATTCAATGTTGATAAATGTAAGGTGATGCATTTTGGACTTAAAAATCCTTGGCTACTTATACTATAAATGGCTCTGTGTTAAGTGAATCCCTGTTGGAAAGGGATCTTGGAGTTTTGGTGGATAACAAACTTAAAGGTAGCAAGCAGTGCCAGGCGGCAACAGCCAGAGCCAGCATAGCATTGTCTTGTATAAAGAGAGGTATGGATTCAAGGGAGGAAAATGTAATTCTCTCTCTTTACAAGCACTGGTAAGGCCTCATTTGGAATTGCAGTGCAATTTTGGAATCCTGTGTACAAAAAGGCATCTTTGAAATGGAAAGGGTTCAGAGAAGGGCAACTAAATTAATAAGGGGATTGGGGGAGCTTGAATATGAAGAGAGACTGGAAAAGTTACAATTATATATGCTGGAGAAAAGGCACTTGTGTGGGGATATAATTACTGTGTATAAATACATTAACGGGCCATACAATAAACTATCTGGGGCATTGTTCACCAATAGAACATGTCAAAGGACACGAGGACAAAAAAGGTTTAGGCTTCAAGCTCGGAAACGGTTTTTCACTGTGAGAATGGTAAAGCTATGGAACTGTCTTCCAGTGGACGTTGTAATGGCAAGTTCATTGGTCAGTTTAAAAAAAAAGCTGGATGAGTTTATGCAAACAAGGAATGTTGCAAGTTACTGGTATTGATACATAAAGTAGAGTTGATCCAGGGAAATTTCCGATTGCCACTTGGAGTCAGGAAGGAATTTTTTCCCCCTTCATAAATTTGGTGGGGGTTTTTTTGCCTTCCTCTGGATCAACAGTTAGGCAGGAAATGAGGATATTGCTAGATGGGTTGAACTGGATGGACGTATGTCTTTATTCAACCTCAAATACTATACTATACTATACTATTAATGTATCTGGATGGCACTTGGATAAAGTGGCAAAGCTCCATTTCTGACTGACAACTGGTGAGTTATTGTATGCTGTATGACTGTCCATTAAGCTGTACTTATCGAATTATCCTCTTATGTTCTTATGTTGTATCTGTATCTGGATATTGTCTTTCTCATCCACCATGGTGAATAAATGCATTACCACATCTATTTGTGACATATTGTAGCACCTAAGGTCCATAAAAACCCAGGGAATTTATTGTCCACTCTCTTTCTTCCCGATAGTTACTGCTGGGCAGAGGGAGCTACTTGCAAGTACTTTGTATGTGCAATAAAGTGTTCTTTTCTTTCATCAGATTGCTTTTCTCCTAAGGCTGGGTACACACCATCCGATATTTTCGACTGATTCACGGCACTTTCGGTCAGTCGGCCAAAAATATTGGCTGGTGTGGGGCCGACCTTAATCATTTGTTTGTGTCGGAAAATTATGATCGATCGTGCAGTTCCCTATGGGAATTCTCAATCAATTGTTTGCATTTTCGGGCCAAATTTGTCGTGACCGACAGACATTTGTCCTGGCCGAGCACTCACTCATAGCGAGTGCTCGGTCGGGACAAATAGTCCCTCAGTGTGTACCCAGTCTAAGTCTATTTTTGCCATAACAATTAGTTACATTTGCTTTAGTGGTAGAGTTCCATAATAGATCTACTACAGTCAAACAATGTTTGACTGCAGGTTGATTGGTACAATTTACAAACTGAGCACAAATAAGATTTTCATGATTGTCAGCATAGGGGGTATAAAAGGACATTGCATCTGGTGTCAATAGATATGTTTTAGTGCCCCTCTGAGGCATAAAATTATATTTTATATCTGTTTCATTCATAAATTTTAAAAGCGATGCATCATTGCTAATAGCAATGCATAAGGGGCATTGCATACAGGAATAAGTTCTTAGTAATAGATGCATGTCAGTAGACTAGAAAAAATAGAAATGAGATACATTTGTAATTTTAACTAAATGTTTCTATATGTTAAAGTTCAATCTGTCTTGGAAGGATATTTTTGCTTTACCCCCAATAATTATACTTCCTCCTATAATACACATAAAATAAAATTACAAGTAAAAAATTTGGAGTTATTTGAGCAAGCATAGCAAGAAGTATAATTTCTAGGGTTTGTTCTTGATTCATTCTAGCTGTTGTTGAGCTTTCTGAGTTTGATGTCTTTTTACGTCAACCCAGGTGATATTATGCACTGACTTCTCCCTCTGGGTCCTGACCACTGCTTACTGTTTGAGATTGATATTGAGGGGTAGAGCACTGAAAATACCCATTGGATTTATATACCTATTGATTCATTTGAACATTGAAATTAGAAATCAGATTAGGAATTCCCTGATGCCAGGCCTTCACATGCTGGTTTGACACACCAGGCTGGAACCCACGAAGGACCCCCAAGAGAGAGCACAGCGGCATGACCCCACCCCCAAGTTATCAGGGGCACCGGACCATGCCAAATGAGCTAAAGTGAATAATACAAGATTAACCTGTTCTTGAATGGCCTTGTAATTAAGCAACAATTTCACATTTTTAAATTGTTTTTCTTAAAAAGTCTTAAATGTCATGTTGTTGCACTAATTCATAAGGTGCTTTTAATTTAACTTTACTTAGTGGCTATTGTTCTACCCAAACATCATCTGAAGTGAGCCACGTTAAGGAAAGGGCAGTATGGCACTTTTTTTTTTTTAAACTGTTTTAATTTAAAAGATAAGTATCCATAGGCAATAAAACAGTGTTCATTGTATACATTTACACTAGGGCACATCCAGTATTCACAAGTAATTTGACATATTCTTAGTATTTAAATTGTCATGTATAGTTTACATTAGAATATAGTTTAAAATTAACAAATCACTAATTGTATCTAGTATACAGTGGATTCTGTTGGATACCAAATTTTTAAATTGGGGAAAAAAACATAGAAACTAGGGATATTGAACTTGGGGTGAAATCCAATCAGTGTGTTGTAACTGTGTCATTCTAGCATTGAGTTTAAACATGTGCTAGATCTGGATGGTAGCTGTTTGGTAATATCTCTAGGGATCACATCTACGGATCGCCACCTGAGGGTTTACGTCCCCCCACACTGTCCTAGTCTATTCGATCCAGCAGGACCATATTTTATTATATTTATTGAGGGAACCTCTGTTTAAATATATTAATCTCAGATAGGGAAGCATTTGGTGAATCATAGTTTTCTAGGTTTTCAGTTTGGGGACAGTAGAGGCCATCCACTCCAATATTATAGCTCTTCTGGCGTAAAACAGGGCTTCTCGTATAAATTCTAGCTCGTATTTGTTCCAGACATCCATATGTGGGATTCCAAACAAACATATTTTAGGGTCATGTGGGATAGGGTATGGTAGCATAGATAAAAGGCAATTTGTGACCCTGTACCAGAACCTAGCAATCCTAGGAAAATCCCATATTAAATGGCAGAAGTTGACCGGGGTCTGGTGACATTTGGGACAGTTAGGGGAGTAGGAAGGGGAAATACAGGCTAGTCTGTGAGGTGATAGATAGGCCTGGTGCATTATATAAAACTGCATCAGTTTGTTTGGGGCAGACGGAGAGACAAAGAGATGAATTTGAGCAAGGTCTTCCCAGTCCTCTGATGATAGGGAGGGTATTAGTGGTTCCCACTTACTCAGGACTAGAGATGGCTGAACTTTCAAAAGTTCGGTCTGTTTACGAACTTTCGAACTATATGGAAAGTTCGAAAACGGACACAAAGTCAGTGGGAGTCAAATAGTTCGAAAAGTTCTAATGAAATACAATTAAAATATCAATGGTAACTTAATGAAAAGGGCTGTGGGACCTGGGGAATGGTCTGGGGAACATGTTCGAATATCCAGGACTTTTGAAAAATCAATTTTACACTCGCGCTATTTTCGAGCTCGTTCGTGCCTAGGTACCATGTACATTTTACTTGCGGATTCGATGCTCGCGTATAGGCTTTAATGGACACTTTACTCGTAGATTCGATGTTCGCGCCTAGATACCATGGACATTTTACTCGCGGATTCGATGCTCGCGTATAGGTTTTAATGGACACTATACTCGCCGATTTGATGCTCGCGTTTGCGCCTAGATACCATGGACATTTTACTCGCGGATTCGATGCTCGCGTATAGGTTTTAATGTACACTTTACTCACGGATTCGATGCTCATGTTCACGCCTAGATACCATGGACATTTTACTCGCTGATTCGATGCTCGTGTATAGGTTTTAATGGACCCTTTACTCACGGATTCGATGCTCGTGTATAGGTATAATAGGCATTTTACACGCACATTCGAATGGTCGAACATTCAAAATTTATCGAAAGTCCGAAAATATTGGAAATCCCGGTCCGGGATAGTTTGAGAAGGCCGAATTCGTTCGAATTCGAATAGTTCGGCTCGAACTCGGGTTCGAGTTCGAGTTCTAGTCCATGTCTACTCAGGAAACCTGCAGTGTCTGTCTCCAGCCCAGTGTTGAGTAGGCACATATAGAGACACCAGACGCCTCTCCCCTCCCCCACCATGAGAATCTGGATTACTGGGTGTTTTACCCAATTGTATAGTATCCATCTGGAAATCTAATATCAGACAGTACCTTAATTGAAGGTATTGCAGCCAGGAGGCGTTAGTGAGATTGAATTTATGTATTGTGTTATTTTGTATAATGTGGGAAAACTGAGGGACTCCTTTGTTTATCCCGAAATTAGCGGTTGGGGGGTACAGCAAGTGATGGGTATGAGTGATTATGCAACAAAAGGGTTTGTTCCAGTGTATCTCCAACATTAAGAGTCTTTTTAACCATTTTCCAGAAGAGAGGTGTGAGCTCCCAGTCTGAGTCCTTCAATCTGTGTAGAGGAGCGAAGCTTTATGGCCAGTGGTTCTATTGCTAGGGAAAATAGATATGGGGACAATGGGCAGCCCTGCCTAGTTCCTCTCTCTAGTCGAAATGGGTGGGAGATGGTGCCATTTATTCTCAGTGTTGCCTGTGGGTGGGCGTACAGTAGCTGAACCCACTTTCTGAACTTGTGTGAGACAGGACCATAGATAAGACCATTCGACTGAGTCGAAGGCTTTCTGAGCATCCAGTTAGAACATAACCCTTGTGCCTGCATTGCCATGGTCTACTTGAGTGTTTATGAGTGTTTTCTGAATGTTTATAGAAGTTGATTTCCCAGGGATAAAGCCAGTTTGATCTGAATGAATGATAGTGGATATGATGTGTTATAGCCTGTTTGCTAATATTTTCGCTAAAATTTTATAGTCTACGTTTAGTAGCAAGATAGGCCTGTATGAGTCGCATTGTTGTGGGTTCTTTCCAGATCTTAGGATTAGGGTAACGTATGCTTCATACATCGATTCTGGTAGTCTATTATTGTGGTAAGCAGAATTTAAAGTCTCAAGGAGAAAGGGTAGTATTGGTTTTGCATATTTACGGTATATCTCTACTGGTAGTGCATCTGGGCCAGGAGTTTTATTTGTGGCCATTTCCTTTAGAGCTGTTTGGAGTTCTTCAATCGTGATATCCGTTTCCAAAAGAGAGGTATTAGCTGGGGATACTTAAGTGAAGGAGATGGTGTCTAGGTATTTTTCCAGTATGTCTTGGTTTGTGGAGGCTTATGTTTGGTACAGTTTAGCGTAGTCTAAACTGTAGTCATACACTGTAGAATGTCTTCTGTGTTAGTGACTAATCCTTTCTGTGGATCTATTAATTGTAGTATTACATTTTGATCTGAGGGTCCATGTGCTAATCTTGCAAGGAGTTTTGCCGATTGATGGCCATGTTCAAAATATTTCTGTCTGTTAAAGAATGATTTCCTAGATAGTTTTTTAGTGAATGTTTTATTGTAGAGAGATTGTGCCATGTGCCAGGTGTTTTTTGTTTGTGGGGTGGGGGATTGTATATATGTGGTCTCAGCTTCTTGTAGTGATTGTGTTACTGTTTTTTCTTCCTGTTTAGCTGTTTGCTGTATGTCGAAAATGGTGCTTTGGAGGTGTCCTCGGAGGACTGTTTTGAGGGCATCCCCTTGGATGCCTATGGGTGTTGAGCCATGGCCTAATGTGGTGTACAGCTCTATATGTTCAAGAATTGGATCTTGTTTGGGGAATAAGGGATGAAAACTCCTTGGTCTTCGACGTTGTGTAGTCCGGGGTTTTTGTATTGTGGCTATGATGGGGGAGTGGTCGGATATATCTCTAGGTAGGTGGGTTATATTGTGTATTTGAAGGCTGGTGTATCTGTTAACAAATATATAGTCTATTCTGGACAGCGAATTGTATGTTTTGGAGTAGCAAGTATACTCTCTTATGAGGGGAAATTTAAACCTCCAGGCCTCAATCCAACCAAGTTCCCTAGTTAGTTTGTATAGAGGGGTAGGGTTCAGGGGAGAGGCGTCCAGAATCCTTTGCTGGGAAAATTTATCCAGAGCTGGATTCATCAATGAGTTTAAGTCACCCATACAAACTAGTTGAGCGTTCGGGTATCCTGATATAAACGGGAGAGTTTCACGGATTGCTCTAAGTGAGGCTGGTGGGGGATCGTATATACCAACAATTACATATTGCACTGTGTCTATAGTGAGAGCCACACAGATATATTGTCCCTGTCTATCTGATTTGGCCTCTTGTATGGAATACTGTAGTTGTTTATGTAAAAGAATTGAAACACCTCTGGATTAGGAGGAATGGGTGCTATGATCAGCCCATCCAATCCATGGTTTTTGAGCGTAATGTAGAGTAGATGTAGATGTCTGGGACAAGTGGGTTTCCTGCAAGCATATAATTTCAACTTGAAGAAACCTCAATTGAGAGAAAACTGCTAGAAGTTTCTTAGGATCATTTAGGCCTCTTACATTCCAGGATATAAATTTAAGTGGCGTACCCATAGATGCGACCCAGAGCACAAAACATGCTTCTTGGTGAAAAACAACACTAATTTTTTATTGTAATAAGGGAAAAAACAGATAAACCATTTGACCGAAGTTCCATAATGGAGCTTAACAACATTAGAAATGGTAGAGACCTTAGAGATAAAAGGAACAAAAAGGAAAAAAAAGGAAAACCCCAGATACGTCTGGGAACTTATGGGGGTGCACTAAGTGCTTTTCCTGCAGGAGCAAAGGAGAAAGAGGAACTTATTTCGCTTTTACTCCGGCACCATCTACCAACTTTTGATCATTAATGACTAAATATGGTGATATGGTAGTCTAAATATGGTGATATGGTAGTGAGAATACGTATTTACCCCTTCAGAATTCGTTTGGTTAATCTGATCTCTTTTTGTAGGATCAGTCATCTGATACACATCTAGAGGGCATCATTCAGTTACAACAAAGCCGTGCAAACACATTCCAATATTAAGATTATATCAATAGGGATGGGAGGGGAAGCAGAGGAGGGGGGCAGCGGGCGGGAGACAGGTGGTTGAAGAGAAAGTGGTAGAGGAGGTTAGCCTAACACATAAATAATTTAGCTTAGTGTCATATAGAGACCTTTGGTGATATCTATTTGGGTGTCATAGGTCAAGTCTTAAACTTTGTTATACCATTTTCCAACCTTGTGTTTGTTTAGGGATAGCAATGAAAGATGAGGGAGGGGGAGGGGAGAAAGAGGTTGTAGAGGTAAGGTTCAAAAGTTAAGAAGACAAGTTCTTATCAATGTATATAAATTGTATTGCACCATATTGTATGGTCCTTGTACATTGTCTTGTAGACATGTTTCCCTATAAAGTTCCCCTCTCGCTGCATCACAGAATATACAATCACTCGGATGCCTTAGCGATTTCCATTTGAATAAAAACATTCTGACAGCATGATTTAGAAGTAGTAATGCCAGTACATATTTTGTTTCATATCATCGCTTAAACGGTTGTTCTATATATCTTACAATAATGCATTGTTTCAGGATCTCACTGTAGCCTTGACATTATAGTAACTAAAAAGGCATAGCGATCTAGGTTAGTAGGTGGGGGGGAAGGAGAGATGAAAGAGTTATAGAGAGAGTTTGAGGTTAGGGGGAACGATGGTTTAACAGTACAGATGCATTGGGTTGTGGCATGTTATAGATTGACATTTAACCATATCTTACTCTCTTGTCCAGTTTTAAGAGCCAGCATTCATTTAGTATTTTTATTGTTACATTTCAACAGAGGTAGCATTAAGGGGGGGAGGGAAGGGAAGGGGGATTATATATATACAATTTGGAATTTAGATAAAACAATATATTAACTTAAGGCACAGATTGGTTTATATCACAGTGTATACAGTTAAGGTTATACCTTACTATATTGCTTTAAGACCCAACTTTCCTTTAAACGTGTAGTATGGGACATTTTATCAGTCAAGGCATACTTAATACAGTATTAAACTACCCTGTGCATGACAATCCTTTAGTGTTAAGGGTAGAGTTGGTCTGGCATTACAGACTGTAAGCATTAGGGCGACTAAGAGGCCATCAAAATCAGGTGACCTGAACAATACAGGGAGATTCAATTAAAGTTCTTATCATTAAAAATGGTGCTAATTTTTCCCCAGCCAATGAGATGTTAGCTTTCAAATGTTAAATAAGATCTGATTGGTTGGGGCTAAATTAGCATCATTTTAAACGATAATACATTTTATGAAATCTCCCTGTATCTTTATAGACATATACATAACATTTAGCCAAAGTTCAACATTTAATTTATTAATTGTAGATTTATAAAAAAGGAAATTGATAAATAAATATGAAACTATTAGATATCGTTATTCTTAAAGGGTCTCTGTACTATAAAAAAAAATAGAATTTTCATAAATGGCATTTAAGAAGATACAAAGTCCCACTACTCTAACGCTTTTTTCGGGTTTTAAAACTGGGGCTTTAAATCTTTGTGTTAAATAACAGAATTTACAGAAAAAGACATGTCATTCAGTAAATTGGAAATAATAATATGTTCCCCCCTACCCCTTCTGGACCTCTTACTAGCTAACATGTTCTATTGTGCGATCCGATCATGCATTAAAAATAGATACATATGGAGATAGATATGGATATGGAGATAGATAATAATATATATATCTTATTGTGAGATAGAGATATAGAATATAAATAAATAAATAGATAATAAGATTGATGCATAGATAGAATATGATAGATATGGAGATAGATGCGGTTTGTAAGGGGGGCACTGCATCTGTGAACTAGGTGCCCCATCGTGCCCCAGTGTAGAACTGCCACTGTCAGCTTCCCAGCCTACTACTGGGAAGTCTTTATGTACCCATTCCACTGTGATAGAGCAGGAGGGACAATGAGTAACCCAAGAGGTGTTTTTTTACAGTATATACTTCAATATAAGCCAAACTGAGTATAAGCCAATGTACTGTATTGTTACCTGAAAAATGGGTAAAACTGATTGACTTGACTATGAGCCAAGGGTTGACTTTCTCCTATATACAGCCTCCTAGACAGTCCTATTGAAAGCCACATACACAATCCCATAGAAAGTCCAATAATCAGCCCCATAGAAAGCCTTATACACACCCCCATACATAACCTCATAGAAAGTCCAATACACAGCCCCATACACAGTCCCAAAGAAAATCCAGTACACACCCCATAGAAAATCCAATACACAGCACCATAGAAAGTCCAATACACAGCCCCATAGAAAATCCAATACATAGCCCCATAAAAAAACCAATACACAGCACCATAGAAAATCCAATACACAGACCCATTGAAAGTCCAATACACAGCCCCATAGAAAGTCCCATACACAGATGTGCCCTGCATACCTTTTAATGCAGTCTGAAATTTAAAGATCCCTCCTTTGGAGATGTTTGTTGAATCCTGGGTTTTTTTTTCTGAGCTGATCTATGTGTGAGCAGAACAATAATTGCCTAACCCACCAAAATCAGGATTCTCTGTGTAACAGGGTACAGCTTTTGTTTTCCCAGGGCTATGTGTTTTTGTCCAGCTGTTCCTTCAAGCATCCAGATCAGCCCAGACCCGAGTATAAGCCCGGCTTATACTTGAGTATATATGGTAGTTTACTGTCATCAGTTTATTATATTTACACAGGAGCGATGGTTCCATATATTCTTTATACAGAACAATCATTTAATGTGCCCATACATGGTCGGTTCTGTTGAAAAGAGAGCCAGTAATGGAAACTTTCCATCTTGCCTGCTAAGTTTCAATATTGACAATATTCAGCAAATTCTCTCAGATCTGCTAATTATATTGTAAAGCAAATGTGTATTTCTCAGTAAAACAGAACAAAATTAAATTCATATACTTTATAACAATCGTGAAGGTGATATTTTTATTGGTTAACTGTAATGTTAATGATGTCAAGTACAGAACATATATAGTATAGTATAGTTTTTGAGGTTGAATAAAGACATATGTCCATCTAGTCCAACCTACACAGCAATACCCATATTTCCTGCCTAAAAGTTGATGTAGAGAAAGGCAAAAAAAAAAAAAAAAAAACAATCTGAAGGGGAAAAATCCTTAAAGGACAACTCCACCCTCATAAGAACATCTTTTAGAAAGAACGGCCTCTTTAAAATATTTTGATATATCATACTTTGTCCTATGAATTCATTACTGTATGCCTGCTATGCTTCTGTATGCCTCATGGAAACTGAGCAATTTAGAAACCTGTACCAAGCAGGTACTGAGCCTGGGCATGCTCAGAGGAGGCAGACAGGGGATTAACATTCAGTCATTGGCTGTGATGTCAACTGTCAAATCCATAACTGACAGTTGCTAACTGGAAGAACCTGGAAGCAGAAACAGGGGAAACAGGACATTGTGCAGGATTTCAGGTTAGACTTATATATTTCACATTTCAAACTATTACAGTTTAGGGTTTTGAGGGGTGATTTACCTGTATGTAAGTTTTTATTTTAAGGCTGGACTTGCCCTTTAATGTCTCCAAGTGGCAATCGGTAATATAATTATAAGAGTATAATAGGCAATAAATAAAGCTTGCAAATTTTCAGAGGTAGCACACTAGTAAGTGTGGGTGCTATGGGTGTAAGACATGAAGTCAAAAAGGGTAAAAGCAAGCCAAAAAATGGCTAAAAAACACCCACTGTACTCCCCCTAGAGGGAGGCACTCCTCCTGATATTAACAGTTCCATAGTTTTATCATTCTCAAAGTAAAAAACACCTTACAAACTTGAAGACTAAACTTCTTTTCTTCCAGACTTAAAGGAGAACTAAAGTCCCCAAACAACATTGTCCCAATAGACAGAGCACATTCAGAAACACACAACAAGCTGTGTCTCATCTCTCCCTTTGCTGTGGATTCTGGGTGATTTATGAAAATAACCTGTAAGTACTAGGGGCCAGCTCCCATAATTCACCTTAACTGGGAACACCCCGCTAAGTGTGCGCAGTACACATTTACAGGAAATTGCAGTCTTGCTTCCTGGAAGCTGACAGCCAATCATGTTACAGCTCAGAGATCCCTCTGACACAGAACTCATTACAAATGCTCCTGTCGATAACAATGATAAATTCCTTTGCTTGTCATACAAAAAAGAAAAGTAATCTTTGCAGTTTATGTCTTTGCTAGCATGGATGAAAGAAAAAGAACATTTAACATTTCAGAAAAAAATAAAAGTAAGTATGGGGAATCAAACCAGCAACCTTCTATACTGTGTCTTTCTAAAAGCAAAGCTTTCTACCGCTATGCTACAATGGCTAATAAGTAAGTATTTCATACATTTGAAGTCTTTATCTTTTGCTTGACACATAATAAAAACAAAAACAAAGGGAGCATGGGGAATTAAACCTTTACCCCAATAGTCATTTTTTTACTAACTCAGCACTTTAGTAGAACGCACCACCAGTGAACTTGCAATAGACACAAGTACATTTCAGTAAATCTCAGTAAAATCAGTTCACTATTTTGTATTGCTACTGGAAGACTGTCAGCAATTCACACTTCACACTTCTATATTCTAGTATTGTACCTGTTGTAATCACAAACAGGCTGCGAAAGGGTTAATAAGTGTTTGGGTTTTTTTTTCCCTCTCTTTCTGGCTCTTGCACTAATTGGTGTGGGGGTTGGGGCCTATTAGTTAAATAGGATTCACAGTGTTGGGCCTGTGGTTTGGACCTAACAAAAGGAAGTTTCCTGTGAGTGTAACGAACTTGTGAGTGTCCCTTGCTCTTAAGGACCTTGATCTCAAGGACATAAAAAAAGAAGGACATTGAAACAAGAAGGACAATTAAACAAGGTTTGTGCGTCACTGTGTTGGTGTGGTGTATTAGAAGGGACAGTTTTGTCAGTACCATGCAATGTGCATCGTGCCACATGTATAGGAACCTGGAGCAGACGTTCCGGGGAACCTATGTCTGTGTCAGGTGTGAGTGGGTTGCCCGTTTGGAAGCCGAGGTGGAGAGTCTAAGGGGGCAGCTTGCAGCATTGCGGGGATTGGCAGAACTGGGGGGTCAGCAGGCACTGGCTGGGGCCAGTATAGAGGTGGGTGGAAGAGGGACAAGAAAGGATGAGGAAGGAGGTAGTTTTGTTAGGGTTACTAGGGGAAGTGGGGGACGGAAGAGTAGGGGGGCTTCTTCCCAGATTGTCCATCCCAACAGATTTGCCGCCTTAGATAATGAAGTGGAGGAGGACACCTCGGAATTAGCATGTATGGAGGGGGCTAGTCCCTTGAGCACCCAGGGGACTGCCATCTCTGATACAAGGGAGGAGGAACGAAGGTTCAGGAATGCAAGGCAGGTGGTAGTGGTAGGGGACTCCATTATAAGGAAGGTAGATAGGGTAATCTGCCGCCAAGACCCTACATGCCGAACTGTGTGTTGCCTGCCTGGTGCTAGGGTTCGGCATGTGGTGGATCGTGTAGACAGATTATTGGGTGGGGCCGGGTGTGACACGGCAGTCTTGGTTCACATTGGTGCCAATGACAAAGTTAGAGGTGGAGGTGAGGTCCTTAAACATGATTTCCGAGAACTAGGGGCCAAGATAAAAGCAAGGACCTCCAGGGTAGTGTTTTCAGAAATACTACCCCAGCCACGTGCTAAGCCAGGGAGACAGCGGGAGCTTAGGAGCATTAATGCGTGGCTAAGAAAGTGGTGTAAGGAAGAAGGGTTTGGGTTTATTGAGAACTGGGCAGACTTTGCTGTCGGCTACAGGCTCTTTAGTAGGGATGGGTTGCACCTCACTGATGGTGGTGCAGCTGTTTTAGGGGAGAAGATGGCTAGAGGGTTGGAGGAGATTTTAAACTAGGTTTGGGGGGGGGAGGGTATTAGCAGTCTCACTGGGATAGATTGTCCAGGAGGAAAGCAGGGTGTAGATAGGCCAGTGGTGGGTGGAAAGGGGGGTGGGGCTAGCATAGGGGATAGGGAGGAATGTGTATCAAAGTGTACGAATAAATTACAGGATCATAATCTAAAATGTATGTTTGCAAATGCGAGAAGCCTGGCTGACAAAATGGGTGAATTGGAAATGATGGCATTGAATGAAAAGTATGATGTAATAGGTATAGCAGAAACGTGGTTGAACAGTTCTCACGACTGGGCTGTAAATATAGAAGGATATGCCTTGTTTAGGCAGGACAGAAAAAAAAGGAAAGGGGGAGGAGTATGTGTATATGTTAAAAAAGTATTGAAGCCAAATTTAAAAGAAGAGATAGCTGGTGATATGGATGATAAAGTGGAGGCAATATGGGTGGAATTAGGCAACAGGAAAGGGGGTAATGTCATTGTTGGTGTCTGCTATAAGCCGCCAAATGCTAGCAGAGAGGAGGTGAGTCAACTTCATATGCAGTTGGCAAGGGCTGCAAGTTTGGGGAGTGTGCTCATTATGGGGGACTTCAATTACCCTGACATTGATTGGTGTGGTGGAACTGCCATCACAGAAAAAGGCGATGAGTTCCTGAATTTGCTGCAGGATAATTTTCTCTCACAGGTGGTTGAGGTTCCTACTAGAAAAGGAGCTCTGTTGGATCTGGTAATATCTAACATTGTGGAGCGCATTATAGATATAAAGGTAACTGGAGGCTTAGGGAATAGTGACCATGAAATAGTGGCATTTGGACTTTGTTATCGAAAGGAAAAGTGCGCTGGGTTAACAAAGACATTTAATTTCAGGAAAGCAAATTTTCCCAGTTTAAAAGCAGCTCTTCAGAATGTCAACTGGGATAATGTATTATCAGGTAAAGGTACTGAACAGAAGTGGACTGTGTTCAAATGGATTTTAAGCCAGTTCACATCTAAATTTATACCCTTGGGAAATAAATGTAAAAAAAATAAATCCGCGCCCATGTGGCTGAATTCTGATGTAAAGAGGCAAATGGTAAGGAAGAAAAAGGCATTTAAAACCTTTAAGGCCGAGGGAACGGAAAGGGCCTTTAGGGAGTATAAAAACTGTAACAAGGAGTGTAAGAAAGCAATCAAACTAGCTAAAATTAATAATGAAGTTAGGATAGCTGAAGAAAGCATCACTAAGCCTAAACATTTTTTTAAGTATATTAATAGTAAGAAGATGAGGACTGAGAATGTGGCACCATTAATTAATGGGGATAAGTTAGTTACGGAGGATGGCGATAAAGCAAATGTCTTGAATAATTTTTTTTCCTCTGTATACACTATAGAAGATCCAAGTACAGATATCATAGAGTATAGTAGCAATAAAGGTATACAAGATTCAAGTTCACTTTGGTTAACCGAGGATATGGTACAGAAAGAACTAAATAAGGTTAATATTAGTAAATCTCCTGGACCGGATAAAATACATCCTCGGGTACTTAGGGAGCTAAGTTCAGTTTTATCTAGGCCATTGTTTCTTATTTTTGCTGATTCCCTCATGTCCGGTGGTGTGCCTCTGGATTGGAAAAAGGCTGATGTTATTCCAATATTCTAAAAGGGTAGTCGTTCACAGCCGGGTAATTACAGGCCTGTAAGTTTAACTTCAGTGGTGGGGAAGATCCTGGAAAGTTTAATAAGGGAACATGTTCTAGAGTATGTTTCAAGGACTGACATTATAAGTAGTAACCAGCATGGATTTAGGAGGAATAGATCTTGTCAAACTAACTTGCTTGGCTTTTATGAGGAAGTAAGTAGAAATTTAGACTCTGGCATAGCAGTAGATGTAGTTTACTTGGATTTTGCAAAGGCTTTTGATACAGTCCCCCATAGGCGACTAATGAATAAGCTAAGGTCTGTTGGTCTGGGGAGTCACATTTGTACATGGATAGAAAATTGGTTAAAGAATAGGATGCAGTGAGTAGTTGTTAATGGGGCTTCATCATTATGGACTAAAGTGCTAAGTGGGGTGCCACAGGGTTCTGTGTTGGGGCCGCTTCTATTTAATCTATTTATTAATGATTTGGAAGTGGGTATTGTCAGCAAGGTTTCTGTGTTTGCTGACAACACAAAACTTTGTCGACCATTAAAATCTTCAGAGGATGTGCAATCGTTGCAAGGGGATCTAGATAGATTGTCACATTGGGCTGCTAAGTGGCAGATGAAATTCAATGTTGATAAATGTAAGGTGATGCATTTTGGACTTAAAAATCCTTGTGCTACTTATACTATAAATGGCTCTGTGTTAAGTGAATCCCTGTTGGAAAGGGATCTTGGAGTTTTGGTGGATAACAAACTTAAAGGTAGCAAGCAGTGCCAGGCGGCAACAGCCAGAGCCAGCATGGTATTGTCTTGTATAAAGCGAGGTATGGATTCAAGGGAGGAAAATGTAATTCTCCCTCTTTACAAAGCATTGGTAAGGCCTCATTTGGAATATGCAGTGCAATTTTGGAATCCTGTGTACAAAAAGGACATTTTTGAAATGGAAAGGGTTCAGAGAAGGGCAACTAAATTAATAAGGGGATTGGGGGAGCTTGAATATGAAGAGAGACTGGAAAAGTTACAGTGCACTATATACAGTAATTCTTCCAAATGTACACCAATAATGATCCTGTGCACTATATACAGTAATTCCGACAAATGTACACCAATAATGATCCTGTGCACTATATACAGTAATTCTTCCAAATGTACACCAATAATGACCCTGTGCACTATATACAGTAATACTGTCAAATGTACACCAATAATGACCCTGTACACTATATACAGTAATTCTACCAAATGTACACAAACAAGAAGGACAATTAAACAAGGTTTGTGCGTCACTGTGTTGGTGTGGTGTATTAGAAGGGACAGTTTTGTCAGTACCATGCAATGTGCATTGTGCCACATGTATAGGAACCTGGAGCAGACGTTCCGGGGAACCTATGTCTGTGTCAGGTGTGAGTGGGTTGCCCGTTTGGAAGCCGAGGTGGAGAGTCTAAGGGGGCAGCTTGCAGCATTGCGGGGATTGGCAGAACTGGGGGGTCAGCAGGCACTGGCTGGGGCCAGTATAGAGGTGGGTGGAAGAGGGACAAGAAAGGATGAGGAAGGAGGTAGTTTTGTTAGGGTTACTAGGGGAAGTGGGGGACGGAAGAGTAGGGGGGCTTCTTCCCAGATTGTCCATCCCAACAGATTTGCCGCCTTAGGTAATGAAGTGGAGGAGGACACCTCGGAATTAGCGTGTATGGAGGGGGATAGTCCCTTGAGCACCCAGGGGACTGCCATCTCTGATACAAGGGAGGAGGAACGAAGGGCCAGGAATGCAAGGCAGGTGGTAGTGGTAGGGGACTCCATTATAAGGAAGGTAGATAGGGTAATCTGCCGCCAGGACCCTACATGCCGAACTGTGTGTTGCCTGCCTGGTGCTAGGGTTCGGCATGTGGTGGATCGTGTAGACAGATTATTGGGTGGGGCCGGGTGTGACCCGGCGGTCTTGGTTCACATTGGTGCCAATGACAAAGTTAGAGGTGGAGGTGAGGTCCTTAAACATGATTTCCGAGAACTAGGGGCCAAGATAAAAGCAAGGACCTCCAGGGTAGTGTTTTCAGAAATACTACCCCAGCCACGTGCTAAGCCAGGGAGACAGCGGGAGCTTAGGAGCATTAATGCGTGGCTAAGAAAGTGGTGTAAGGAAGAAGGGTTTGGGTTTATTGAGAACTGGGCAGACTTTGCTGTCGGCTACAGGCTCTTTAGTAGGGATGGGTTGCACCTCACTGATGGTGGTGCAGCTGTTTTAGGGGAGAAGATGGCTAGAGGGTTGGAGGAGATTTTAAACTAGGTTTGGGGGGGGAGGGTATTAGCAGTCTCACTGGGATAGATTGTCCAGGAGGAAAGCAGGGTGTAGATAGGCCAGTGGTGGGTGGAAAGGGGGGTGGGGCTAGCATAGGGGATAGGGAGGAATGTGTATCAAAGTGTACGAATAAATTACAGGATCATAATCTAAAATGTATGTTTGCAAATGCGAGAAGCCTGGCTGACAAAATGGGTGAATTGGAAATGATGGCATTGAATGAAAAGTATGATGTAATAGGTATAGCAGAAACGTGGTTGAACAGTTCTCACGACTGGGCTGTAAATATAGAAGGATATGCCTTGTTTAGGCAGGACAGAAAAAAAGGAAAGGGGGAGGAGTATGTGTATATGTTAAAAAAGAATTGAAGCCAAATTTAAAAGAAGAGATAGCTGGTGATATGGATGATAAAGTGGAGGCAATATGGGTGGAATTAGGCAACAGGAAAGGGGGTAATGTCATTGTTGGTGTCTGCTATAAGCCGCCAAATGCTAGCAGAGAGGAGGTGAGTCAACTTCATATGCAGTTGGCAAGGGCTGCAAGTTTGGGGAGTGTGCTCATTTTGGGGGACTTCAATTACCCTGACATTGATTGGTGTGGTGGAACTGCCATCACAGAAAAAGGCGATGAGTTCCTGAATTTGCTGCAGGATAATTTTCTCTCACAGGTGGTTGAGGTTCCTACTAGAAAAGGAGCTCTGTTGGATCTGGTAATATCTAACATTGTGGAGCGCATTATAGATATAAAGGTAACTGGAGGCTTAGGGAATAGTGACCATGAAATAGTGGCATTTGGACTTTGTTATCGAAAGGAAAAGTGCGCTGGGTTAACAAAGACATTTAATTTCAGGAAAGCAAATTTTCCCAGGTTAAAAGCAGCTCTTCAGAATGTCAACTGGGATAATGTATTATCAGGTAAAGGTACTGAACAGAAGTGGACTGTGTTCAAGGGGATTTTAAGCCAGTTCACATCTAAATTTATACCCTTGGGAAATAAATGTAAAAAAAATAAATCCGCGCCTATGTGGCTGAATTCTGATGTAAAGAGGCAAATGGTAAGGAAGAAAAAGGCATTTAAAACCTTTAAGGCCGAGGGAACGGAAAGGGCCTTTAGGGAGTATAAAAACTGTAACAAGGAGTGTAAGAAAGCAATCAAACTAGCTAAAATTAATAATGAAGTTAGGATAGCTGAAGAAAGCATCACTAAGCCTAAACATTTTTTTAAGTATATTAATAGTAAGAAGATGAGGACTGAGAATGTGGCACCATTAATTAATGGGGATAAGTTAGTTACGGAGGATGGCGATAAAGCAAATGTCTTGAATAATTTTTTTTCCTCTGTATACACTATAGAAGATCCAAGTACAGATATCATAGAGTATAGTAGCAATAAAGGTATACAAGATTCAAGTTCACTTTGGTTAACCGAGGATATGGTACAGAAAGAACTAAATAAGGTTAATATTAGTAAATCTCCTGGACCAGATAAAATACATCCTAGGGTACTTAGGGAGCTAAGTTCAGTTTTATCTAGGCCATTGTTTCTTATTTTTGCTGATTCCCTCATGTCCGGTGGTGTGCCTCTGGATTGGAAAAAGGCTGATGTTATTCCAATATTCAAAAAGGGTAGTCGTTCACAGCCGGGTAATTACAGGCCTGTAAGTTTAACTTCAGTGGTGGGGAAGATCCTGGAAAGTTTAATAAGGGATCATGTTCTAGAGTATGTTTCAAGGACTGACATTATAAGTAGTAACCAGCATGGATTTAGGAGGAATAGATCTTGTCAAACTAACTTGCTTGGCTTTTATGAGGAAGTAAGTAGAAATTTAGACTCTGGTATAGCAGTAGATGTAGTTTACTTGGATTTTGCAAAGGCTTTTGATACAGTCCCCCATAGGCGACTAATGAATAAGCTAAGGTCTGTTGGTCTGGGGAGTCACATTTGTACATGGATAGAAAATTGGTTAAAGAATAGGATGCAGAGAGTAGTTGTTAATGGGGCTTCATCATTATGGACTAAAGTGCTAAGTGGGGTGCCACAGGGTTCTGTGTTGGGGCCGCTTCTATTTAATCTATTTATTAATGATTTGGAAGTGGGTATTGTCAGCAAGGTTTCTGTGTTTGCTGACGACACAAAACTTTGTCGACCATTAAAAACTTCAGAGGATGTGCAATCGTTGCAAGGGGATCTAGATAGATTATCACATTGGGCTGCTAAGTGGCAGATGAAATTCAATGTTGATAAATGTAAGGTGATGCATTTTGGACTTAAAAATACTTGTGCTACTTATACTATAAATGGCTCTGTGTTAAGTGAATCCCTGTTGGAAAGGGATCTTGGAGTTTTGGTGGATAACAAACTTAAAGGTAGCAAGCAGTGCCAGGCGGCAACAGCCAGAGCCAGCATGGTATTGTCTTGTATAAAGCGAGGTATGGATTCAAGGGAGGAAAATGTAATTCTCCCTCTTTACAAAGCATTGGTAAGGCCTCATTTGGAATATGCAGTGCAATTTTGGAATCCTGTGTACAAAAAGGACATCTTTGAAATGGAAAGGGTTCAGAGAAGGGCAACTAAATTAATAAGGGGATTGGGGGAGCTTGAATATGAAGAGAGACTGGAAAAGTTACAATTATGTACGCTGGAGAAAAGGCGCTTGCTTGGGGATATGATTACTGTGTATAAATACATTAACGGGCCATACAATAAACTATCTGGGGCATTGTTCACCAAGAGAACATGTCAAAGGACACGAGGACATCCCTTAAGACTTGAAGAAAAAAGGTTTAGGCTTCAAGCTCGGAAAGGGTTTTTCACTGTGAGAACGGTAAGGCTATGGAACTGTCTTCCAGTGGACGTTGTAATGGCAGGTTCATTGGTGAGTTTCAAAAAAAAGCTGGATGAGTTTCTGCAAACAAGGAATGTTACAAGTTACTGGTATTGATACATAAAGTAGAGTTGATCCAGGGAAATTTCCGATTGCCACTTGGAGTCAGGAAGGAATTTTTTCCCCCTTCATAAATTTGGTGGGGTTTTTTTGCCTTCCTCTGGATCAACAGTTAGGCAGGAAATGAGGATAGTGCTAGATGGGTTGGACTGGATGGACGTATGTCTTTATTCAACCTCAAATACTATACTATACTATACTACACTGGTTGGTAAATAAATAACAGAGCTACAATATATAAAGTTTGTACATATGTAGAAACTTTATATTTTCTAGAAACATGGAAACAAATAAAAAAAGCAATAAACTCAGGCAGTAGACTATGTTATATTATTTCATAAGTAAACTCTGGGATTAGAACTTGTGACTTCTTGGTGTGTTTGTTCCTAAATACACAGCATTTCCATGCGCAACCAGCAACTCAACTGTGACCACAGGTACTGTACATGTAGAAACTTTATCTTTCACTAGAAAGAGAAGCTAGAAATTTTGTGCATAGAGACATTGAATCCTGGGGTCAAGAGGTGTGGCTCTTTGAAGCTAACATGGGCTATGGGTTGTAATGACAACAAAATGGAATCCACCCTTCAAAAGACTTAAAGTGGCATTTGCCTCTGCTCCTGTTTTAGTCCATCCAGATACCCATTTGTCATTCTTCATTGAGGTTGACGCCTCTGATATTGGTGCTGGAGCGATTCTGTCCCAAACACACGGAATAAAAGGGAAACTTCATCCTTGTGCTAACTTTTCTAAAAGATTTACTCCTTGTGAAAGAAATGATGATATAGGCAATCGAGAGATATGTGGCGACATCTACAAACTATAACTATATTCACCAGCCATAAAAATTTTGAATAAATCCAAACTGCTAAAAAACTGAATCCCAGACAAACCCGGTGGGCACTTTTTTTTTCACCTTTTGCCCTGGAACTAAAAACAAAATAGCCGACGCTCGAAAAATTCATCTACACATTCCAACCCCTAAACTAGGTCCCAAATTCATTGGACCCTTAGTTCTACAGCCTTCTTGATTTACCACCTACTATGAAGATCTCAAATGTATTTCATGTACCCTTACACCTTATTAATTTAGTTGCCCTTCTCTGAGCCATTTCCATTTCAAAAATGTCCTTTTTGTACACAGGATTCCAAAATTGCACTGCATATTCCAAATGAGACCTTACCAATGCTTTGTAAATAGGGAGAATAACATTTTCCTCCCTTGAATCCATACCTCTCTTTATACACACTCGGTGCTCTGGCTGTTGCCGCCAGGTACCTTCCAATGTTCCCATAGGGTAATAAATAAGAGCCAAATGTTACAGGTGTTCTGGTTAGAAACAAAAAACAAATGCTACCGCTAGATGGTAACAGCAAAGATGTGATATAGACATAGGACAATTCAAACTCTTCAAATATCAGAGCGTTTTATAATCCCCCGCACTCCGGTTTATTAACGTTATTGATGGTGCTGTTTCCCCAAATTTCGCTCACCACTGGCAGTTGTATACAATTGTAATAAATATGTACAGGGAAACGCACTCTTTCAAACTTCAATCAGTTTATTAGTGACATGCTGGTTCACACAACGTTTCGGGGTCCTCCCCCTTCCTCAGGTGCAAAATTACAAGTCACACTGTGGCAGTATAAATACAAATTATCCCTCCCCCTTAGAGGTGTGGTTAAAACAACTTAGTGTTTAATTAAAACATTTTCTATATGTGAGCTAATTCTCAAGTTTTACATAAATACACTTTTTAATACAACCTAATTTTAAAACCAATTTTACTGTGCATATTCGTGAGTTATTAACCATTTCTTAAAATACATTTATCACTAAAACAACTTTTCATTATCTCTATCTAATTAAAAGTGCCAATTGCTTGCTATTGGATATTTCCTTTTGTAAGTGCTTTGTGCCTTTGTTTTTAAAGTGCTACTTTGTTTATTATAAAGTGCTAATGTGAAGTGTTACTATGTTAAATTGTTTAAACCACCTTTGGACTATTTAGTTTGATACTTTTTATCTTAATTATTTTAGTTATTTTTTGCTTAAAGTCTATTTTGTTGCCTTAACATTGTTCTTATTTCATTCTTTCTGATGTTCTTCAGCTCTGTTATCCTGTGGATCAAATAAATCAGGTAAGTTTATACAGCAGATTATAGCAGAATCATTTATAATTTTCTATTTTTCTTTTCTTTATAAGACATTACTTGTTTGTCTTTCCTTAGCTTTTCTATAAGAAGCAACTAAAATTCATCTCCTCATTAATCCCTTTGGGATGCATGGTTACGAGGCGGTGAATCCAATATATTTCTCTTTGGAGGAGTTTTTTGTTGTAATCCCCACCTCTATCTGGTTTATTTACCACCTCTAGCACCATCCATTTGACTTGTGCTGCATTATGTCCATGTAACTTAAAATGTTTCGAGACTGATGTTACTCTTTAATTTTTTTCTAAGTTACATCTTGTGATGTCCCTTTTATGTTCTCCAATTCGGGTCCTAATTTGTCTTTTAGTTTTACCCACGTATGCCTTTCCACATGGGCATTTCAACATGTTTATGACCCCCATGGTAATGCAGCTAGCGAAATGTTTCAACGGTATTAAATTACCTTTGAGGGGATGGGCTACCTTTTCTCCTTTAATAATAGCCGTACATGCTTGGCAATTCAAGCAAGGGAATGTGCCTATTCTTTTGATGCTATTTTTAGCATCTATCATTCTTTCTTTTTTATAATCAGAATGTACTAATTGGCTTCCCAGATTGCTACTATTTTTATGTGCAAATATGGGTTGCTCTTTAAATAGTACCCCCACCTTTTCATCATTACTCAATACATTCCAATATTTTTTTACAATCCTTTTTATTTTCCCAGATTGTGTATTATACGTGGATATGAATGGTATTCTTCCATCTTTGGATTGTTTTGTTTGTTTGTCGAGTAATGTATTTCTAGGTGTTTCTAATGCTTGTTTCGCTGCTTCACTGACTATATTTTTTGGGTACCCTCTTAGTTTAAACTTTTGTGACATTTGTTCAATTCTTTTTTTACAGGTTCCCTCTTCTGACACATTCCTCTTCACTCTGAGAAATTGACCCAAAGGTATGCCCTTGATTG
Organism: Hymenochirus boettgeri; assembly: GCA_019447015.1. Lineage (NCBI taxonomy): Eukaryota > Metazoa > Chordata > Amphibia > Anura > Pipidae > Hymenochirus > Hymenochirus boettgeri. The sequence continues at coordinate 126,455,854 of CM033470.1, forward strand.
TATTTTTTGGATGAAAGCTAGATGCTTCCAATATATTGTTTCTATCAGTTGACTTTACAAACAAATCGGTACTTAATGAGGTTTGTTCTTTTTTCACTTCAACATCTAAGAAGGATATTTGCCTGCTACGGTACTGCACAGTAAATTTTAAATGTGGATGCAATTTGTTTATATCTTGGGAAAATTCTTGTAATTCCTTCTCTGTGCCTGACCATAGCAGGAAAATGTCGTCCACAAATCTGGCATAAAACATAATTTTAGCACTATACATTACATTTTCCTTAATACAACCATTTTCAAATTCTGAAACATATATGTTGGCGTATGCTGGTGCGAAAATCGCACCCATACTTGTCCCACACATTTGATTATAGTACTTATTGTTGAATCTGAAATAATTCTTAGTGAGTGCTATATTAAGTAAGTCCAGAATGAAGTAGACTTTGGATGTACTCATATTAAGTTCTAATAATCTTTTTTCGACGGCTGCTATTCCTTCTTCGTGTGGGATACAAGTGTAGAGGGATTGTATATCCATTGTCACTAAGTATGTACACTTTTCTATGTTTGTGACATCTTGTAATCTGTTTAAGAAGTCTTTGGTGTCTTTGAGGCATTCTGTGATGTTTTTAGCAATGGGTTGTATATGGTGTTCTATGTATGTACCTATGGGTTCTAGGATTGACCCCAACCCCGCTACTATGGGTCTTCCTGGTGGATTAATCATATCTTTGTGAATTTTAGGTACTACATAAAATACAGGAGTAATTGGGTTGTCCTCCACCAAATATTCTTTTGTTCCTTTATCTATTATACCCATTGTCCAAGCATCCATCACTGTGTTCAGAATTATTTGTGAAATAGAGTGTACTGGATCTGCTGATAGTTCTCTGTAATTCGTTTTATTGCTCAGTTGTTGCATAACTTCTGCCTCATAGGCTGTCTTTTTTAGAACTACTATTGCCCCTCCTTTGTCTGCTTTTTTAATAATGATATTATCTCTCTTCTTTAATTTTTGTACCGCTTGCCATTCTTTGTAAGTTAAGTTTTTCTTATACTTTTTATTTTCCCAATTTATTTGTTGTAGATCTGAAAGTATCAGCTTATGGAACATATCCACCGCCTCCACTGGTACGGTAGGTGTATAATTACTTTTTTTCTTAAACGGAGTGTCTTTAGATAAGGTCTTATCTTGAAATTGCACTTTCAGTTTTAATTTTCGTATAAACTTGTATAAGTCTATTTTAGTGTCAAGTAGGGTACCTGGGTGCGTGGGTACAAAGTTTAACCCCTTTCCTATGACTCGTATCTCATCTGGGTCCAATTCTGTACCTGAAATGTTAATTACTAATGTTTCTAATGCGCTAAGTTGCTCCCGGTCTCCCACTTCTACTGACCTTAGGGGATTCAATATCGTCTCCTTCTCTCCTTGGCCGTCCTGGCAGGAGGGACTCTTGGCGGTTTTGCCCTTCTGTCCTCTCCGGGTCCGCCTCCGTTTTTGGCCGTTCCCCTTGTCCTCTCTTTGGACGCTCGTCGGGATCCTAAAAAATGCTCTCCCCGATGTGCAGATCTGTCCAGCGAACTCTCCGATTCCGTTGCGAGAGACCTCGCGCTCTCTGATGACGTCCTAGTTGCCGGACTTCTACCTCTCTGTCTCTCTCGCGTTGCTGCCGGGGTCCATGCGTATACATTGCCACGCTCGTAATCCAAGGTATCCCTTTTGTATTTTCTCAGTTTAAACTGTAACAGTTCTCTCTGGAACTCTTCTAGTTTGGTATTTATTTCAATTTTGAAGGCTTCGTACTCCATGTTCGGTGTGGATTTCTTTATATCTTGTTCCATTTTGTTTGCTGTGGTAGCCGCCATTTTTATTGCTGGTTGCAGGTGATCTATAGTCAACAGCATTAGGTCAAAGCTACATCTATTCAAGATGCGATACCATTTTCCCACGTATTCTGTGTCTTCAGTACACAGTACTGGCTTCTTTAATATTCTCAGTCCCCTTGGAATTCTTTCTGCTTTTACGTATTCCAATATTGTAGAACTGTGCAGTGCCAGGCTTATTTCCTTTCGTTTTAAATTCAGTAAGTCTTTGTGTAAATCATTGGTAGTTAGTACTACTCCATATCTGTTGTTTGTCTCTGCTAGATCTAGTATTCTCCTTCGATCCACATCGTATAATGTTAAGGTTTCTGCCTTGTGTGTTGTTATTCCAGCGATGTCATTAAACGACATTCTTGCGTTTTTCGGTTGCTATAGGGTTGTGGTTCAATTACTCAAAGCGTTTTATAATTCCCCGAACTCCGGTTTATTAACGTTATTGATGGTGCTGTTTCCCCAAATTCCGCTCACCACTGGCAGTTGTATACAATTGTAATAAATATGTACAGGAAAACGCACTCTTTCAAACAGTTTATTAGTGACATGCTGGTTCACACAACGTTTCGGGGTCCTCCCCCTTCCTCAGGTGCAAAATTACAACTCACACTGTGGCAGTATAAATACAAATTATCCCTCCCCCTTAGAGGTGTGGTTAAAACAACTTAGTGTTTAATTAAAACATTTTCTATATGTGAGCTAATTCTCAAGTTTTATAAATACACTTTTTAATACAACCTAATTTTAAAACCAATTTTACTGTGCATATTCGTGAGTTATTAACCATTTCTTAAAATACATTTATCACTAAAACAACTTTTCATTATCTCTATCTAATTAAAAGTGCCAATTGCTTGCTATTGGATATTTCCTTTTGTAAGTGCTTTTCCCCATCCCATCTCCCAGGTCCCAGAGGCCTGTAAGGTAAGTTTACACTGCAATATTTCGGAAAAATATAGGCAATCGAGAGATATGTGGCGACATCTACAAACTATAACTATATTCACCAGCCATAAAAATTTTGAATAAATCCAAACTGCTAAAAAACTGAATCCCAGACAAACCCGGTGGGCACTTTTTTTTTCACCTTTCGTCCTGGAACTAAAAACAAAATAGCCGATGCTCGAAAAATTCATCTACACATTCCAACCCCTAAACTAGGTCCCAAATTCATTGGACCCTTAGTTCTACAGCCTTCTTGATTTACCACCTACTATGAAGATCTCAAATGTATTTCATGTACCCTTACACCTTATTAATTTAGTGGACCTTCTCTGAGCCATTTCCATTTCAAAAATGTCCTTTTTGTACACAGTGAATTTTTCGAGCATCGGCTATTTTGTTTTTAGTTCCAGGACGAAAGGTGAAAAAAAAGTGCCCACCGGTTTGTCTGGGATTCAGTTTTTTAGCAGTTTGGATTTATTCAAAATTTTTATGGCTGGTGAAATAAGTTATAGTTTGTAGATGTCGCCACATATCTCTCGATTGCCTATTTTTTTTTCCGAAATATTGCAGTGTAAACTTACCTTACAGGCCTCTGGGACCTGGGAGATGGGATGGGGAAAAGCACTTACAAAGGAAATATCCAATAGCAAGCAATTGGCACTTTTAATTAGATAGAGATAATGAAAAGTTGTTTTAGTGATAAATGTATTTTAAGAAATGGTTATAACTCACGAATATGCACATAAATTGGTTTTAAAATTAGGTTGTATTAAAAATGTATTTATAAAACTTGAGAATTAGCTCACATATAGAAAATGTTTTAAAATAAAAAAAAAAAGGGGTGGTTATTTCTAAGTTACAGGGGTGTTTGTTTTGTGGAAAAAAAACTGTAGACTGTCCAAATTCGGAGTTGACTAAATATTTTCGTGTTTCTGAGCCATCGTGCATTGTCTCACTTTGTGGGCTTTTCGCTTCCACGTCCGTGTGTGTAACCACACATATGGCATAACGTTTGATTCAGGACATTTGGGAGATTGATATTTAGTAACTTTTTATTACATTCCATGAGGTTTTGGCATGATTTCTACCTTTTGAAGTTTGTTTTTGTTCATTTTTTCAGACAAAATGCGAACTCTATGAAGAACTGCGCCCACACTATGATGGTATGAATGAACACAAATACAGTGTTACATAGCTGAAGGTGTGTAGGACTTCAGGAATATATAGTTTGTGGGGGTTATTTCTAAGTTACGGGGGGTGTTTTGTGGAAAAAACTGCAGACTGTCCGAATTCAGAATTGGCTAAATATTTCGCTGTTTCTGAGCCATCGTGCATTGTCTCACTTTGGGCTTTTCGCTTCCACGTCCGCGTGTGTATCCACACATATGGCATTACCGTTTGATTCAGGACATTTGGGGAGATTGATATTTAGTAACTTTTTTTAGATTCCATGAGGTTTTGGCATGATTTCTACCTTTTGAAGTTGTTTTTTTGTTCATTTTCAGACAAATGCGAAAAATTTACGAAGAATTGCGCCCCACACATTGATGGTATGAATGAACAAACTACAGTGTGTACATAGCTGAAGGTGTGTTAGACTTCAGGAATATATAGTTTGTGGTGGTTATTTCTAAAGTACGGGGGTGTTTTGTTGAAAAAAACTGCAGACTGTCCAAATTCGGAGTTGGCTAAATATTTTTGCCGTTTCAGAGCCATCGTGCATTGTTCCACTTTGTGGCTTTTCGCTTCCACGTCCGCGTGTGTAACCACACATATGGCATACCGTTGATTCAGGACATTTGGGAGATTGATATTTGGTAACTTTTTTTTATTCCGTAGGGTTTTGCATGATTCTCTACCTTTTTGAATGTTGTTTGATGTTAATTTTTTTGAAAATCTGGTAAAAGTGCAAACTTTACGAAGAACTGGCCCACACCATTGATGGCATGAATGAACGAAACTACAGCGTTACATAGCTGAAGGTGTGTAGATTTCAGGAATATATAGTTTGTGGGGGGTTATTCTGGAGTGGGGGGGTTGGTTGTTTTTGTGGAAAAATGCAGACTGTTCAAATACAAAACTGGCTAATTTTTTTTTGCTGCTACTGACATTTGGCAACTGGTCACGCTCTGGGTTAGTTGGTAGCCATGTCTCTGGGTACACCCATGAATGCGGCATACCGTTTATTGGGAGGGGTTAGGCTTCATATTTGAGATGTGTTTGTACTTCTCCACAGTTTTTAGCTGAAATTCGCATTTGATTTTGTCTCTGATTTTACAGTTGAGGAAAAAAAGGAAAATGTGAGAAAATAACTTACAATTGGACGAAGAGCTGCGTCGGGTATCTCATTTTGATCGAAACTAACCTCACTCATAAAATCCTGCGGGTGTTGAGTTTCTAAAAATATCTCACTTGTGGGGATATTTTAGATAATTTGGAAAGATATTCTATGTTAACTGTCAGTAGTGGTTATACATTTTAATTTGGTGTAATATTCTTGAAGGTGCAGTTTTAGTTTGGGGGGGTCTCCTGTACAGGAAAAGTTGGGTAGCTACATATATCTGGTATCGTTGTGTACTCGGGAGTATCAGAGCTTTTAGAAACAGTGAGATTTTTGTGTGTAACCTTAAGATAACTATAAGTAAAAATGGGAAAAATCCATGAAAATTTGCAAGTTTTCATTTTTTTTTCTTTTACCCATAATTCAGTAAATTTCCAGAAAAGTTACAAAAATTCTGTTACCATATTAAAGTACACTTGTGCTGAAAAAACAATGTATATATTCCAGTTACTGCAAGGTTTCCTACTGTAAAAATTAGTCTAAAGCGATTGAGGGCAAAATCCTGAAAATTCTTCTGGCAGTTAACGCAAAAAAAAAAATGAAAATCTCTGGCAGTGAAAAGGGTTAATGTATAGCAAAATAAATTTGGACCTTAAAAATGTATTAATATATACATCACAATAATCAAAGGGTGTGTACACTGTACAAAACTTCATTTATTTATTGGGGGGGGGGCAACAAAGGCACTTGTCAGGGGTCCCCAAGCTGTGGGACCCCTTAAGCCCCAAAAGGCATTTGTCAGGGCCCAAAGGGCACTAATAAGTGCCAGTGAGGGAGAACCTGGTTTCAAGCTGTGGGACCCAGGGCCGGCCTTTGATATGGGCGACCTGTGGCGACCGCATGGGTTGCATTACCAAGGGGGGGCTCAAGCCGGAAAGCATTAGGTCATGGACCTGTAAATAAAAGTTGTGCATGAGTGCCACAGCCCCTCAGTTACGATCCTGCATATCAAATAAATGTATCAGCACCTCCCACATACTGAGTCCCAACACACACAAAGCCTTACTTAAGATGTCTGTATGCTGTGCTTTCTGTCTGTGCATTTAGTATGTTAGTGTTATGTTGTGAACACACACATATATACAAGAACGCACTGAAGATACTGAAAGACAGTAGCGCAGGTGGGGAACTTGATTTGGAGCAGGCCAAGGCAAGCAGTATTTCAACCACGTATGTGTGCCTAGGGGGGTGTTTGGATGGGGTGCTAGGCGCAAGTAACAAACTTGCACAGGGTGTTATTTATCTATGCATTATTTCCCATTACCTGCATTTTCCTGATGTTTTCCCTCTCCAGACTTTCACCATTATATCCACAGCATTCTGGAGCCGGGTCTGCGTTCCTCAGCCATCTTTGACAAGCGTGTGGTCCAAGGGCAAAAGCACGCTGCTTCCGCCCTCACATAGCCAATTTCCTAGCGTGCTTGACGTCACCGGAAATAACCTTGTGGGGGTTTTGTTGCTAAGATGCAGTGCAAACCCCCTCCGACATGTTATGTTTAGAGTAGCATACAGAAAGTTGAGTGATACTGTTGCTATGTATGTTTAACAAAATGCAATAATATTACAATATAAAGTTTATTTTAACTAAAATAAATATGTCTGTCTCGTTTCCCTTGCTTGACCTTAGCCACGCCTTAACTTTTGCGTTCGAACGTGAGAACTGTGCGCATGCACCACGTGACGTCAAACAAAAGGCGCCGGCGGTTGTAAGCGTTAGCAGTCCGTGTTCAGTGCACGAGGAGAGTGACAAGAGTAAAGCTCACCCACCGAGTTAAAGAAGTAAGAGGTGGTTTGTGGTTGGTTGGGGGTAGTCTCAGGGCCATAATAGTGTAGATGGGCTACAGGCGTTTATGGATTTGATTCTGTTGTGTATTTATGGTGCCCATTGCTGTTTTCCTGTAGTCGTTTTACATTACTGGTGAAAACCCAATTACCCGGGAGGCAGTCAATGAGTCTACACATGTGATTGGTAATACTGTAAATGGCAACTGGTACAATACATTATAGGGATAATTTCATATAAGGTGCAAACAAAGTGCCTTGGAGTCTAACCAATCAAATATTTTCTTTAGTAGTTCTGGGAAACACTAACATTTGTTTGGTTGCTGTAGATTAAAGGGAAAGTTGTATACCTAGTTATTCTACATATTCTATTTTGATTTTATACCGCTTGCTATTCTGTGGTGTTGACATTAGTGAGCTGATATTTTCAGGTTCTGTAATGGTCCTTCTTCCCAGGATACACCACATCCTTGGAATGTCCTAACAGTTATTTCTACTGATTGGCTGTTGGATGAGTCAAACGTGCTCTGGTCTCTACTGAGCAAATGAATCAAACCCAGATGCGGGTTAAGGGCAAGACTATAAGTCTCTATTAGGGGTTCCTGCAAACAGGGAAGTCAGTATTTGGAAGCATTATTTTCTTCACAGATAAAATGCTGAATGATTAGGATAGGAAAGTACTGCTCTTTTTTTTTCTTAATAGTATTGAACTGAACTTCCCCTTGAAAGCTCTGGCAAATCATTGCCCCTCTAAAGAGCTAGGTACACAGACTGCAATTTTTCCTCCTGACCAACCGTTTGATATTTCGGCCAGGAAGGATTTTCGGGCGGTCCGACAGTAACCGCGATCCGATCATGCGGTCCACAGAGGATCGGACGAGGTTTTCCACTATGTCCGATTCGGGACCGACGATCGGGTCGGTCATGGCCGCATTCAGATGCGATAATTTCGGCCCGATCGACCGATACACTGAACTTTGGTCGATCGGACCGAAATATCTCATTGTGTGTACCAGCTTAAATAAGAAGCCCTTTTGAATTTATTGTTAAGCTAGCTTTTAAAGAGGCGGGTTTTTTTTGATCGGGTTTTAGGGTCATTGATAACTCGATTAAAATTTCCTTTGTGCCACAGATCTTCCTATATTTCAACTAGATATTCGCAAAATATTGAGATGTTTTTCGACTAGCCCCATCTTTTTATAAAAAGATATTGTTGATCAAAAAATGTACCAACAAACATTTACGGTATTTAAGTTTTTTAAGTTATTATCTTTTAAAATGGTGCTTATTTGCCTCAACCAATCAGATGTTAGCCTTGATGTGAAAGTTAAATCAGTTGATTGGGCAAAATTGCACCATTTTAAACAATAAGAACTTTTATTACATCTTCCTGAGAGTATTTTTGGATAACCTTACGGCTGTGCATTTTATTAATTGTTTTGAAAATATCTCTTTTGGAGAATTGTTTGCTAAGATCAGGTTAAAAAAAAAATATTGATAACTGCAATTGTCTTATCCTCTCAATCGCAAGTGGGCCAGGGAATTAACCCATCAGTTTCCACTGCTGTGTGTGGGGCCAGGGAATGTTTGCTGTGACAAACCTTTAGTGATTTTTATTTGTGCAAAATCAAGACTAAAAATTGGAAGGGGCAGTCTGTAAATGTTGGCTAATCACATGGTTAGACTATTGGTGGTACTGCTTTCTTCCTGGCTGATGGACTAATGAATGGTTATGATTGGATAGTCTGTGGGTGGAATTTTAGGGGCAAACTGCAACACAAAAAAAAAAAATCTTAAAATCAGATGGTTAATGTGTTTTAAAATGTTACTTTTATTTCAGGTTCATGGACAAGAAACTGTCATGTGAGTATTGCCTGCAAATTTAAAATTCCTATACTCTTTATTTTCAACAGTTTATGAAGCACGCTAAACATTGGTGTATCAAATATGTGTTGCAAAAGGCATTCTGTATGCATAAATTTGACATTAATAAGTTAGTCTTTTTCTAATGTCATCAGTATGTCAAATACTTAGACCGTTTGTGACTGCTGTTTTTTGGATGGGAGATCGTTATTGACATTGAAACCCAAATACAAATGAAACTATTCAAGCCATGCATTGCTGAGATTATAACTACAGTTTCAGGAGCTCAGGTAGACAATGGAAGGCATAATGTTGGTTCGAGAGCTGGTTATTCTTACAGTTGTTTTGGTGTTTATACTGCATATGTTTGAAGCTTTAATGGTAAGTACATGCTAAAGGAAAAGTTCATCAAAGTTGCATTAATTGAATAACAGGAGGTAAAGGAGCTTTGCCTTGCATCCCATTCTTCAATTAAAGGGCATGTCCCATATAAAAAAAAAAAAAAACTTTGTCTGGCATGTAATCTAGACAAATTAAAAAACAAAGTTAATTGGTTTTTATGAGGACGCGAGTAAGAATTTGATGCAGGCACAGCAGTGGATGTGGTATTCTTGGATTTTGCGAAAGCTTTTGATACGTGCCCCATAGGCGACTAATATAAAACTGAGGACTGTTGGCCTTGAACAAAACATTTGTTCATGGAAGACAATTGGTTATTGGATCGCAATGGTGGTGGTGAATGGAGCTACGGGGGCTAAAGTTCTAAGCGGATTGCCTCAGGGCTCTGTACTGGGGCCCCTTCTGTTTAATCTGTTTATAAATTACTTAGAAGGGTTGCATTGAGAGCAAGGTCTCTGTGTATGCTGACGACACTTAAATATGCAGAGCTTTGGAAACTTCAAATGCTGCAAGCAAGCCTAGATAGATTATCAAAAATGGAGCAGAATGGCAAATGAGATTCATTGTTGATAAATGTAAGGGTGATGCATTTGGGATTTAATAATCCCTGTGCCACCTACACCATAAATAACTCTGTGTTAAGTGCATCTGTATGGAAGAAGTTTTGGGAGTTTTGGTAGATAACAGACTTAGCTGTAGCAAACAATGGCCAGGTAGCAATGGCTAGAGCTAGCAATATATTGTCTTGTATAAAGAGGGGATTCAACAGAGAGAGATATTATTCTCCTCTTTACAAGGCAATGGTCAGGCCTCATTTGGAATATGCAGTGCAGTTTTGGAATCACATACCGTATATACTCGAGTGAAACAGAGATTTTTCATGCTAAAAATATAGCCTGAAAATTGACTCGGTTTATACTCGAGTCAAAGACTTTGCCACTGCAGATGTTTGGAAACTACAACTCCCAGCAACTAAAGCATGCTGTAGTTTCCAAACATCTGGAGTGGCAAGGAATGAGGCTTAGTCGCATGCATTTTTTTTTCCATTAACTATTGAAAAACGCATGCAAATAGCCCCGTGTGTACCCATCTTAAAGGAGACCCCGGTGAAGAAGGAAGTCCTGTGATGTCACTGGGTCTCCCTTATCACTAAATCCTTCTCTTCGTGGGACTGGCTTTAATTATGCGTTCACGGCTTCTAAAGCTGCTAGCTCCCAATCCCCACATCACGTTGGATTAAACCGATGGGGGCTAGGTTAGCTTTTCTGGTTCATTTAAAAAAAAAAAAATAAAAACTTCGGCAATATACTTGAGTATATACTGTATCCTACCTTTTTGAAATACAACCTTTTTTTTTTTCCACCCCTGTGGGTGAGAAAAGTGGCATGGCTTGGAAGTTTTGTTTCCAGCACCCCAAGAAGGATTTTGTGTTTTTCTAAATTGTTGTTAAAGATAAGCTCTTTTATTCTGGACTTCTTTCTTCAGTGAAAATTAAAACGGTGGAAGACATGTTCAGGGGATTCTTCGAGGTTTTGATCCCTTCATGAACTTTGTAGTAGATGATGCACAGAAATATCAGGAATGGTCACCAAAATAACATTGGGATGTGTTGTAAGTAGTAAAAATGTGTTGCCCCCCTATTGACATTTACCCTTTTACATAAGGCAATAGTGCATATATCAAAACAGTCTGGGGATTACGGTATATAATACAGTGTGTAGTTGTTAAAGTTTGGGGTTTTTTTTTTTCAAATATTTAAAAAAAAAAACTTGGGTGAAATTCTATTTATATTTTCAGTGAATAAGGGGTGGGTGCTATCTAAAATAACCATAGCTGTATAGCCAATTAAATATTCTTGTTTAGAATAGATCTATGTGGTGGGTAACTAACGTTAAGTTTAGTGGAAAATTGCCACTTTAAAAATGCATTTTTACTTGACTTTGATAGAAACTGATTAGGAGAATGGACTGGGTTTTTTTTGTACCTTTTTAGTTGCTTTTCTACACAGATATGCTTTTGTGGAGTGTCTAACTTCTTTCAATTAACCAGTTTCTTCCTTGATCACCCGTGTAGTAAAGGGGTCATGGGAGCTCATCTCTCACACGAGGGTGGAATTGGTGGGATGGTTGAAGAATTAAGTGTGGCTTGGCACATTGTTTTAGCTGTGATTGTCATGAACAATCTTAAGCCTATAGCTCTTTTTTCTAGTTTACCCTCCTCATTTTAAACTCATTTGCAAATGGAAAGAAGGAAAAGAAACTGGAATGAAACCGCTTTTTAAAAGGAAAACTCCTCTCCAAATATTGGTCGTACCTTTAAAAGACTAGATCACCTCTCGTAAATTACTTAGCTGTGAGAAGTTAACCTGAACACTTTCATCAGCTTGTAGCCATGTGATCCGTACACTGGCTGTGCTGCATGGGCAGACAGATTGACATTTTACAATCTGTTTTTGTTCTTGATCCTTGACGATGGGTGATTAGGCTTCTGGCAATACTTGTATTAAGTTCCTCCTCTTGCCAGGTTAACATCGGTCCTGTTGGTAGCTGGTCCTACTTTTGTTGCTAGTTTGCATCCTTTGCTGTTTGAGATTTCCAGGTTTTAAAATATTCCACCATTGCATTTAGTCGTGTTCACATCAGACTGAAAGATGTTTCTGGTGATACATCTATTGTATTCAATTAGATCAACTGTACTTGAAGTTTAGTTCTTGAAGACGTTTCGCTAGTCATCCGACTGGCTTTCGCGATTCAGAATGACTTGTACAAGAATCTGTGGCAATTATGTACCCTGGAAAATCCCTATTAGCATATCACAGCCAAGTGTTAAGGCGTCGTGATTGCTTAGTGGCTATGGAAATTTGCCCATCCCTGTGGTGGATATTATAGCAGCACAGAAGCCTCAATCCACAATAATAAGATACCACAGAGTGAGGCAGAACAACTTCGCCTCTAAGGTATCTGCAGCCTTAGCCAGTGCTAAAACTCCTTAATCTAACCTGACCACACAAAGGAAAGAAGAGCCTAAACTCCCTCAGAAAGATTCCAGTATCGCCATTCTACCGGCAGACAAGGAAGATGCACAGTGGTACTCAACACCTCAGACTACCATGCTAAGGGACCATGCTCCTGGCGTAACAACACATATGAGGCTTAACAAGGGATCCTACCGGCCGTTACAAGAAAAAGGTCTATAGACTTACTACAACAGCTTCAAAAAGATAAAGCCATTGATCGAGCAATTTATCATCGCCTCTACCCTGGTGAGGCGCACCATGCATATATGGACTCCCAAAGATACATAAGGAAGGGGCCACCACGAGACTAAGTCAGCAGCATCAACTCTTGTAACATACAAGGTGGAAAAATACCTAGCCAACATCTTTGGACCATTGGGGGAAGTTCTAAGCAATACATCCAGATTCACCAACAAGATTGAAGATATAATACTCGGTGCGAAGAGAAAACTATGGTTGTCCTATGATGTGGACATCTCTCTTCACCTGTAATACCCACCAAGGAGACTGTTGACATGGTGAGAAAACGGCTAGGCCAAGACAGCACTTACCAGCAGAACTGATCTAACCCAGAACAAGGTGTGTTCCTACTGGACTTGTGCCTGAATACACTATTTCAAATACAGGGATAAGTTCTATAAGCAAAATATGGATGTCCTAGTGGATCTCCAGTTTCACCCATTGTGGCCAACCTTTACTGGGAGGAGGTTAAAAAAAAACAGGCGCTTAATACCTTTAAAGGCATAGCACCCAGCCAATGGTTCAGATATGTGGATGACCACCTGGGTTAAAATCCACCCAGAAGGAAGTACAAGCCTTCACAGAACACATAAATGCGGGTAGACCAAAACATCAAATTACAGGTAAGAGGTACAAAACAACAAAATGGCTTTCTTGGAACTGCTTGGTAGTAAGTCAAGGAAAATGGTAAACTGGAAGTAGAGGTTTACAGAAAACCAACACACACAAATCAGTATTTGATGTTGACTCCACCACCCTTAGATCACAAGCTGGGTGTCATAAGAACCCTGCAACACAGGCTGAGAACATCCCCATTAGACCAGGCGAAGTAAAGTAAAGAAATGAAACATCTCAGCGGAGCCCTTAAAACTTGTGGATATCCAGACTGGGGCTTTGTCAAAAGAAGAGGAAGGAAAGAAAAGAACAGTAACCAACAGTAAAGAGGAAAAGCAAGACAGGAAGACATGGTCATCCATATGTAGCAAGGGTCTCCAAGAAAGTAAGAAGTTCAAAAAACACCTGATCCCGGCTTAAACCAAAAACACACTGAGGCAGCAAATGGTAATCCGAAAAGACCCAATACCAAAACTCAAGAAAAGTGACATCATATGTGCAGTGCTGTGAAGAATTCTCTGATTGTATGTGGGGGAGAGACCAAACAGCAACTGCATCAATGTATGGCCCAAGCAAGAAGAGCCAATTCCTCGGGTCAGGACTCAGCGTGTATCTGCATCTTAAGGATAAAAGGACACACCTTTGAAGATTCTAATGTAATATATTGGCAAAGGAACGTGACTGGTTCAAGAGAGGTGTCAAGGAGGCCATGTATTGTGAAAAATAAAGAAACCAAGCCTAAATAGAAGGGGGGGTTCGACACCACATGTCTGCCATGTACAATGCTGTTTTGACACCTACCCTGGGCTTCCTATGACACCTTAGTCACTATGCAATGACGCCCTTAACACCTGGCTGTGATATGCTAATTGGGCTTTCACAGGGTACATAATTGCCACAGATTCTTGTACAAGTCATTCTGAATTGAGAAAAACTCGGGTGACTAGCGAAACGTCTTCAAGAACTAAACTTCAAGTCCAGTTGATCTAATTGAATACAACCGATGATACCATGACCGGATGAGTGAGAACCTTCACCAGCATATTTGTGGTGATGATTGATTGTTAAGACTGGACCCTAAAGTTTGGAGACTGTGAAAGAAGTTCAATGCAATATATATGCTTTTAAGAAGGAAAAAAAAATCCCACTCCTTGATCTTGATCTGCCCAGTCAGGATTTTGTCTGTGCATAAATAATGCTTTCAAAATACTGACTTCCTGTTTCCCTGACCCCTTATACCCTTGACTCAGTTGATTCAGTTTAATGTTCAAACATGGTCAGATTCTCTAGACAACAGCCAATAAGTAGAAATACCATTAGGACCATTACACAGGGAGGGTGTGTCCTGGGAAGCAAAACAGTGATAGAACCTTAAAATAGCAGCTCATACTGATACAGCAAAGCATAAGCCAAAGGGATGAAATACACTGGGGTTTGTTTTTTTTTTATGGAAGACAAATTATGAGATAACTAGGCATGTGTAGTTATAACAAGGAATTTAATATATAGTTTAAAAAACTGCCCCTTAATTCAATGTTTGTTCAACATTTTTTTTATACTTTTTTTTTTGTAGGTAATTCGAGGCAACAGCATAATAATGCTGGAAGCATTGGAACGGGTATAGATATTGTCTAATTGAAGATTTTTTTTTTTTTCCTGTAACATTTGAATACAAGTCAAGATGCAATGCGCAATTTCATTGATAACTGATTTTTGTTTTTCTTTTGTATTAAAATGTTTTAAACAAATTTTGTGTGAAATTCTGCGTTTGATTTACATCCTAATTTTCTATTTTGCAACCGACGCTAGGAAAATGCTGCGTGCAGGGTGTACCTAGAGTTAAAAAAAAATCTGGTTATTAAAGGACTGTAATGTCTCTCCCTAAGGGATAGGACACAGGCGATATTTCAGGCTGGCCATTTGCCAATGCCGGACTGAAATATTGTTGGCTATACTAAAAACCAATGCCGCTGACATTCAGCATAAGAATTGTGTGGTGTATAGAATACTGCACAACGGTTGAAATTTGCCATCATGTCAGATTGTCTGGTTTGGATGTAAAAAAACTGATTGGCGGCAGGCATGGTATTTTGGCCCACAAGCACAAGCCTGTTACTAGCTTCAGAAAGGATTGGTTTTGGGGGTGGGCTTATAAGCTGATTAAGGTTTTCACTCATTCAGGTCATGGTATATCTGTAGTATTTAGTGTTAATTAACTGGACTTGAAGTTTGGTTGTTAAGATTATGGATTTATAGTGCCAACATCTTCCGTGGACTTTACAATTACATAGTCATACATTACATACAAGAGTAATAAATATATACAAACTCATACAAATTACATACAAAGGTAAAGCATATATTATAAATACAGTGAGGAGTTATTACAGCAATACCATGGTACAATAGGAAAGAGGACCTGCCCAAAGAGCTTACAGGAAATAGGGGTGAGACGTAAGGTGATGTGAATCAGTAGGCTGTAATAGATTGGCAGTGGAGTTTAATTAACAGGCGTGGTTGTTGTGCTTGCCTGAGGAGGTGGGTTTTGAGGTTATGTTTAAAGATATTAAGAGAAAGGGAGTTCCAGAGAGCGAGGGGCAGTTCAAGCAAAGTCCTGAATGCGGCTGTGGGAAAGAGATGACATGGGTGATGAGAGGAGGATAGTGTTGGCAAAGAGGAGGTTGCGTCTGGAGTGTTGGTTGATCAGCTTGAGATGTATGGAGGAGCTTTATTAGATAGTGCTTTATAGGATAGGGTAAGCAGTTTGAACTGGATCTTTTGTGTGATGGCTAGCCAGTGGAGGGACTGACAAAGAGAAAGGAGAGGCGTTCAAAAAGCAAAAAATGAATGAGCTGGGCAGCAGAGGTTAGGAAGGATTGAAGTTGGTGTTTGGTAAACACGCAGGAGTGTGTGTTGCAGTAGTCTATCCGGGATATGATTATGGCATGGACTAGGATTTTGGTAGCGTCAAGTGAGAGGAAGGGACAAATGCGAGAGATGTTTCTTAGTTGGAGTTGGCGAGCGAGTTGACTGGGGTTTGAAGGAGTATCAGAATCTAGCGTTTTTCCCAGGCAACGGACATTGGAATTTAGGTGTGGTCGTTAATATTAATAGTAAGTTAGGGAGGGGAAGACATCCTGAGGCTGAGGACAATGACAAGTTCAGTCTTTTCTCATGTTCAGTTGAGGAAGCTTTTGTTTTTGTAGTCATCCAACTCGGCTTTCTCAATTCAGAATGACTTGTATAAAAAACTGTTACAACATCCAGTTGGATGACTAGCGAAACGCAAAAACTAAACCCAGTTCAGTCCAGTTATATAATGCGAATACCAATGATATAGTAATAAGTTTAACTGCCAGCTTATTTTGGTAGTTTAGCTTTTAATTAGAAAGGGAAAGTTATGTATAAACTTTGAATTTGGCTTGAAGGGCTGCATTTTGAAGGGAATATGTGTTTGCTGCAGATTTTAAAACTCAATAATGGGAATGATGAGTTTGTAGTGAACGCTGTTTGGGACACAAAAAAAACTTGTGTGTTACCAAGACCAAAGTGGTGCTAATTTTGATCCAATCAATCAAGCTAACATCTGATTGGTTAGGCAAAATTAGCACCATTTTCAATAAGAACTTTTATTGAATCTCTCTATCTTTTTGATGATTGGTCAAAATTAGTTTTTTTTTTTTAGTTATCCTTAAATATGGCTGCCACAGTAATGGAGAAGTAGATCAGAATGTGTGTACCTGTGTCCGGTTGGGGGTTTTTAAAAAAACAAACATTTGATGATTGGGCAAAAGTGTTTTTTTTACTTTAGTTACCCTTTAGGTATGGCTGCAACAGGAATGGAGGGGTAGGTCAGAGGTGTATGTAACTGCACATGGGGGTTAAAAAACAAACCTTTTTTTATTAATTAATATAATTTTTTGTCTTTAGTTACCCTTAAAGTATGGCTACCACAGTATGGATAAGTAGATCAGTAGGGTGGTGTGTACTGGGTTGGTGAGGGGGTAGTCTTTTTTGTGTTTTAACCATAAAACTATCTTTTATTGAGACTACAAAATACCTGCGCTTCGCAGCGGAGATGTACCGTATATACTGAGTATAAACCGACCCGAGTATAAAAAGGGGTACCCCAATTTCAGCTAAAAATCTAATAAGTTGTTGACTCGAGTATAAACCGAGGGTAGAACTTGGCATTCAGATGTTTGGAAACTACAACTCCCAGTGAATAAAGCATGGTGGAGTTGTAGTTTCCAAACATCTTGAAGCCAACCTCCCCCTCCACCCAGTTCAGTACCTGTGGGCTCTTTCCCTGTGGGCTCTTCTCCATCCAAGCAAGGGCCAGCATTGAAGAATCCTTGGGCCAGCATTGAAGAAGCATTGAAGTCCCCTCTGCATTCCGGCAGCCGCACGATCTTTCTCTGCACTGGCGCGCCGGCTGAGTCACTGCCCGGCGCCGGGTGTGACGTCAGGCCGGCGCGCCAGTGCAGAGAAAGATCGTGCGGCTGCCGGAAATGGTAAGGTAAGCTGTGACTCGAGTATAAACCGAGTCCAAGTTTTCAGGCTGATTTTTCAGCCTGAAAAAACTCTGTTTATACTCGAGTATATACGGTATTCAAACAACCTTTTTAGTAAGAAAGCAATAAGTATCAAGATTGCTGTAATTCACTCGGCACTTGATATATTAAGAAAGACATTATAAGTTTGATATGAACACCTTCACTTACTCTTATTTTTATTAATTTTTTATTCCCTAGCCAAACGTTGCGGTGAATGCAACTACGGAGCCCCTGCACCTTCTCGCTTAGTTCTTCTTTGTAATATTGGATTGTCCTGCCTTTTATAATTACCAGCCATCGTGCATTGTCTCACTTTGTGGCTTTTCGCTTCCACGTCCGTGTGTGTAACCACACATATGGCATAACGTTTGATTCAGGACATTTGGGAGATTGATATTTAGTAACTTTTTATTTGGAATATGCAGTGCAATTTTGGAATCCTGTGTACAAAAAGGACATTTTTGAAATGGAAATGGCTCAGAGAAGGTCCACTAAATTAATAAGGTGTAAGGGTACATGAAATACATTTGAGATCTTCATAGTAGGTGGTAAATCAAGAAGGCTGTAGAACTAAGGGTCCAATGAATTTGGGACCTAGTTTAGGGGTTGGAATGTGTAGCAGGATCCAAAATTGCACTGCATATTCCAAATGAGACCTTACCAATGCTTTGTAAATAGGGAGAATAACATTTTCCTCCCTTGAATCCATACCTCTCTTTATACAAGACTCTGGCTCTGGCTGTTGCCGCCAGGTACTGCTTCCAATGTTCCCATATGGTTAAATAAATAAGAGCCAAATGTTACAGGTGTTCTGGTTAGAAACAAAAAACAAATGCTACCGCTAGATGGTAACAGCAAGATGTGATATAGACATAGGACAATTCAAACTCTTCAATATCAGGCAGGAGTCCATCTGTGCAATCAATGTAGTGCTCAGGCATGCTGATGTTTCACACTTCCCATTGCTTTCCTAGTGCAACAGTTTTGCTGCTCCTCAAATCACAAGCCCATGAATGAGATGAAACAGCAGCTGCCCTAAAAGGGTGATCTTATTAAATTCCTGGTTCCATCCCTGCTTATGTATTCCCACTTCCTCAAACTGAATTTAGACAAGACTGAACTTGCTGTTTTTTACCCTGCCAATCTATTCTCCAACTTTACATTTCAAAAAAAAAAAAAGATTGAAGCCAAATTTAAAGAAGAGATAGCTGGTGATATGGATTAAAGTGGAGGCAATATGGGTGGAATTAGGCAACAGGAAAGGGGGTAATGTCATTGTTGGTGTCTGCTATAAGCCGCCAAATGCTAGCAGAGAGGAGGTGAGTCACTTCATATGCAGTTGGCAAGGGCTGCAAGTTTGGGGATTGTGCTCATTATGGGGGACTTCAATTACCCTGCCATCACAGAAAAAGGCGATGAGTTCCTGAATTTGCTGGCAGATATTTTCTCTCACAGGTGGTTGAGGTTCCTACTAGAAAAGGAGCTCTGTTAGATCGGTAATATCTAACATTGTGGAGCGCATTATGATAAAAGGTAACGTAGGCTTAGGGAATAGTGACCAAGAATAGTGGCATTGGACTTTGTTATCGAAAGAAAAGTGCGCTGGGTTAACAAAGACATTAATTTCAGGAAAGCAATTTTCCCAGGTTAAAGCAGCTCTTCAGAATGTCAACTGGGATAATGTATTATCAGGTAAAGGTACTGAACAGAAGTGGACTGTGTTCAAATGGATTTTAAGCCAGTTCACATCTAAATTTATACCCTTGGGAATAAATGTAAAAAAAATAATCCGCGCCCATGTGCTGAATTCTGATGTAAAGAGGCAAATGGTAAGGAAGAAAAAGGCATTTAAAACCTTTAAGGCCGAGGGAACGGAGGGCCTTTAGGGATTATAAAAACTGTAACAAGGAGTGTAAGAAAGCAATCAAACTAGCTAAAATTAATAATGAAGTTAGGATAGCTGAAGAAAGCATCACTAAGCCTAAACATTTTTTTAAGTATATTAATAGTAAGAGATGAGGACTGAGAATGTGGCACCATTAATTAATGGGGATAAGTTAGTTACGGAGGATGGCGATAAGCAATGTCTTGAATAATTTTTTTTTCCTCTGTATACACTATAGAAGATCCAAGTACAGATATCATAGAGTATAGTAGCAATAAGGTATACAAGATTCAAGTTCACTTGGTTAACCGGATGATGGTACAGAAAGAACTAAATAAGGTTAATATTAGTAAATCTCCTGGCCGGATAAAATACATCCTCGGTACTTAGGGAGCTAAGTTCAGTTTTATCTAGGCCATTGTTTCTTATTTTTGCTGATTCCCTCATGTCCGGTGGTGTGCCTCTGGATTGGAAAAAGGCTGATGTTATTCCAATATTCAAAAGGGTAGTCGTTCACAGCCGGGTAATTACAGGCCTGTAAGTTTAACTTCAGTGGTGGGGAAGATCCTGGAAAGTTTAATAGGGATCATGTTCTAGAGTATGTTTCAAGGACTGACATTATAAGTAGTAACCAGCATGGATTTAGGAGAATCTTGTCAAACAACTTGCTTGGCTTTATGAGGAATAAGTGAAATTTAGACTCTGGTATGCAGTAGATGTAGTTTACTTGGATTTTGCAAAGGCTTTTGATACCCCAATAGGCGACTAATGAAATAGCTAAGGTCTGTTGGTCGGGGAGTCACATTTGTACATGGATAGAAAATTGGTTAAAGAATAGGATGCAGTGAGTAGTTGTTAATGGGGCTTAATCATTATGGACTAAAG
Source organism: Hymenochirus boettgeri (assembly GCA_019447015.1). Classification (NCBI taxonomy): domain Eukaryota; kingdom Metazoa; phylum Chordata; class Amphibia; order Anura; family Pipidae; genus Hymenochirus; species Hymenochirus boettgeri. The sequence continues at coordinate 126,476,259 of CM033470.1, forward strand.
TGCTAAGTGGGGTGCCACAGGGTTCTGTGTTGGGGCCGCTTCTATTTAATCTATTTATTAATGATTTGGAAGTGGGTATTGTCAGCAAGGTTTCTGTGTTTGCTGACGACACAAACTTTGTCGCCCATTAAAAACTTCAGAGGATTTGCAATCATTGCAAGGGATCTAGTATAGTTATCACATTGGGCTGCTAAGTGGCAGATGAAATTCAATGTTGATAAATGTAAGGTGATGCATTTTGGACTTAAAAATACTTGTGCTACTTATACTATAATGGCTCTGTGTTAAGTGAATCCCTGTTGGAAAGGGATCTTGGAGTTTTTGTGGATAACAAACTTAAAGGTAGCAAGCAGTGCCAGCGGCAACAGCCAGAGCACCATGGTATTGTCTTGATAAAGCGAGGTATGGATTCAAGGGAGGAAAATGTAATTCTCCCTCTTACAAAGCATTGGTAAGGCCTCATTTGGAATATGCATTGCAATTTTGGAATCCTGTGTACAAAAAGGACATTTTTGAAATGGAAAGGGTTCAGAGAAGGGCAACTAAATTAATAAGGGGATTGGGGGAGCTTGAATATGAAGAGAGACTGGAAAAGTTACAATTATGTACGCTGGAAAAAAGGCGCTTGCGTGGGGATATGATTACTGTGTATAAATACATTAACGGGCCATACATAAACTATCTGGGGGCATTGTTCACCAAGAGAACATGTCAAAGATACGAGGACATCCCTTAAGACTTGAAGAAAAAAGGTTTAGGCTTCAAGCTCGGAAAGGGTTTTTCACTGTGAGAACGGTAAGGCTATGGAACTGTCTTCCAGTGGACGTTGTAATGGCAGGTTCATTGGTCAGTTTCAAAAAAAAGCTGGATGAGTTTCTGCAAACAAGCAATGTTACAAGTTACTGGTATTGATACATAAAGTAGAGTTGATCCAGGGAATTTCCGATTGCCACTTGGAGTCAGGAAGAATTTTTTCCCCCTTCATAAATTTGGTGGGGGTTTTTGCCTTCCTCTGGATCAACAGTTAGGCAGGAAATGAGGATATTGCTAGATGGTTGGCCTGGATGGACGTATGTCTTTATTCAACCTCAAATACTATACTATACTACTATACTAATTAATATTAATGACACACCTATATCCCGAGCCCTCATTAACACTAGATTCAGATCTTTGTTCTCTTGCATTTGTCCTTTCCTTTCTTCAAACGCTATCAAAATCTAGTTCATGCACTATAGACTACTCTAATCCTCCTGTGTGGTCTACGAAGCAACCAATGGTTGCCACTTAGACTCTGCTGAGTCTTGTATGTGACATAAGAGACATAATAATTGAGGTTGAATAAAGACATCTACTCCAACCTTTATGCACTCTTCTTAACCCTACCTAAAAGTTGAATCCAGAGGAGACCCTACATAAAAAAGGGAGGGGACCCTACACCAAATGGCAAACTGAACATGACTGGTTCAAGAGAGGTGTCAGGAGAAAGAAAGAGAATTTCTGTAATTCTATGAATACATTTTAAACCTTTTCCTGTTACTCTACTTTGGGTATTCTGAGGCATCTTCTGATAAGTTAAATATTCCCATTTTCTTAAGGTTTCCTTGCTGATTGTTTGTTCTAATGCCTGTATCTTCTCGTTTGTATGTCTGTTAATGTTGGTGTTTCTGTTGCTTTTTCCCTCTGACCTCTCATCCATACCCCTTTCTTTCTGTTTCCCCCTACTTACAGTTTGGGAACTGCTCCCAAATCCTTTCCTCCCCCCATATCAATCTCTCTTTCCCAGAAAATTCTGTCTTTGTCCTTGCTTATTATTATTAAGGTTATCCTGTCTTCCAGATTCCTTACAGTTTTATCTAGATTCTGCTCCTAAAATGTTACCTTTATTATTTCCAAAACCATCTCTTCTTTCCCATATATATTCAGGAAGTTCCATTCTTCTCTTCTAGTGTGGTAAATGGATTGTTCGTATGTACACTAGAGTTAAAATTTTTGTGTATTGTCCATAATTTGGGTTAGCGCTGATGAGATAAAGTGAGGATATTAAATCTCGTCATGCAAAGGCATCAGCAAATCAGATACTTCTGTTGCTGTTGTGTAGCTTGGTCAGGGTCCATTGTGTGTGGATTATTATGTTTGAAGGGAAGCACACCACTTACTTAGTTGCTGAAAACCATATACACAACATTTCAGAGGTTAGAGCTCCCTTCCACCTATTGTTTAAAGGCACTTTTGAGTGTGCCTCCATTCAAACATGTTTTGATACCTACTGATGTGGTGCATATGGTAGGGGGGTGCACCTCACAACTTACCTGCCTGGACTCCATGAATCCGGCTTATCCATTGTGTGTGGGATTGTATGTGAAAGTAGTAGATGTTTCATCCTCAATGCTTTCAATTTCCCTCTCCGATATTAATAAACATTTGTTGGGAGTTTTGGGGTGCATCTTTGTTTTGGTTGTTGTTTAGATTTATTGTTTTTATTCACATCTCTGTTAAGGTTTGTAGTGTTTGAGGCAAGTGTCCCTGGAGGACATCCAGTTTTCTGTTTCTTTTAACCCATTTCTGGATTATTTTTTTCCAATATGTTTGTCCTAATAGGGTTTTATATTCCTGGTGTAATTTTTTTTAAATATCTCTCAGGATTGGTATAACTCACTATTTAGGATGTTTCAAGGACTCAAAACAGTTTAAGAGAAGTAAAAAGGAAAGGGGTAAGGGTAGGTGAGGAGGAGGGTGGAGACCAAAGAAAAGGAGGGGAGGGAGGGGTACTACCACAGTTAAGCAGTTAAATAATATTTGATCATCATATCTTTGATTACAATTTTAAGAATTAGCATAACAGTTTAGCTGCAAATACCAATTTGAGGATTAAACTATGTTTACTTTTCCCAGTTTTACAGTTCAGTACAGTTTGCCAATTAGTTTGTTGAATTTTTTTAGGTTAAATTATTTGGATATATCCTTGGGCTCTCAGGCCTACTCTCAGCTGCTATGTCCATGGCCTGGGTCGCAGTTTCAGGCACATTAACTTGCTCAGAACTTGGTCCTCTTGATACCCTCTTGCTGATCAAATGCAGGATGCACTAGGTAGGTAGGTGGGTAGGTAGGTGTCGAAGTGTCCAGTTTAAATTTTGTTGTGGCTAAAGGCTCTTAGTAGGTGGCATATTGTTCGGTATTCTTGCCAACCCAACTTGACTCCAGGAATTTGAAAAAGTTTAAGGAAAGGCTTTTACTGATGTGTGGGGGTAATTACCTGCAGGGTGTCTTTCCTATATGCCTTTTCAAGGGCTGTGAGTTATATCAGTGTGGATATCTCTGTCCGCACGGAGTTCAAGTAAAACACAGCCGCATTCAGCACCCCGCCCCCAGAAGTCCCGGCCCCAAATTTTAATGCAAGCATTAGCAAACTTGCAGAAGTCAATCTGTATGTAAAAGAGTAAATTGTGTTAAAAAATATATTGCTTTCTTAAAACAAAGAATTTTTAAAGAAATAATTTAAAAAGTGTGGTGTTTTTACCTCCCAGCATTTGCAGCCCAGGCCCATTCATTTTGACTGTACATGGGTAATTTTTGAAAAGTTTCTACGAAATTCAAAGCTACTAAGCATGTATATTGCTACAAAATGTTGGTCCCCAACTGTGCAACTTCATCAGCTTCAGATTGATATATGATCCCTAACGGTAATTTTTCCTAAGATGTTCCCCTTTAATGTTATCTGATGTTTTCCCATTTATCAATATGCTTGTGAAGTTCTCATTATCCAGGTCATGGTATATCTGTTGTATCATTAGATCACTGGACTTGAAGTTTAGTTCTTGAAGACGTTTCACTAGTCAAGACTGGCTTTCTCAATTCAGATGCCACAGATTCTTGTACAAGTCATTCTGAATTGAGAAAGCCAGTCGGATGACTAGCGAAACGTCTTCAAGAACTAAACTTCAGTCCAGTTGATCTAATTGAATACAACAGATACGGTATCCCATTTATCAAGTTAATCTTACTTGTAAAATTGCTCAGGTTTTTTCTTTCTTTTAAATGTGGCCCTTAACACAGTTCAGTGTATTTTCTTGCAACACGCCCATTCAGTACAATATGTGGAAAATGTGGCATGTCCTGCTAGATTTAACACAGTGCCTTCAGGCAAGTGTGTATGGGTGTGGTTGTGTTAAAGATAGTATTGCATTGAAGAAAACTTCCTGGTTTGTTGCACAGGTGAAGACAGAGTAGCTAGAGAAAATACAGTCAGTTGAAGAAAAGACAGAGAGCAAAACTGAAACATACAGAACACAAGCTTCAGGTATAAGGAGAAAAGAGGCAATGTGTTTTGCTGTTTTAGGCAGAAACAAGAGTGTGATTCTTCCTAGTCTCAGAGAGGTCCCTGGAGAAGACAGCCAAAATGAGTGAAATGTCCCACTTCCTGCACATTGGCGATATTATCTTTATATGCAGAAGGACATTTTGCGGATTCATTAGCACATTAGAGTTTTTTTTTTTTTACAATGACACATACACGGAGACATTTTTGCTTGTAACTATTGCACAAGTTCCAATTATAAGGTTAGTGGACTATGGGAGTCATCATTTGACATTTGTAATTTAAAAAGGCAGAGAATATCCAAATGTCTCAGATTTTGAATTGAGCATTCAAAAAAAGAGCATTTTTACTTCAGCTTGTTACTTCAATTTAAATTAACAATGTAGGTAAAAAAAAACGTGAAGGCTTTTTTTTATCTGGGGACATTGTTTTTAAAGGGTATTATTGTACTTAAAAGATGTTTCAGTATTCAGTTAATGAAATATAGTTTCAGGATTGCATGAGTTAAAAAGAAAGTTAAATAGTAATAAAATTGTGCATCCCTAAAAGTTTAACATGATGCATGTTAGGTACAAATACCTTATGCATACAAATAACAAACAGTTGTTAAGTACAATTACATATGCATTCCAGCTTCCCATACTTTAAAAATAATACATATTCAGATGTATTAGTTTTAGCTAAGTTTTTGGTGTACCTCATAGTGTGAAATTATGGTATTGATTTGCCCTTTAAAAATGTTTTACAATGCTGCATTGTGGGAAGTTACAGAGTGCCCGGTATTAACCCTGCATGCTGATTTATTAATTCAATTGCAGTTTTCTGCACATTTTAGTATAAACTTTTAATTAACTTTAATTGCAACAATTTGCTGGAATTAAGAAAAAAGTAATGGAACATTACTAGTACATTAATATATATATTTATAATATATATATATAAATATATATAACAGTACATACTAAGAGGTGTATTGGCCACTGTCACTCAATCAGTGCAAGCCAATTGTACCCTATATCATTTTTTATTTAGGGATTTTGCAATGATTGGTTAGGGCCTGGGCATTTCTAAAACAAAATTTTAACAGCATGGCACACCTGATGTGCCTTCTATGCTGTTGTGTAACACGGCCTTATATTACATGAATATTTTGTGTTATGTTTTGTTTACTATCTTCATGGCATATATTGTTGTGATATTTCATTGCACCTTATATTTATATTTTTCTTATTTTGCTGATCATATTCTATGAATTCACATTAGGCCCTAGAGTTCACACACCTGGGGAAGACATCACCCAGACCTACGCTATAAACTGTATTTTCCTCACTACTGGGTGCTTGTTAGAAAATCGGCACATGACGTTCACTGGCTAGTGCTTTGTGTGTAAATATTTTCTCCTTAAGATAGGTGCAGTATAGCCAATAAAAACAAACATGCTAAGTATGGAGGGAAATATAAGTAATAACTGTAGAAGTACAGAGACTAATACAATTGCATAGGTGTACTTTTATATTAGTACATAATGTGTAGTATTAATGTGGTTGGTTTAGTTATTGTATGTGGGTGTAACCATGTGAGTACAGCCACACAGTAAGTAAACAGACGAAGTGTTTTGTTTAGAATGCAGTGAGTGCATAAGGTGTGGTAGTAGGTTAATTCTACATTTGCTAAATGCCTTTGGATATGTATTTATTTAACAATGAATAGCATCTCTACTGCGGTAAAAAAAAAATCCGGAACCGGAACCGGACCGGAACCGAAATCCTCCACTGCCCTCATGTGCTTGGGGACTAATGGCAGGTGGTTCCGGCAATACCGCGCCGGTCCGGCTTTTACTGGGGAAAATGTTATGTTCCGGTTGTTTGTTCCGACAGCAGGGGGCGTTCCGGTTTTTTACACTGCACGTGTGTGTTTCCGGCTGAGCAGAGGCAGGCAGAACGAGTGAGGAGCGGCAAGTAAGTTTAAAAATAGGTTAGAGCGCGAACTGAGAGCAATTAGGTAGTGTAAGGAAAGGGGGCAAATTAATTAGTGACTGGGATGGATTATCACTGAACTTCTGTTCACTTTGCATTACCTCCCTCAGCTTCTACCTGCATGGAGACCAGGATGGACGGTCTGTAAATCATTACCTGGTAAGGAGACCTGAGGTAGAGAATCCCATGTCCTGGTCTCCATGCAGTAGAGCTAGGTGAGCGAGTGAACAGACAGTTCAGTGATAAGTTCCATCCCAGTCACTGACCGCACTGCAGGGACTTCCCCTCCGATTGGAGATTCTCTGTTACAGTCATGTAAAACCCGGAACCAACCACGGACTTGTCATCACCCAGCTATGTTCCGTTAATACAGCACTCAAACCTCGTCTATGGACTCTATGGTACAACATGCTGCAATCCATGTCCTGGTATGTCTGTGTGAGAGTGTGTGAGTGTATGTGTCAGTGTGTCTGTCAGTGTGAGTGTGTGTTTTTTGTCAGTGTGTCTGTCGTCAGTGTCTCTGTCGTGTGAGATGTGTCATGTGGAAGTGGTCTCTGTCAGTCAGTGTCTCTGTCAGTGTCTGTCTGTCAGAGTGTCTCATCGTGTGTCTGTCAGGTGAGAGTGTCTGTCAGTGTGAGAGTGTGTCTGTCGTGTGTCTGTCAGTGGAGTGTCTGTCAGTGTGAGAGTGTTCTGTCAGTGTGTCTGTCAGTTTGGAGTATGTCTATCAGTGTGTCTGTCAGTGTGAGAGTATGTCTGTCAGTGTGAGGTGTGTCTGTAGAGTGTGTCTGTCAGTGGTCTGTCGTGTGAGAGTGTGTCTATCAGTGTGTCTGTCAGTGTGAGATATGTCTGTCAGTGTGAGAGTGTGTCTGTCAGTGTGAGAGTGTGTCTGTCAGTGTGAGAGTGTATCTGTCAGTGAATCTGTCAGTGTGAAAGTGTCTGTCATGTGAGAGTGTGTCTGTCAGTGTGAGAGTGTATCTGTCAGTGTGTCTGTCAGTGTGAGAGTGTCTGTCAGTGTGAGAGTGTGTCTGTCAGTGTGGTTTTCAGTGTGAGAGTGTGTTTGTCAGTGTGTCTGTCAGTGTGAGAGTGTGGTGCAGTGTGAGAGTGTCTGTCAGTGTGAGAGTGTCTGTCGGAGTGTGAGTGTGTCTGTCAGTGTGTCTGTCGGTGAGTGTTGTCCTGTCAGTGTGAGAGTGTGTCTGTCAGTGTGCATGTGTCTGTCATGTGAAGTGTGTCTGTCAGTGTGAGAGTGTGTCCTGTCAGTGTGAGATGTGTCCTGTCAGTGTGATAGTGTGTCTGTCAGTGTGTCTGTCAGTGTGAGAGCTGTGTCTGTCAGTGTGAGAGTGTGTCCTGTCATGTGTCTGTCGTGTGAGAGTGTGTCCTGTCAGTTGGGTCTGTCAGTGGTCTGTCAGTGTGCGAGTGTGTCTTCAGTGTGTCTGTCATGTGTGTCTGTCAGTGTGAGAGTGTGTCTGTCAGTGTGTCTGTCAGTGTGAGAAGTGTGTCTGTCAGTGTTTCTGTCAGTGTGAGGTGTGTCTGTCAGTGTGAGAGTGGTGTCTGTCAGTTTGAAGTGTGTCTGTCAGTGTGTCTGTCATGTGAGAGTGTGTCTGTCAGTGTAGAGTGTGTCCTGTCAGTGTGAGAGTGTTCTGTCAGTGTGAGAGTGTGTCTTTGTGCAGTGTGAGGTGTGTGTGTCATGTGAAGTGTGTCTTTTGTGCAAGTGTGGTCTGTCGTGTGAGAGTTCAGTGTGAAGAGGTGGGTCTGTCAGTCAGTGTCGCGAGTGGTGTCTGTCAGTGTGAGAGTGTGTCTGTCAGTATGTGTTCTTCAGTGTAGAGTTTAAGGTGGTCCTGTCAGTGTGAGAGTGTGTCCTGTCAGTGTGAGAGTGTCTGTCAGTGTGTCAGTGTGTGAGAGAGTGTCTGTCAGTGTGTCGTCAGTGTGAGAGTATGTCTGTCGTGTGCGAGTGTTGTCAGTGTGTCTGTCAGTGTGAGAGTGGTGTCTGTCAGTGGTGTCATGTGTAGTGTTGTAGGTGTCTGTCATGTAGAGTGTTCTGTCAGTGTGAATGTGTCTGTCGTGTGTCAGTGTGAGAGTGTCTGTCAGTGTGAGAGTGTCAGTGTGAGAGTGTCAGTGTGAGAGTGTCAGTGTGAGAGTGTCAGTGTGAGAGTGTGTCTGTCAGTGTTGAGAGTGTGTTTGTCAGTGTATTCTGTCAGTCAGTGTCTCTGTCAGTGTGAGAGTGTCTGTCAGTGTGAGAGTGTGTCTGTCAGTGTGAGAGTGTCAGTGTGTCTGTCAGTGTGAGTGTGTTTGTCATTGTGTCAGTCAGTCAGGTGTCTGTCATTGTGAGGGTGTGTTTGTCAGTGTGTCTGTCAGTCAGTTGTCTCTGTCAGTGTGATTGTCGTGTCTGTCGTGTGCTGTCAGTATGAGAGTGTGTCTGTCAGTGTGAAGCGTCAGTGTGTCGTCATTGTGAGAGTGTTTGTCAGTGTGTCTCTCAGTCAGTGTGTCTGTCAAGTGAGAGTGTGTCTGTCAGTGTGTCTGTCTATAGATGTGTCTGTGTTCATGTGTAGAGTGTCAGTGTGTCTGTCAGTGTGTCTCATGTGGAGAGTGTCTGTCAGTGTGTCTGTCGTGTGAGAGTGTGTTTGTCAGTGTGTCTGTCAGTGTGAGAGTGTTTGTTCAGTGTGTCTGTCAGTCAGTGGTCTCGTCAGTGGTGAGAGTGTCAGTGTGTCTGTCAGTATGATTGTGTCTGTCAGTGTAGAGGTGTGTTTTCAGTGTGTCAGTCAGTCAGTGTCTCTGTCAGTGTGAGAGTGTGTCTGTCAGTGTGAGAGTGTCAGTGTGTCTGTCAGTGTGTGATGTGTTGTTGTCAGTGTTCTGTCAGTCAGTGTGTCGTCAGTGTGAGGTGTGTTTTGTCATTGTGTCGTCAGTCATGTCTCGTCAGTGTGAGAGTGTCATGTGTCTGTCAGTAGAGGGTGTCTGTCAGTGTGAGAGTGTGTTTTGTCATGTGTCATCAGTCAGTGTCTTGTCGTCTGAGCAGTGTGTCTAGTCAGTGTGAGAGTGTCATGTGTCTGTCTTGTGATGTGTTTGTCAGTGTGGTCCTGTCAGTCAGTGTCTGTCAGTGTGTGTTTGTCAGTGTGTCTGTCAGTCAGTGTTCTCTTCAGTGTAGAAGTGTCTGTCAGTGGTCGTCTGTCAGTGTGAGAGTGTGTCTGTCAGTGTGTCTGTCAGTGTGAGAGTGTGTCTGTCAGTGTGTCTGTCAGTGTGAGTGTGTTCTGTCAGTGTGTCTGTCAGTGTGAGAGTGTGTCTGTCAGTGTGTCTGTCAGTGTGAGAGTGTGTCTGTCAGTGTGTCTGTCAGTGTGAGAGTGTCTGTCAGTGTGTCTGTCAGTGTGAGAGTGTCTGTCAGTGTGAGAGTGTGTCTGTCAGTGTGTCTGTCAGTGTGAGAGTGTCTGTCAGTGTCGAGTGTCTCTGTCAGTGTGAGAGTGTGTGTCTGTTCTGTCAGTGTGAGAGTGTTGTGTCAGTGTGAGAGTGTGTCTGTCAGTGTGGAGAGTGTGTCTGTTAGTGTGAGAGTTCATGTGAGAGTGTGTCTGTCAGTCAGTGTCTCTGTCGTGGTGCGTCAGTGTGAGATGTGTCTGTCAGTCAGTGTGTCTGTCAGTGTGAGAGTATGTAAGTGTCTGTCAGTGTGAGAGTGTGTCTGTCAGTGTGAGAGTGTCTGTCAGTGTGTCAGTGTGAGAGAGTGTCTGTCAGTGTGTCAGTCAGTGTGAGAGTATGTCTGTCAGTGTGAGAGTGTTTGTCAGTGTGTCTGTCAGTGTGAGAGTGTGTCTGTCAGTGTGTCTGTCAGTGTAATGTATGTAAGTTCGTCATGTGAAGTGTGTTGTCATTGTGAGAGTGTCTGTCAGTGTGTCAGTGGAGTGTTGTCAGTGTGAGAGTGTCAGTGTGAGAGTGTGTGTCGTGTGAGAGTGTGTCTGTCACGAGTGTGAGAGTGTGTTTGTCAGTGTATCTGTCAGTCAGTGTCTCTGTCAGTGTGAGGTGTCTGTCATGGTGAGAGTGTGTCTGTCAGTGTGAGAGTGTCAGTGGTGTCTGTCAGTGTGAGTGTGTTTGTCAGTGTGTCAGTCAGTCAGTTGTGTCTGTCATTGTGAGGGTGTGTTTGTCAGTGTGTCTGTCAGTCAGTGTCTCTGTCAGTGTGAGTGTGTCTGTCAGTGTGTCTGTCAGTATGAGAGTGTGTCTGTCAGTGTTAGAGCGTCAGTGTGTCGTCATGTGAGAGTGTTTGTCAGGTCTCCATCAGTGTGTCTGTCAGAGTGAGAGTGTGTCTGTCAGTGTGTCTGTCAATATGAGAGTGTGTCTGTGTCAGTGTGAGAGTGTCAGTGTGTCTGTCAGTGTGTCTCATCTCAGTGTGAGAGTGTCTGTCATGTGTCTGTCAGTGTGAGAGTGTGTTTGTCAGTGGTGTTGTCAGCGGAGAGTGTTTTGTCAGTGGTGTCTGTCAGTCAGTGTCTCGGTCAGTGTGAGAGTGTCAGTGTGTCTGTCAGTATGAGTGTGTCTGTCAGTGTGAGAGTGTGTCTGTCAGTGTGTCAGTCAGTCAGTGTCTCTGTCAGTGTGAGATGTGTGTCTGTCAGTGTGAGAGTTCAGTGTGTCTGTCATGTAGTTGTTTTGTCAGTGTGTCTGTCAGTCAGTGTGTCTGTCAGTGTGAGAGTGTGTTTTGTCATGTTTGTCTGTCAGTCAGTGTCTCTGTCATTGTGAGAGTGTCAGTGTGTCTGTCAGTATGAGTGTGTCTGTCAGTGTGAGATGTGTGTTTGTCAGTGTGTCGCCGTCTCGTGTCTCTGTCATGTGAGAGTGTCTATCAGTGTGAGAGTGTCAGTGTGTCTGTCAGTGTGAGTGGTGTTTGTCAGTGTGTCTGTCAGTCAGTCGTGTGTCTGTCAGTGGTGTTGTGTCAGTGTGTCTGTCAGTCGTGTCTTTGTCAGTGTGAGAGTGTCTGTCAGGGTGTCTGTAGTATGAGAGTGTGTCTGTCAGTGTGAGAGTGTCAGTGTGCCTGTCAGTGTGAGTGTGTTGTGTGTGTCATTGTGAGAGTGTTGTCAGTGTGCTGTCATGTGAGAGTGTTTTGTCAGTGTGTCTGTCAGTGTGTCTTGTCAGGTGATATGTCATTGTGTCTGTCAGTATGAGTGTGCTGTCAGTGTGAGAGTGTCGTGTGAGAGTGTTTGTCATGTGTCTGTCAGTGTGAGAGTGTATCTCTCAGTGTGTCTGTCAGTGTGAGAGTGGTCTGTCGTGTGTCTGTCAGTGTGAGAGTGTGTTTTCAGTATGTTGTCATTGGTAGAGTGGTTTGTCAGTGTGAGAGTGTGTCAGTGTGAGAGTGTTTGTCAGTGTGAAAGTGTGTCTGTCAGTGTCTCTTCAGTGTATTTGTCAGTGTGTGAGTGTGTCTGTCAGTGGGTCTGTCAGTGTGAGAGTGTGTTTTCAGTATGTCTGTCAGTTGAGAGTGTGTTTGTCAGTATGTCTGTCAGTTGAGAGTGTTTGTCAGTGTGAAAGTGTGTCGGTCAGTGTCTCTGTCAGTGTATTGTCAGTGTGTGAGTGTGTCTGTCAGTGGTCTGTCAGTGTGGAGTGTGTTTGTCAGTGTGTCTCGTGTGAGAGATGTCCTGTCAGTGTGTCTGTCAGTGTGAGAGTGTATCTGTCAGTGTGAGAGTGTGTCTACCAGTGTGTCTGTCAGTGTGAGAGTGTGTCTGTCAGTGTGAAAGTGTCTGTCATGTGAGAGTGTATCTGTCAGTGTGAGAGTGTATCTGTCAGTGAATCTGTCAGTGTGAAATTGTCTGTCATGTGTGAGTGTGGTCTGTCAGTGTGAGAGTGTATCTGTCAGTGTGAGAGTGTATCTGTGTGAGGGTGTCTGTGAGAGTGTGTCTGTATGAGAGTGTCCTTCTGTGTGAGAGTGTGTCTGTATGAGAGTGTCTCTGTATGAGAGTGTCTCTGTATGAGAGTGTCTGTGAGAGTGTGTCTGTATGAGAGTGTCTGTCTGTGTGAGAGTGTGTCTGTATGAGAGTGTCTGTGTGAGATTGTGTTTGTGTGAGAGTGTGTCTTTAGAAACTGCCAGGGAGATTCAATAAAGTCCTTATCGTTAAAATGGTGCTAATTTTGCCCCAACCAATCAGATCTATGTACATTTGAAGCTAACTCTGATTGGTTGGGGCGAATTAGCACCATTTTAAACATAAGAACTTTTATTGAATAACCACTTGTGTCGTGTGGAGAGTCTGTATGAGAGTCTGTCTGTGTGAGAGTGGTCTGTATGAGAGTGTCTGTGTGAAGTGTGTCTGTCTGATCTTTGCCATAGGAAACTTGGAAAAGGTAAGGCTAGCAAACTTTAGTGTACACACCGTAACTCCAGCTTCCCTCTCCTCTGCCAACGTGGGTTTCTCCCGAAAAGACAACGAGTTTTGACATACTGATGCATGCGAGAAAGCAGTCCGGAGAGGAGTGGTCTGGGAATCCAGTCCTGCATAGTCGTAGGTGAAGAAGTTTTTGTGACCGGACGTTTTCGCTGGATTGAAGTGTGTTCAAACATGGTGTCATGAGTACTGGGTTATTCCATTAGCCCGGGATATATGTATCACAGTTTTTTACCACTTATTCTTTTGGATACTTTGGAAGATTAGTAACATTTGACTGGTTTGCTGCACTAAGTAACTATTTTCCCACACAGCGTGTGGATGACTTTGATTCAGTTACTGCCAGTTTCTCCAGGTATCTCCTTCCAATAGAGGCTGGGACTGTATTCATTTTATATTCTGCTGTTTTGTATTTACATTGTATATGCTTAATTATTATATACTATTGTATAGCACTTTACTTTATTTTGATATTTTGGTGGGGGATATACAGGTTTTGTAGAGGATTTTAAAAATAAATTTGTGTCAAAAATAAATGTTATGTCATATTTTTCTATTCTATTGGGTTTGGGTCTTATAGATTCCCTGATGAATATTCAGGGAATCTGTTTTTGTAGTATGTAGTTACCTTAACACCAGACCGGAACACCCTGCACGTTACATTTCCATATCACTATGCAAAAAACGGAACATTAAGCTGACTGAAATGTTTCAGCTTTTTACATAGTGATCTGGAATGTAACTTGCAGGGTGTTCTGTGGATCTATCTTTGTATACAGACCTCCTCAGCTTCTGGAACCCAAATGCAGGTAGGTTTTTGGGTACACTTGTGCAGTGAAGGGGCCTTCTGCCATTGCCCTGTAATTCTGTGCAGGGGAGAGTATGAGAGTAATAGTATAATAGAAATTATAGAGCGGTATGGGGTGGCAGGAGAAAAACTGGGTGCATCGTACAGAAAGGAATGTGCTTATGAAAGATAGGAGAGTGGTGGCTGCACATAGCAGTACAAGGAGGGTTACTGGGTGCACTGGTAAGGAGTTATTAGGGTCAGGGATAAGCAAAGGACTGGAAATGTTAAACAGAGGCATATAGTACAGGGGAAAACAGGTGTCTGGTTGCACTTAAGGGGCCGATAATATAGAACCGGGCCACATGCTCTGGGTGTATGCCTGGTATTCACTGGTGCCCAGAGCCCCTTTTCTGCTTGCTCAGTAAAAAGTTGCAATTTTCTTCTCCTTATCTATTTGTCAGATGACTGTGCCTTAGATTCTTACATTGTTATATAGAATGTTACATCAATTGTTAAATGTTAATAGAGCCACAAGTAAGAAGTTGCAATTTTTGCTTTAGAAAAGTATCTGCCATGTGCAGCAGTGAAAACAATGTATTATGCTTTCCCCGACAAATTGTCTATCTTCTGCGCATGTGCGCCAATACTAAAGATAGGCGTCGAGCTCAGGCAGCTGGACTTTTTTTTTTTATTTTAAAACATTTTCTATATGTGAGCTAATTCTCAAGTTTTATAAATACATTTTTAATACAACCTAATTTTAAAACCAATTTATGTGCATATTCGTGAGTTATAACCATTTCTTAAAATACATTTATCACTAAAACAACTTTTCATTATCTCTATCTAATTAAAAGTGCCAATTGCTTGCTATTGGATATTTCCTTTGTAAGTGCTTTTCCCCATCCCATCTCCCAGGTCCCAGAGGCCTGTAAGGTAAGTTTACACTGCAATATTTCGGAAAAAAAAATAGGCAATCGAGAGATATGTGGCGACATCTACAAACTATAACTTATTCACCAGCCATAAAAATTTTGAATAAATCCAAACTGCTAAAAAACTGAATCCCAGACAAACCGGTGGGCACTTTTTTTTCACCTTTCGTCCTGGAACTAAAAACAAAATAGCCGATGCTCGAAAAATTCATCTACACATTCCAACCCCTAAACTAGGTCCCAAAATCATTGGACCCTTAGTTCTACAGCTCTTGATTACCACCTAATAGAAGATCTCAAATGTATTTCATGTACCCTTACACCTTATTAATTTAGTGGACCTTCTCTGAGCCATTTCCATTTCAAAAATGTTCCTTTGTACACAGGATTCCAAAATTGCACGCATATTCCAAATGAGACTTACCAATGCTTTGTAAATAGGGAGAATAACATTTTCCTCCCTTGAATCCTAACTCTCTATAACAAGACTCTGGCTCTGGTGTTGCCGCCAGGTACTGCTTCCAATGTTCCCATATGGTTAAATAAATAAGAGCCAAATGTTACAGGTGTTCTGGTTAGAAACAAAAAACAAATGCTACCGCTAGATGGTAACAGCAAAGATGTGATATAGACATAGGACAATTCAAACTCTTCAAATATCAGGCAGGAGTCCATCTGTGCAATCAATGTAGTGCTCAGGCATGCTGATGTTTCACACTTCCCATTGCTTTCCTAGTGCAACAGTTTTGCTGCTCCTCAAATCACAAGCCCATGAATGAGATGAGAACAGCAGCTGCCCTAAAAGGGTGATCTTATTAAATTCCTGGTTCCATCCCTGCTTATATGTATTCCCACTTCCTCAAACTGAATTTAGACAAGACTGAACTTGCTGTTTTTCTACCCTGCCAATCTATTCTCCAACTTTACATTTCAAAAAAAAAAAAAGAATTGAAGCCAAATTTAAAAGAAGAGATAGCTGGTGATATGGATGATAAAGTGGAGGCAATATGGGTGGAATTAGGCAACAGGAAAGGGGGTAATGTCATTGTTTGTGTCTGCTATAAGCCGCCAAATGCTAGCAGAGGAGGTGAGTCAACTTCATATGCAGTTGGCAAGGGCTGCAAGTTTGGGGAGTGTGCTCATTATGGGGGACTTCAATTACCCTGCCATCACAGAAAAAGGCGATGAGTTCCTGAATTTGCTGCAGGATAATTTTCTCTCACAGGTGGTTGAGGTTCCTACTAGAAAAGGAGCTCTGTTAGATCTGGTAATATCTAACATTGTGGAGCGCATTATAGATATAAGGTAACTGGAGCTTAGGGAATAGTGACCATGAAATAGTGGCATTTGGACTTTGTTATCGAAGGAAAAGTGCGCTGGGTTAACAAAACATTTAATTTCGAAAAGCAAATTTTCCCAGGTTAAAAGCAGCTCTTCAGAATGTCAACTGGGATAATGTATTATCAGTAAAGGTACTGAACAGAAGTGGACTGTGTTCAAATGGATTTTAAGCCGTTCACATCTAAATTTATACCCTTGGGAATAAATGTAAAAAAATAAAATCCGCCCCATGTGCTGAATTCTGATGTAAAGAGGCAAATGTTAAGGAGAAAAGGCATTTAAAACCTTTAAGGCCGAGGGAACGGAAAGGGCCTTTAGGGATTTAACTGTCAAGCAGCTGTAAAAAGCATAAATAGATAAAATTATAATGATAGTGATAGCTGAAGAAAGCATCACTAAGCCTAAACATTTTTTTAAGTATATTAATAGTAAGAAGATGGGACTGAGAATGTGCCACCATAATTAATGGGGATAAGTTAGTTACGGAGGATGGCGATAAAGCAAATGTCTTGAATAATTTTTTTTCCTCTGTATACACTATAAGATCCAAGTACAGATATCAAGAGTATAGTAGCAATAAAGGTATACAAGATTCAAGTTCACTTGGTTAACCAGGATATGGTACAGAAAGAACTAAATAAGGTTAATATTAGTAAATCTCCTGGACCGGATAAAATACTCCTCGGGTACTTAGGGAGCTAATTTCATTTTTATCTAGGCCATTGTTTCTTATTTTTGCTGATTCCCTCATGTCCGTGGTGTGCCTCTGGATTGGAAAAAGGCTGATGTTATTCCAATATTCAAAAAGGGTAGTCGTTCACACCGGGTAATTACAGGCCTGTAAGTTTAACTTCAGTGGTGGGGAAGATCCTGGAAAGTTTAATAGGGATCATGTTCTAGAGTATGTTTCAAGGACTGACATTATAAGTAGTAACCAGCATGGATTTAGAGAATCTTGTCAAACTAACTTGCTTGGCTTTTATGAGGAAGTAAGTAGAAATTTAGACTCTGGTATAGCAGTAGATGTAGTTTTACTTGGATTTTTGCAAAGGCTTTTGATACAGTCCCCCATAGGCGACAAATGAATAAGCTAGTTCTGTTGGTCTGGGGAGTCACATTTGTACATGGATAGAAAATTGGTTAAAGAAATAGGATGCAGTGAGTAGTTGTTAATGGGCTTCATCATTATGGACTAAAGTGCTAAGTGGGTGCCACAGGGTTCTGTGTTGGGGCCGCTTCTATTTAATCTATTTATTAATGATTTGGAAGTGGGTATTGTCAGCAAGGTTTCTGTTTGCTGACGACACAAAACTTTGTCGACCATTAAAAACTTCAGAGGATGTGCAATCATTGCAAGGGGATCTAGATAGATTATCACATTGGGCTGCTAAGTGGCAGATGAAATTCAATGTTGATAAATGTAGGGTGTTCATTTTGGACTTAAATACTTGTGCTACTTATACTATAAATGGCTCTGTGTTAAGTGAATCCCTGTTGGAAAGGGATCTTGGAGTTTTGGGTGGATAACAAACTTAAAGGTAGCAAGCAGTGCCAGCGGCAACAGCCAGAGCCAGCATGGTATTGTCTTGTATAAAGCGAGTATGGATTCAAGGGAGGAAAATGTAATTCTCCCTCTTTACAAAGCATTGGTAAGGCCTCATTTGGAATATGCAGTGCAATTTTGGAATCCTGTGTACAAAAAGGACATTTTTGAATGGAAAGGGTTCAGAGAAGGCAACTAAATTAATAAGGGGATTGGGGGAGCTTGAATATAGAAGAGACTGAAAGTTCAATTATGTACGCTGGAGAAAAGGCGCTTGCGTGGGGATATGATTAACTGTGTATAATAACTTAACGGGCCATACAATAAACTATCTGGGGCATTGTTCACCAAGAGAACATGTCAAAGGAACGGGACATCCCTTAAGACTTGAAAAAAAAGGTTTAGCTTCAAGCTCGGAAAGGGTTTTTTTCACTGTGAGAACGGTAAGGCTATGAAAACTGTCTTCCGTGGACGTTGTAATGGCAGGTTCATTGGTCAGTTTCAAAAAAAAGCTGGATGAGTTTCTGCAAACAAGCAATGTTACAAGTTACTGGTATTGATACATAAAGTAGAGTTGATCCAGGGAAATTTCCGATTGCCACTTGGAGTCAGGAAGGAATTTTTTTCCCCCTTCATAAATTTGGTGGGGGTTTTTGCCTTCCTCTGGATCAACAGTTAGCAGGAAAGATGGGATATTGCTAGATGGTTGGACTGGATGGACGTATGTCTTTATTCAACCTCAATACTATACTATACTATACTATACTAATTAATATTAATGACACACCTATATCCCGAGCCCTGCATTAACACTAGATTCAGATCTTTTGTTCTCTTGCATTTGTCCTTTGCCTTCTTCAACAACGCTATCAAAATCTAGTTCATGCACTAGACTACTCTAAAATCCTCCTGTGTGGTCTACGAAGCAACCAATTGTTGCCACTTAGACTCTGCTGAGTCTTGTATGTGACATAAGAGACATAATAATTGAGGTTGAATAAAGACATCTACTCCAACCTTTATGCACTCTTCTTTAACCCTACCTAAAAGTTGAATCCAGAGGAGACCCTACATAAAAAAGGGAGGGACCCTACACCAAATGGCAACTGAACATGACTGGTTCAGAGAGGTGTCAGGAGAAAGAAAGAGAATTTCTGTAATTCTATGAATACATTTTAAACCTTTTCCTGTTACTCTACTCTTGGGTATTCTGAGCATCTATCTGTAAGTTAAATATTCCCATTTTCTTAAGGGTTTCCTTGCTGATTGTTTGTTCTAATGCCTGTATCTTCTCGTTTGATGTCTGTTAATGTTGGTGTTTCGTTTGCTTTTTCCCTCTGACCTCTCATCCATACCCCTTTGCTTTCTGTTTCCCCCTACTTACAGTTTTGGAACTGCTCCAAATCCTTCCCTCCCCCCATATCAATCTCTCTTTCCAGAAAATTCTGTCTTTGTACTTGCTTATTATTTTAAGGTGTATCCTGTTTCTCCAGATTCCTTACAGGTTTTATCTAGATTCTGCTCCTAAAATGTTACCTTTATTATTTCCAAAACCATCTCTTCTTTCCCATATATATTCAGGAAGTTCCATTCTTCTCTTCTAGTGTGGTAAATGGATTGTTCGTATGTAACACTAGAGTTAAAATTATTTGTGTATTGTCCATATTTGGGTTAGCGCTGATGAGATAAAGTGAGGATATTAAATCTCGTCATGCAAAGGCATCAGCAAATCAGATACTTCTGTTGCTGTTGTAGTAGCTTGGTCGGGTCCATTGTGTGGTGATTATAATGTTTGAAGGGAAGCACACTCACTTACTTAGTTGCTGAAAACCATATACACAACATTTCAGGAGGTTAGAGCTCCCTTCCACCTATTGTTTAAAGGCACTTTTGAGTGTGCCTCCATTCAAACATGTATATTGATACCTACCTGATGTGGTGCATATTGTAGGGGGTGCACCTCACAACTTACCTGCCTGGACTCCATGAATCCGGCTTACCATTGTGTGTGGGATTGTATGTGAAGTAGTAGATGTTTCATCCTCAGATGCATTTCAATTTCCCTCTCTCGATATTAATAAACATTTGTTGGAGTTTTGGGTGCATCTTTGTTTGTTTGTTGTTTAGATTTATTGTTTTTATCACATCTCTGTTAAGGTTTGTAGTGTTTGAGGCAAGTGTCCCTGAGGACATCAGTTTTCTGTTTCTTTTACCCATTTCTGATGATTTTTTTTCCAATATGTTTGGTCCATATAGGGTTTTTATATTCCTGGTGTAAATTTTTTAAATAATTTCTCAGGGATTGGTATAACTCCTATTTAGGGATGTTTCAAGACTCAAACAGTTTTAGAGAGTAAAAAAGGAAAGGGGTAAGGGTAGGTGAGGAAGGAGGGTGAGAAACAAAAGAAAAAGGGAGGGAGGGAGGGTACTCACCACAGTTAAGCAGTTAAATAATATTGATTACATCATATCTTTGATTACAATTTTAAGAATTAGCATAACAGTTTATGCTGCAAATACCAATTTGAGGATTAAACTATTTTTACTTTTCCCAGTTTTACAGTTCAGTACAGTTTGCCAATTAGTTTGTTGAATAGTTTAGGTTTATAATTATTTGGATATATCCTTGGCTCTCAGCCTACTCTCAGCTGCTATGTCCATGGCCTGGGTCGCAGTTTCAGGCACATAACTTGCTCAGAACTTGGTCCTCTGATACTCCTCTTGCTGATCAAATGCAGGATGCACTAGGTAGTAGGTGGTAGGTAGGTGTCGAGAGTGTCCAGTTTAAAATTTTGTTTTGGCTAAAGGCTCTTAAGTAGGTTGGCATATTGTTCGTATTCTTGCCAACCCAACTTGACTCCAGGAATTTGAAAAATTTTAAGGAAAGGCTTTTACTGATGTTGGGGGGGTATTCCCTGCAGGGTGTCTTTCCTATATGCCTTTTCAGGGCTGTGAGTTATATCAGTGTGGGATATCTCTGTCCGCACGGAGTTCAAGTAAAACACACCGCATTCAGCACCCCCGCCCAGAATTCCCAGGCCCCAAATTTTAATGCAAGCATTAGCACAACTTGCAGAAGCATTCTGTATGTAAAGAGTAAATTGTTTTAAAAAATATATTTGCTTTTCTAAAACAAAGAATTTTTAAGAAATAATTTAAAAAGTGTGGTGGTTTTACCTCCCGCATTTGCACAGGCCCATTCATTTTGACTGTACATGGGTAATTTATTTGAAAAGTTTCTACGAAATTCAAGCTACTAAGCATGTATATTGCTACAAAATGTTGGTCCCCAACTGTGCAACTTCATCACTCAGATTGATATATGATCAGCCTAACGGTAATTTTTCCTAAGATGTTCCCCTTTAATGTTATCTGATTTTTCCCATTTATCAATATGCTTGTGAAGTTCTCATTTATCCAGGTCATGGTATATCTGTTGTATTCAATTAGATCAACTGGACTTGAAGTTTAGTTCTTGAAGACGTTTCACTAGTCAAGACTGGCTTTCTCAATTCAGAATGCCACAGATTCTTGTACAATTCATTCTGAATTGAGAAAGCCAGTCGGATGCACTAGCGAAACGTCTTCAAGAACTAAACTTCAAGTCCAGTTGATCTAATTGAATACAACAGATACGGTATCCCATTTATCAAGTTAACTTACTTGTAAAATTGCTCAGGTTTTCTTCTTTAAATGTGGCCCTTAACCACAGTTCAGTGTAATTTTCTTGCAACACGCCCATCAAGTACAATATGTGGAAAAATGTGGCATGTCCTGCTAAGAGTTAACACAGTGCCTCAGGCAAGTGTGTATGGGTGTGGTGTGTTAAAGATAGTATTTGCATTGAAGAAAACTTCCTGGTTTTTTGCACAGGTGAAGACAGGTAGCTAGAGAAAATACAGTCAGTTGAAGAGAAAGGACAGAGAGCAAACTGAAACATACAGAAACACAGCCTCAGGTATAAGGAGAAAGAGGCAATGTGTTTGCTGTTTTAGGCAGAACAAAGAGTGTGATTCTTCCTAGTCTCAGAGAGGTCCCTGGAGAAGACAGCCTAATGAGTGAAATGTCCAGCTTCCTGCACATTGGCGATATTGTATCTTATATGCAGAAGGAACAGTTTGCGGATTCATTAGCACATTAGGGTAAGTTTTTTTTTTTTTACAATGACACAATACACGGAGACATTTTTGCTTGTAACTTTGCACAAGTTCCAATTATAAGGTATAGTGGAACTATGGGAGTCATTCATTTGACATTTGTAATTTAAAAAGGCAGAGAATATCCAAATGTCTCAGATTTTGAATTGACATTCAAAAAAAGAGCATTTTTACTTCATTGTTACTTCAATTTAAATTAACAATGTAGTAAAAAAAAACGTGAAGGCTTTTTTTTATCTGGGGACATTGTTTATGAGGGTATTATTGTACTTAAAAGAATGTTTCAGTATTCAGTTAATGAAATATAGTTTCAGGATTGCATGAGTTAAAAGAAAGTTAAATAGTAAATAAAATTGTGCATTCCCTAAAAGTTTAACATGATGCATGTTAGGTACAAATACCTTATGCATACAAATAACAAACAGTTGTTAAGTACAATTACATATGCATTCCAGCTTCCCATACTTAAAATAATACATATTCAGATGTATTTTTTTAGCTAAGTTTTGGTGTACCTCATAGTGTGAAATTAGGGTATGGATTTGCCCTTTAAAAAAGGTTTTACAATGCTGCATTGTGGGAAGTTACAGAGTGCCCGGTAATTAACCCTGCAATGCTGATTTATTAATTCAATTGCAGTTTTCTGCACATTTTAGTATAAACTTTTAATTAACTTTAATTGCAACAATTTGCTGGAATTAAGAAAAAGTAATGGAACATTACTAGTACAGTAAATATATATTATATAAATATATATATATATAATATCTATAACAGTAAATACTAAGAGGTGTATTGGCCACTGTCACTCAAATCAGTGCAACCAATTGTACCCTATATCATTTTTTATTTAGGGATTTTGCAATGATTGGTTAGGGCCTGGGCAATTTCTAAAACAAAATTTTAAACAGCATGGCACACCTGATGTGCCTTCTATGCTGTTGTGAACACGCCTTATATTACATGAATATTTTGTGTTATGTTGTTTACTATCTTCATGGCATATATGTTGTGTAATATTCATTGCACCTTATATTTATATTTTTCTTATTTTTTTGCTGATCATATTCTATGAATTCACATTAGGCCCTAGAGTTCACACCCTGGGGAATGACATCACCCAGACCTACGCTATAAACTGTATTTTCTCACTACTGTGCTTGTTAGAAATCGGCACATGAACGTTCACTGGCTAGTGCTTTGTGTAAAATATTTCTCCTTAAGATAGGTGCAGTATAGCCAATGAAAACAAACATGCTAAGTATGGAGGAAATATAAAGTAATAACTGTAGAAGTACAGAGACTAATCATTGCATAGGTGTACTTTTATATTAGTACATAATGTGTGTATTAATTGTGGTTGGTTTAGTTATTGTATGTGGGTGTAAACCATGTGAGTACAGCCACACAGTAAGTAAACAGACAGAAGTGTTTGTTTAGTAAGCAGTGAGTGCATAAGGTGTGGTAGTAGGTTAATTCTACATTGCTAAATGCCTTTGGATATGTATTTATTTAACAATAATAGCATCTCTACTGCTGGTAAAAATAAAATCCGGAACCGGAACCGGACCGGAACCGAAAATCCTCCACTGCCTCATGTGCTTGGAGGACTAATTGCAGGTGGTTCCGGCAATACCGCGACCGGTCCGGCTTTTACTGGGGAAAATGTTATGTTCCGGTTGTTTGTTCCAACAGCAGGGGGCGTTCCGGGTTTTACACTGCACGTGTGGTGTTTCCGGCTGAGCAGAGGCAGGCAGAACGAGTGAGGAGCGGCAAGTAAGTTTAAAAATAGGTTAGAGGCAGAAGAACTGAGAGCAATTAGGTAGTGTAAGGAAAGGGGGCAAATTAATTAGTGACTGGGATGGATTATCACTGAACTGTCTGTTCACTTTGCATTACCTCCCTCAGCTCTACCTGCATGGAGACCAGATGGCGGTCTGTAAATCATTACCTGTGTAAGGAGACCTGAGGTAGGAATCTCCATGTCCTGGTCTCCATGCAGGTAGAGCTGAGGTGATGCAGAGTGAACAGACAGTTCAGTGATAAAGTTCCATCCAGTCACTGACCGGCACTGCAGGGACTTCCCCTCCGGATTGGAGATTCTCTGTTACAGTCATGTAAAAACCCGGAACCAACCACGGACTTGTCATCACTCCAGCTATGTTCCGGTTAATACAGCACTCACACTCTGTCTATGGACCTATGGTACAAACATGCTGCAATCCATGTCCTGGTATGTCTGTGTGAGAGTAGTGTGAGTGTATTTGTCAGTGGGTCGTGTCAGTGTGAGTGTGTGTTTGTCAGTTTGTCTGCAGTCAGTGTCTCTGTCATGTGCAAGTGTCAGTGTGAGAGTGTGTCTGTCAGTCAGTTCTCTGCAGTGTGTCGTCAGTCGTGTCTCAGTCAGTGTGTCTGTCATGTGAGAGTGTCTGTCAGTGTGAGAGTGTGTCTGTCAGTGTGTCTGTCAGTGTAAGAGTGTCTGTCAGTGGTGAGAGTGTGTCTGTCAGTGTGTCGGTCATTTTGAGAGTATGTCTATCAGTGTGTCTGTCAGTGTGAGAGTATGTCTGTCAGTGTGAAGTGTGTCTGTCAGTGTGAGAGTGTGTCGTCAGTGTGTCTGTCGTGTGAGAGTGTGTCTATCAGTGTGTCTGTCAGTGTGAGAGTATGTCCTGTCAGTGTGAGAGTGTGTCTGTCATGGTGAGAGGTGTGTCTGTCAGTGTGAGAGTGTATCTGTCATGAATCTGTCAGTGTGAAAGTGTCTGTTGTTGGAGTGTGTCGTGCAGTGTGAGAGTGTTCTGTCAGGTGTCTGTCAGTGTGAAGTGTTGTTCGTGGAGAGTGTGTCTGTCAGTGTGTCTTTCAGTGTGAGAGTGTGTTTGTCAGTGTGTCTGTCAGTGTGAGAGTGTGTCTGTCAGTGTGAGAGTGTCTGTCAGTGTGAGAGTGTCTGTCAGTGTGAGTGTGTCTGTCAGTGTGTCTGTCAGTGTGAGAGTGTGTCTGTCAGTGTGTATCAGTGTGTCTGTCAGTGTGAGAGTGTGTCTGTCAGTGTGAGAGTGTGTCTGTCAGTGTGAGAGTGTGTCTGGTGGTGTAGTGTGTCTGTCATGTGTCTGTCAGTGTGAGACTGAGTGTCTGTCATGTGAGAGTGTGGTCTGTCAGTGTGTCTGTCAGTGTGAGAGTGTGTCTGTCAGGGGTCTGTCTGTGTGTCTGTCATGGTGAGAGTGTGTCGGTCATTGTGGTCTGTCAGTGTGTCTCTGTCAGTGTGAGGTGGTCTGTCATGTGTCGTAGTGTGGATGTGTGTCTGTCAGTGTGTGTCTGTCAGTGTGAGAGTGTGTCTGTCAGTGTGGGTGTCTGTCATTGTGAGAGTGTGTCTGTCAGTGTGTCGTCAGTGTGAGAGTGTCTCTGTCCTGTGGAGAGTGTCTGTCAGTGTGAGAGTGTCTCTGTCAGTGTGAGAGTGTGTCTGTCAGTGTGAGAGTGTGTGTGTCAGTGTGAGAGTGTGTCTGTCAGTGTGAGAGTGTGTCTGTCATTGTTGAAGTGTAGTGTGAGAGTGTGTCTGTCAGTCAGTGTCTCGTCAGTGTGTCTGTCATTGTGAAGTGGTTTCTGTCAGTCAGTGTGTCGTCATGGGGGAGTATGTAGTGGTCTGTCATGTGAGAGTGTGTTGTCGTGTGAGAGTTGTCTGTCAGTGTGTCAGTGTGAGAGTGTCTGTCAGTGTGTCAGTCAGTGTGAGAGTATGTCTGTCAGTGTGAGAGTGTTTGTCAGTGTGTCTGTCAGTGTGAGAGTGTGTCTGTCAGTGTGTCTGTCAGTGTAAGAGTATGTAAGTGTCTGTCAGTGTGAGAGTGTGTCTGTCAGTGTGAGAGTGTCTGTCAGTGTGTCAGTGTGAGAGTGTCTGTCAGTGTGAGAGTGTCAGTGTGAGAGTGTCAGTGTGAGAGTGTCAGTGTGAGAGTGTCAGTGTGAGAGTGTGTCTGTCAGTGTGAGAGTGTGTTTGTCGTGTATCTTGTCAGTCAGTGTCTCTGTCAGTGTGAGAGTGTCTGTCAGTGTGAGAGTGTTTGTCAGTGTGAGAGTGTCAGTGTGTCTGTCAGTGTGAGTGTGTTTGTCAGTGTGTCTGTCAGTCATTGTGTCTGTCATTGTGAGGGTGTGTGTTGGTCAGTGTGTCCTGTCAGTCAGTGTCTCTGTCAGTGTGAGTGTGTCTGTCAGTGTCTGTCAGTATGAGAGTGTGTCTGTCAGTGTAGAGCGTCAGTGTGTCAGTCAGTGTGAGAGTGTTTGTCAGTGTGTCTCTCAGTCAGTGTGTCTGTCAGAGTGAGAGTGTGTCTGTCAGTGTGTCTGTCAATATGAGAGTGTGTCTGTGTCAGTGTGAGAGTGTCATTTGTGTCTGTCAGTGTGTCTCAGTGTGAGTGTCTGTCATGGTGTCTGTCGTGTGAGAGTGTGTTTGTCAGTGTGTCTGTCAGTGTGAGAGTGTTTGTCAGTGTGTCTGTCAGTCAGTGTCTCGGTCAGTGTGAGAGTGTCAGTGTGTCTGTCATTATGAGGTGTCTGTCAGTGTGAGAGTGTGTTTTCAGTGTGTCAGTCAGTCAGTGTCTCAGTGAGAGTGTGTCTGTCAGTGTGAGAGTGTCAGTGTGTCTGTCAGTGTGAGTGTGTTTGTCAGTGTGTCTGTCAGTCAGTGTGTCTGTCAGTGTGAGAGTGTGTTTGTCAGTGTGTCTGTCAGTCAGTGTCTCTGTCAGTGTGAGAGTGTCAGTGTGTCTGTCAGTATGAGTGTGTCTGTCATTGTGAGAGTGTGTTTGTCAGTGTGTCAGTCAGTCAGTGTCTCTGTCAGTGTGAGAGTGTGTCTATCAGTGTGAGAGTGTCAGTGTGTCTGTCAGTGTGAGTGTGTTTGTCAGTGTGTCTGTCAGTCAGTGTGTCTGTCAGTGTGTGTTTGTCAGTGTGTCTGTCGTCAGTTCTCTGTCAGTGTGAAGTGTCTGTCGTGTGTCTGTCAGTGTAGAGTGTGTCTGTCAGTGTTCTGTCAGTGTGAGAGTGTGTCGTCAGTGTGTCTGTCAGTGTGAGTGTGTCTGTCAGTGTGTCTGTCAGTGTGAGAGTGTGTCTGTCAGTGTGTCTGTCAGTGTGAGAGTGTGTCTGTCAGTGTGTCTGTCAGTGTGAGAGTGTGTCTGTCAGTGTGTCTATCAGTGTGAGAGTATGTCTGTCAGTGTGAGAGTGTGTCTGTCAGTGTGTCTGTCAGTGTGAGAGTGTGTCTGTCAGTGTGAGAGTGTCCCTGTCAGTGTGAGAGTGTGTCTGTCAGTGTGTCTGTCAGTGTGAGAGTGTGTGTGTCGTGTGAGAGTGTGTCTGTCAGTGTGAGAGTGTGTCTGTCAGTGTGAGAGTGTCAGTGTGAGAGTGTGTCTGTCAGTCAGTGTCTCTGTCAGTGTGTCTGTTCAGTGTGAGAGTGTGTCTGTCAGTCAGTGTGTCTGTCAGTGTGAGAGTATGTAAGTGTCTGTCAGTGTGAGAGTGTGTTGTCATGTGAGGTAGAGTGTCTGTCAGTGTGTCAGTGTGAGAGAGTGTCTGTCAGTGTGTCAGTCAGTGTGAGAGTATTGTCTGTCAGTGTGAGAGTGTTTGTCATGTGTCCTGTCAGTGTGAGAGTGTGTCTGTCAGTGTGTCTGTCATTGTAAGAGTATGTTAAGTGTCTGTCCGTGTGAGAGTGTGTCTGTCATGTGAGAGTGTCGTCAGTGTGTCAGTGTGAGAGTGTCTGTCAGTGGTGAGAGTGTCACAGTGTGGAGTGTGTCTGTCCGTGTGAGAGTGTGTCTGTCATGTGAGAGTGTGTTGTCAGTGTATCTGTCACAGTGTCTCGTCAGTGTGAGTTGTCTGTGTGTAAGTGTGTCTAGTGTGAGAGTTCATGTGTCGTCAGTGTGGAGTGTGTTTGTCAGTGTGTCAGTCAGTCAGTGTGTCTGTCATTGTGAGGGTGTGTTTGTCAGTGTGTCTGTCAGTCAGTGGTCTCTGTCAGTGGTGAGTGTGTCCTGTCAGTGTGTCTGTCGAGGAGAGTGTGTCCGTCTCAGTGTGAGAGCGTCAGTGTGTCAGTCAGTGTGAGAGTGTTTGTCAGTGTGTCTCTCAGTCAGTGTCTGTCAGAGTGAGAGTGTGTCTGTCAGTGGTCTGTCAATATGAGGTGTGGTCTGTGTCTGGTGAGAGTGTCAGTGTGTCTGTCAGTGTGTCTCAGTGTGAGAGTGTCTGTCAGTGTGTCTGTCATTGTGAGAGTGTGTTTGTCGTGTGGTCTGTCCAGTGTGAGAGTGTTGGTCAGGGTGTCTGTCAGTCATGGTCTCGGTCAGTGTGAGAGTGTCATGTGTCTGTCAGTATGAGTGTGTCTGTCAGTGTGAGAGTGTGTTTGTCAGTGTGTCAGTCATTCAGTTTCTCTGTCAGTGTGAGAGTGTGTCTGTCAGTGTGAGAGTGTCAGTGTGTCTGGTCAGTGTGAGTGTGTTGTTCAGTGTGTCCTGTCAGTCAGTGTGTCTGTCAGTGTGAGAGTGGGGGGTGGGGGGGGGTGTTGTCAGTGTGTCTTCAGTCAGTGTCTTCTGTCAGTGTGAGAGTGTCAGTGTGTCTGTCAGTTGAGTGTGTCTGTCGTCGTGTGAGAGTGTGTTTGTCAGTTGTGTCAGGTCAGTCAGTGTCTCTTGTCAGTGTGAGAGTGTCTATCAGTGTTAGCAGTGGTCAGTGGTGTCTGTCAGTGTGAGTGTGTTTGTCAGTGTTTCTGCAGTCTGTGTCCTGCAGTGTGGTGTCGTGTCTGTCAGTCATTGTCTTTGTCAGTGTGAGATGTCTGTCAGTTGTGTCCTGTCAGTATGAGATGTGTCTGTCAGTGTGAGAGTGTCAGTGTGCCTGTCAGTGTATGTGTCTGTCAGTATGTGTCTCAGTGTGGAGTGGTTTGTCAGTGTGTCTGTCAGTGTGAGAGTGTTTTGTCAGTGTTGTCTCATGTCTCTGTCAGTGTGAGAGTGTCATTGTGTCTGTCAGTATAGAGTGTGCTGTCGTGTGAGAGTGTCATGTGAGAGTGGTTTGTCAGTGTGTCCTGTCCGTGTGAGGATGTATCTCTGTGGTGTCTGTCAGTGTGAGAGTGTCCCTGTCGTGTGTCTTCAGTGTGAGAGTGTGTTTCAGTATGTCTGTCAGTGTGAGAGTGTGTTTGTCAGTGTGAGGTGTGTCAGTAGAGTGTTTGTCAGTGTGAAAGTGTGTCTTCAGGTCCTCTTGTCAGTGTATTTGCAGTGTGTGAGTGTGTCTGTCCAGTGGTCTGTCCAGTGTGAGAGTGTGTTTTCAGTATGTCTGTCAGGTGTGAGAGTGTGTTGTCGTATGTCTGTCAGTGTGGAGAGTGTTTTGTCAGTGTGAAAGTAGTGTCTGTCAGTGTCTCTGTCAGTGTATTTTTGTCATGTGTGAGTGTGTCTGTCAGTGGGTCTGTCAGTGTGGAAGTGTGTTGTCATGTGTCTTAGTGTGAGAGTGTCTGTCAGTGTGTTGTCAGTGTGAGAGTGTATCTGTCAGTGTGAGAGTGGTGTCCTACCGTGGTCTGTCTTGTGAGAGTGTGTCTGTCAGTGTGAAGAGTGTCTGTCAGTGTGAGAGTTATCTGTTCAGTGTGAAGATGTGTTCTGTAGGATCTGTCAGTTTGAAAGTTCCTGTCAGTGTGAGAGTGTGTCTGTCAGTGTGAGAGTGTCTGTCAGTGTGAGGTGATCTGTGTGAGGTGTTGTGAGAGTTGTGTCTGTATGATAGTGTCTGTCTGTGTGAGAGTGTGTCTGTATGAGAGTGTCTCTTATGAGAGTGTCTCTGTATAGATGTCTGTGAGAGTGTGTTGTATGAGATGTCTGTTGTCTTGAGAGTTGTCTGTAAGAGTGCCGTGTGAGATTGTGTTGTGTGAGAGTGTGGCTTTATGAGACTCCAGGAGATTCAATAAAGTTCTTATGTTAAAATGTGCTAATTTTGCCCCAACCAATCAGATCTTATGTACATTTGAAAGCAACTACATCTGATTGGTTGGGGCGAAATTAGCACCATTTTAAACGATAAGAACTTTTATTGAATAACCACTTGTGTCTGTTGTAGAGTCTGTATGAGAGTCTGTCTGTGTGGAGAGTGTGTCTGTATGAGAGTGTTCTGTGTGAGAGTGGTGGTCTGTCTGATCTTTGCATAGAAACTTTGGAAAGGTAAGGCTAGCAAACTTTAGTGTACCACCAGTAACTCCCTTCCCTCCTCCTCTGCCAACGGGGTTTTCTCCCGAAAGCAAACGAGGTGTGACATACTGATGCATGCGAGAAGCCTGTCCCTGAGAGGAGTGGTCGGGAAATCCAAGTCCTGCAGAGTGCGTAGGTGAGAAAGTTTTTGTGACCGGGGACGTTTCTTAGCTGGATTTGAAGTGTGTTCAAACATGGTGGTCATGATACTGGGTTATTCCATTAGCCCTGGATATATTGTATCACAGTGTTTTTACCACTTATTCTTTTGGATACTTTGGAATAGTAGTAAATTTGAACTGGTTGCTGGACACTAAGTAACTATTTTCCACACCGACCGTGTGAGTGACTTTGATTCAGTTACTGCCAGTTTCTCCAGGTATCCCTTCCAATAGAGGCTGGGACTGTAGTCATTTTAGATTCTGCTTGTTTTGTATTTACATTGTATATGCTTATATTTATTGATACTATTGTATAGCACTTTACTTTATTATTGATATTTGTGTGGTGGGGATATACAGGTTTTGTAGAGGATTTTTAAAATAAATTTGGTGTGGCCAAAAATAAATGTTATGTCTATTTTTCTATTCTATTGGGTTTTGGGTCTTATAGATTCCCTGATGATATATTCAGGGAATCTGTTTTTGTAGTATGTGTTACCTTAACCCCAGACCGGAACACCCTGCAAGTTCATTCCAGTCACTATGCAAAAAAACGGAACATTAGCTGACTGAAATGTTTCAGCTTTTACATGTGATCTGAATGTACTTGAGGGTTTCTGTGGTCTACTACTTTGTATAGACCTCCTCAGCTTTCTGGAACCCAAATGCAGGTAGGATTTTTGGGTACACTTGTGCAGTGGAGGGCTCTTCTGCCCATTGCCCTGTAATTCTGTGCAGGGGATATAATGGAGTATAGTATAATAAAAATTATAGAGCGGTATTGGGTCAAGGGAAAAACTGGGTGCATCGGGGTACAGAAAGGAATGTGCTGTATAGAAAAAAGATAGAGAGTGTGGCTGCACATAGCAGTACAAGGAGGGTTACTGGGTTGCACTGGTAAGGAGTTATTAGGGTGCAGGAATAAGCAAGGACTGGAAATGTAAAACAAGGCATTAGACAGGGGAAAACAGGTGTCTGGTTTCACTTAAGGGGCAGCGATAAGAATAGAACCGGCACATGCTCGGGTGTAATGCCTGGTATGTCACTGGTGCCCAGAGCCCCTTTCTGCTTGCTCAGTAAAACGTTGCAATTTTCTTCTCCTTATCTATTGGTGCAGATGACTGTGCCTTGATTCTTACATTGTTTTATATAGAATGTTACATCAAATCAATTGTTAAAATGTTAATAGAGCCACAAGTAAGTAAGTTGCAATTTTTTGCTTTAGAAAAGTATCTGCCATGTGCAGCAGTGAAGAACAGATGGTATTATGCTTCCCCGACAAATTGTCTATCTTCTGCGCATGTGCGCCAATACTAAAGATAGGCTTGCGATCGGCAGCGCTGAAGCTAAGGAGCAGCCGCGATTGGAGCGCAGGTAACGTAGTTCAGCAGTGTCCCCCTGGCTTCTATTATTCACAGGGAGGTGGGAATAAGCATTCTCATCTCCCTGTAGTAATAGAAATGGATTTTATGTACTTCAATTATCAATTAGCATGTTCCAGAACCGCTGGCCTTCTACAGCAAATAGCCTTATACAGAGCCATTCATATCTGACCTGCAGATGTGACACTGTTTCAATCTTGTTAGATCTGAACAGTGCAGGATACAGATTCATGGCTCTATGGGGCTGGTCGTGCCTGGCCGAAAACGAATGCAGTTTTCTGCCCGATCGACTAATACGCTGAACTGTTAGTCAAATATTGCATCAGGTTTACACAGCTTGATGATAATCATGGCAGTAGAGTATATATATATTATTATATAATCGTTGTGAGATAGAATGTTCTGTGTGTGCGAGGTGTGTATGGTCAATATGTGTGAGAGAAAGTTTACTTCGTGAAGAATATGGTTAGGGTGAGAGAGAATATTTCATTTCTGAAGGCAATTTTCACTCTGCGTGGTAAGGTAAGTATTGCGAAAGAAGGGTTTGGGGGGGGATTAGTGAGGGGTTAAAAAGTTAATTCTGGTAGTGTCTATGCCCTTTAAGTCACTGGCTGCAATGTTACTTGGCACACACTTGTGCAGTGAGAGGGCTCTTCTGGCCCATTGCCCTGTAATTCTGTGCAGGGGAGAGATAATGAGAGTAATAGTATAATAGAAATTATAGAGCGGTATGGGGTGCAGGGAGAAAACTGGGTGCATCGGGGTACAGAAAGGAATGTGCTGTATAGAAAGATAGGAGAGTGGTGGCTGCACATAGCAGTACAAGGAGGGTTACTGGGTGCACTGTGAGGAGTTATTAGGGTGCAGGGATAAGCAAAGGGACTGGAAATGTTAAAAAGAGGATATAGTACAGGGGAAAACAGGTGTCTGGTTGCACTTAAGGGGCAGCGAATAAGATAGAACCGGGCACATGCTCTGGGTGTAATGCCTGGTATGTCACTGGTGCCCAGAGCCCCTTTTCTGCTTGTCAGTAAAAAGTTGCAATTTCTTCTCCTTATCTATTGGTGCAGATGACTGTGCCTTAGATTCTTAAATGTGATATAGAATGTTACATCAATTGTAAAATGTTAATAGAGCCACAAGTAAGAAGTTGCAATTTTTGCTTTAGAAAAGTATCTGCCATGTGCAGCAGTGAAGAACAGATGGTATTATGCTTTCCCGACAAATTGTCTATCTTCTGCGCATGTGCGCCAATACTAAAGATAGGCGTGCGATCAGGCAGCGGGCTGAAAGCTAAGGAGCAGCCGCGAGTGGAGCGCAGGTAACGTAAGTTCAGCAGTGTCCCCGGGCATTCTATTATCACAGGGAGGTGGGAATAAGCATTCTCATCTCCCTGTAGTAATAGAAATGGATTTTATGTACTTACAATTATCAGTAGCATGTGTCCAGAACCGCTGGCTTATACATGCAATATAGCCTTATGGTACAGAGCCCTTCATGACCTGGCAGATGTGAATGTTTCAATCTTGTTAGATCTTGACAGTGCAGGATACAGATTCATGGCTCTATGGGGCTGGTCGTGCCTGGCCGAAAACGAATGCAGTGTTTCTGCCCGATCGACTAATACGCTGAACTGTTAGTCAAAATATTGCATCAGGTTTACAACGCTGATGATAATCATGGCATGTAGAGTATATATATATTATTATAAATCAGTTTGTGAGATAGAATGTCTGTGTGTGCGAGTGTGTATGGTCAATATGTGTGAGAGAAGTATTCTGTGAAGAATATGGTTAGGGTGAGAGAGAATATTTATTTCTGAGAGCAAATTTTCACTGCGTGGTAAGGTAAGTATTGCGAAAGAAGGGTTTGGGGGGGGATTAGTGAGGGGTTAAAAGTTAATTTGGTAGTGTCTATGCCCTTTAAGTCACTGGCTGCCATGTTACTGGCACATCCATGACTAACAACTGCTAACCGGAAGAACTAGGAAGAAGAAAGAGGTTAACAAAACAGGCAGATTTCAGGTTAGACTTCTGAGAGACTCATCTCTTAGTTTTGGGGTTCGGGTGGTGATTTACTTATATTTTTTTCATTTGAGAGGGTGGACTTCTCATTTTAAGTAGGATTAAGCATTACACAAAAATATAAAGGCAGCTCCACAGATCCTATAATTGTCACTTAGTAAAACCATTTGTCTCTCACTTCGGAATTCAGCCTCTTAGTGTAGAAATTATTTATAGAACAATTTCGAGGTTATGGCAATCCGGATGTCACTACTAATTTCTAGTATTGCTCCTTCCTGGTTGTCCTGGACCAAAAATTCCTGTACACATGCTAACTAGGTACCTTGTGTTTGTTTTCCAACTCCCCTTATACTAATCTGCATGTAACAGTTGAGCTCAGAGTCCCCACCTGCCAGTGCCTCCCAGCCAATCCAGAGATAGCAGTAAATATGATTAGCTGATTTGCTGCTCAAACTAAGGTGTTAACCCTTTTTATAGTATTTATGATGCAACCTGTTAACCCTTAATATTTTGTGAGCATTTCTGCAAGAGGTGGTGTCTTTTATGTGTATTTTTGCATTTACTATTATTTAGGAGTGTGAGATTGTGCATTATTTAGATTATTTCTAATAGTGTACCTTTTAAAGAGTAATGTTGGAGGCAGGGTTGCCACAACAGATCCCTGTTCCGACACTTTAAACTGATCCAAAAGGGTGCAGACCCCCATTCTAGGACCTAGAACTGAGCCAACAGGGTTCGAACCCATTCCGGTTGCTAGAACAAAGCCGAAAAGGTGCAGACCCCTGTTTAGGCAGCCGAAATAGAGCCAAAAGGGTGCTGACCCCTGTTCTAGCATTAGATTAGACCCCCATTCTACTTGCCTGAATAGGACTGAACTGTTCCGGTGGCAAGAACAGAGCCAAAGGGGTCCAGACCCCCGTTCCGGCAGCCAGAACAGAGTCAAAACCATCCAGACCCCGTTCCGGCAGCCAGAACAGAGCCAAAAGCATCCAGACCCCTGTTCCGGCAGCCAGAACAGAGCCAAAGGGGTCCAAACCCATGTTTTAGCAAGCCAGAACAAAGCCAAAGGGTTCCAGACCCATGGTTCCGGCAGCCAGAAAAGATCCAAAAGCATCCAGACCCCCTTTCCGGCAGCCAGAACAGAGCCAAAGGGGTCCAGACCCCCGTTCCGGCAGCCAGAACAGAGCCAAAAGCATCCAAACCCGCGTTCCGGCGGCCAGAACAGAGCCAAAAGCATCCAGACCCCAGTTCCGGCATTCAGAACAGAGCCAAAAGCATCCCGACCCCCTGTTTCGGTGGCTGAAACAGAGACAAAGGGGTCCAGACCCTTGTTCCGGCGGCCAGAACAGACCCAAATCCATCCAGACCCCTGTTGCGGCAGACAGAACAGACCCAAAAGCATCCAGAACCCCATTCTGGGACCCGGGACAGATGAAAAAATACTGCTCTTTTTTTCTGAAAAGTACATTTATTTGCACTGAACTTCCCTTTAAGAGATAACTGTCAGGTCGAGGCACCTTACCTGCTTGCGCTCCCTTGCCAAAACCGATTTCGGGAATCTCGGCAGACCCCCATTCTGGCAGCCCGAACAGACCCAAAAGCATCCAGACCCGTTCGGCAGCCAGAACAGAGCCAAAAGCATCCAAAACCCGGTTACGGCGGCAGAACAGAGCCAAAAGCATCCAGACCCCAGTTCCGGCATTCAAAACAGAGCCAAAAGCATCCCAACCCCCGTTTCGGTGGCCAGAACAGAGACAAAGGGGTCCAGACCTTGTCGGTGGCCAGAACAGAGCCAAAAGCATCCAGACACCCCGTTCCGGCAGCCAGAACAGAGCCAAAGGGGTCCAGACCCTGTTCCGGCGGCCAGAACAGAGCAAAAGCATCCAGACCCCCGTTCCGGCGGCCAGAACAGAGCCAAAAGCATCCAGACCCCGTTCCGGCAGCCAGAACAGAGCCAAAAGCATCCAAACACCCATTCCGGCAGCCATAACAGTGCCAAAAGCATCCAGACCCCCGTTCCGGCAGCCAGAACAGAGCCAAAATGGTCCAAACCCCCATTCCGGCAGTCAGAACAGAGACAAAAGCATCCAGACCCCAGTTCCGGCATTCAGAACAGACCCAAAAGCATCCAGACCCCTGTTCCGGCGGCCAGAACAGAGCCAAAGGGGTCCAGACCCTTGTTCCGGTGGCCAGAACAGAGCCAAAAGCATCCAGACCCCCGTTCCGGCAGTCAGAACAGACCCAAAAGCATCCAGACCCCCGTTCTGGCCGCGAGAACACGACCCAAAAGGTCCGATCCCCGTTCCGGCAGCTAGAACAGAGCCAAAGGGGTCCAGACCCCCGTTCCGGCGGCCAGAACAGAGCCAAAGGGGTCCAGACCCCTGTTCCGGCGGCCAGAACAGAGCCAAAAGCATCCAGACCCCCGTTCTGGCGGCCAGAACAGAGTCAAAAGCATCCAGACCCCCGTTCCGGCAGCCAGAACAGAGCCAAAGGGGTCCAGACCCCTGTTCCGGTGGCCAGAACAGAGCCAAAAGCATCCAGACCCCCGTTCCGGCGGCCAGAACAGAGCCAAAAGCATCCAGACCCCCGTTCCGGCAACCAGAACAGAGCCAAAGGGGTCCAGACCCCTGTTTCGGCGGCCAGAACAGAGCCAAAAGCATCCAGACCCCCGTTCCGGCGGCCAGTACAGAGCCAAAAGCATCCAGACCCCCGTTCCGGCAGCCAGAACAGAGCCAAAAGCATCCAGACCCTCGTTCCGGCAGCCAGAACAGAGCCAAAATGGTCCAGACCCCCATTCCGGCAGCCAGAACAGAGACAAAAGCATCCAGACCCCAGTTCCGGCATTCGAAAACAGACAAAAGCATCCACAGCTACTGTTCCGGCGGCCAGAACAGAGCCAAAGGGGTCCAGACCCTTGTTCCGGTGGCCCGAACAGAGCCAAAAGCATCCAGACCCCGTTCCGGCAGTCAGAACAGACAACCAAAAGATCCAGACCACCGTTCTGGCAGCCAGAACAGACCAAAAGCGTCCAGATCCCCGTTCCGGCAGCTAGAACAGAGCCAAAGGGGTCCAGACCCCCGTTCCGGCGGCCAGAACAGAGCCAAAGGGGTCCAGACCCCTGTTCCGGCGGCCAGAACAGAGCCAAAAGCATCCAGACCCCCGTTCTGGCGGCCAGAACAGAGTCAAAAGCATCCAGACCCCCGTTCTGGCAGCCAGAACCCAGACACACTCTCACACTGACAGACACACTCTCACACTGACAGACACACTCTCACACTGACAGACATACTCTCACACTGACAGACACACTGATAGACACACTCTCACACTGACAGACACACTGACAGACACACTCTCACACTGACAGACACACTCTCACACTGACAGACATACTCTCACACTGACAGACACACTGATAGACATACTCTCAAACTGACAGACACACTGACAGACACACTCTCACACTGACAGACACTCTCACACTGACAGACACACTGACAGACACACTCTCACACTGACAGACACTCTCACACTGACAGACACACTGACTGAGACACTGACTGACAGACACACTGACAGAGACACTGACTGACAGACACACTCTCACACTGACACTCTCACACTGACAGAGACACTGACTGACAGACACACTGACAAACACACACTCACACTGACAGACACACTGACAAATACACTCACACACTCTCACACAGACATACCAGGACATGGATTGCAGCATGTTTGTACCATAGAGTCCATAGACAGAGTTGTGAGTGCTGTATTAACCGGAACATAGCTGGAGTGATGACAAGTCCGTGGTTGGTTCCGGGTTTTACATGACTGTAACAGAGAATCTCCAATCCGGAGGGGAAGTCCCTGCAGTGCCGGTCAGTGACTGGGATGGAACTTTATCACTGAACTGTCTGTTCACTCTGCATCACCTCAGCTCTACCTGCATGGAGACCAGGACATGGAGATTCTCTACCTCAGGTCTCCTTACACAGGTAATGATTTACAGACCGTCCATCCTGGTCTCCATGCAGGTAGAGCTGAGGGAGGTAATGCAAAGTGAACAGACAGTTCAGTGATAATCCATCCCAGTCACTAATTAATTTGCCCCCTTTCCTTACACTACCTAATTGCTCTCAGTTCTGCCTCTAACCTATTTTTAAACTTACTTGCCGCTCCTCACTCGTTCTGCCTGCCTCTGCTCAGCCGGAAACACACACGTGCAGTGTAAAACCCGGAACGCCCCCTGCTGTTCCGGAACAAACAACCGGAACATAACATTTTCCCCAGTAAAAGCCGGACCGGTCGCGGTATTGCCGGAACCACCTGCAATTAGTCCTCCAAGCACATGAGGGCAGTGGAGGATTTTCGGTTCCGGTCCGGTTCCGGTTCCGGATTTTATTTTTACCGCAGTAGAGATGCTATTCATTGTTAAATAAATACATATCCAAAGGCATTTAGCAAATGTAGAATTAACCTACTACCACACCTTATGCACTCACTGCATTCTAAACAAACACTTCTGTCTGTTTACTTACTGTGTGGCTGTACTCACATGGTTTACACCCACATACAATAACTAAACCAACCACAATTAATACTACACATTATGTACTAATATAAAAGTACACCTATGCAATTGTATTAGTCTCTGTACTTCTACAGTTATTACTTTATATTTCCCTCCATACTTAGCATGTTTGTTTTCATTGGCTATACTGCACCTATCTTAAGGAGAAATATTTTACACAAAGCACTAGCCAGTGAACGTTCATGTGCCGATTTTCTAACAAGCACCCAGTAGTGAGGAAAATACAGTTTATAGCGTAGGTCTGGGTGATGTCATTTCCCCAGGTGTGTGAACTCTAGGGCCTAATGTGAATTCATAGAATATGATCAGCAAAATATAAGAAAAATATAAATATAAGGTGCAATGAAATATACACAACATATATGCCATGAAGATAGTAAACAAACATAACACAAAATATTCATGTAATATAAGGCCGTGTTCACAACAGCATAGAAGGCACATCAGGTGTGCCATGCTGTTTAAAATTTTGTTTTAGAAATTGCCCAGGCCCTAACCAATCATTGCAAAATCCCTAAATAAAAAATGATATAGGGTACAATTGGCTTGCACTGATTTGAGTGACAGTGGCCAATACACCTCTTAGTATGTACTGTTATATATATTATATATATATATATTATATATAATATATATATTACTGTACTAGTAATGTTCCATTACTTTTTTCTTAATTCCAGCAAATTGTTGCAATTAAAGTTAATTAAAAGTTTATACTAAAATGTGCAGAAAACTGCAATTGAATTAATAAATCAGCATTGCAGGGTTAATACCGGGCACTCTGTAACTTCCCACAATGCAGCATTGTAAAACATTTTTTAAAGGGCAAATCCAATACCATAATTTCACACTATGAGGTACCACAAAACTTAGCTAAAACTAATACATCTGAATATGTATTATTTTAAAGTATGGGAAGCTGGAATGCATATGTAATTGTACTTAACAACTGTTTGTTATTTGTATGCATAAGGTATTTGTACCTAACATGCATCATGTTAAACTTTTAGGGAATGCACAATTTTATTTACTATTTAACTTTCTTTTTAACTCATGCAATCCTGAAACTATATTTTCATTAACTGAATACTGAAACATTCTTTTAAGTACAATAATACCCTTCATAAACAATGTCCCCAGATAAAAAAAAGCCTTCACGTTTTTTTTTACCTACATTGTTAATTTAAATTGAAGTAACAAGCTGAAGTAAAAATGCTCTTTTTTTGAATGCTCAATTCAAAATCTGAGACATTTGGATATTCTCTGCCTTTTTAAATTACAAATGTCAAATGAATGACTCCCATAGTTCCACTATACCTTATAATTGGAACTTGTGCAATAGTTACAAGCAAAAATGTCTCCGTGTATTGTGTCATTGTAAAAAAAAAAAAACTTACCCTAATGTGCTAATGAATCCGCAAACTGTTCCTTCTGCATATAAAGATACAATATCGCCAATGTGCAGGAAGCTGGACATTTCACTCATTATGGCTGTCTTCTCCAGGGACCTCTCTGAGACTAGGAAGAATCACACTCTTTGTTCTGCCTAAAACAGCAAACACATTGCCTCTTTCTCCTTATACCTGAAGGCTGTGTTTCTGTATGTTTCAGTTTTGCTCTCTGTCCTTTCTCTTCAACTGACTGTATTTTCTCTAGCTACTCTGTCTTCACCTGTGCAACAAACCAGGAAGTTTTCTTCAATGCAAATACTATCTTTAACACAACCACACCCATACACACTTGCCTGAAGGCACTGTGTTAACTCTAGCAGGA
Organism: Hymenochirus boettgeri; assembly: GCA_019447015.1. Taxonomy (NCBI): domain Eukaryota; kingdom Metazoa; phylum Chordata; class Amphibia; order Anura; family Pipidae; genus Hymenochirus; species Hymenochirus boettgeri. The sequence goes on from CM033470.1 coordinate 126,515,729, forward strand.
CATGCCACATTTTTCCACATATTGTACTTGAATGGGCGTGTTTGCAAGAAAATTACACTGAACTGTGTTAAGGGCCACATTTAAAAGAAAGAAAAACCTGAGCAATTTTACAAGTAAGATTAACTTGATAAATGGGATACCGTATCTGTTGTATTCAATTAGATCAACTGGACTTGAAGTTTAGTTCTTGAAGACGTTTCGCTAGTCATCCGACTGGCTTTCTCAATTCAGAATGACTTGTACAAGAATCTGTGGCATTCTGAATTGAGAAAGCCAGTCTTGACTAGTGAAACGTCTTCAAGAACTAAACTTCAAGTCCAGTTGATCTAATTGAATACAACAGATATACCATGACCTGGATAAATGAGAACCTTCACAAGCATATTGATAAATGGGAAAACATCAGATAACATTAAAGGGGAACATCTTAGGAAAAATTACCGTTAGGCTGATCATATATCAATCTGAAGCTGATGAAGTTGCACAGTTGGGGACCAACATTTTGTAGCAATATACATGCTTAGTAGCTTTGAATTTCGTAGAAACTTTTCAATAAATTACCCATGTACAGTCAAAATGAATGGGCCTGGGCTGCAAATGCTGGGAGGTAAAACCACCACACTTTTTAAATTATTTCTTTAAAAATTCTTTGTTTTAAGAAAAGCAATATATTTTTTAACACAATTTACTCTTTTACATACAGATTGACTTCTGCAAGTTTGCTAATGCTTGCATTAAAATTTGGGGCCTGGGACTTCTGGGGGCGGGGTGCTGAATGCGGCTGTGTTTTACTTGAACTCCGTGCGGACAGAGATATCCACACTGATATAACTCACAGCCCTTGAAAAGGCATATAGGAAAGACACCCTGCAGGTAATTACCCCCCAACATCAGTAAAAGCCTTTCCTTAAACTTTTTCAAATTCCTGGAGTCAAGTTGGGTTGGCAAGAATACCGAACAATATGCCACCTACTTAAGAGCCTTTAGCCACAACAAAATTTAAACTGGACACTCTCGACACCTACCTACCCACCTACCTACCTAGTGCATCCTGCATTTGATCAGCAAGAGGAGTATCAAGAGGACCAAGTTCTGAGCAAGTTAATGTGCCTGAAACTGCGACCCAGGCCATGGACATAGCAGCTGAGAGTAGGCCTGAGAGCCCAAGGATATATCCAAATAATTATAAACCTAAACTATTCAACAAACTAATTGGCAAACTGTACTGAACTGTAAAACTGGGAAAAGTAAACATAGTTTAATCCTCAAATTGGTATTTGCAGCTAAACTGTTATGCTAATTCTTAAAATTGTAATCAAAGATATGATGTAATCAAATATTATTTAACTGCTTAACTGTGGTAGTACCCCTCCCTCCCCTCCTTTTTCTTTTGTTTCTCCACCCTCCTTCCTCACCTACCCTTACCCCTTTCCTTTTTACTTTCTCTTAAAACTGTTTTGAGTCCTTGAAACATCCTAAATAGTGAGTTATACCAATCCCTGAGAAATTATTTAAAAAAAATTTACACCAGGAATATAAAACCCTATTATGGACAAACATATTGGAAAAAAATAATCCAGAAATGGGTAAAAGAAACAGAAAACTGGATGTCCTCCAGGGACACTTGCCTCAAACACTACAAACCTTAACAGAGATGTGAATAAAAACAATAAATCTAAACAACAACCAAAACAAAGATGCACCCAAAACTCCCAACAAATGTTTATTAATATCGAGAGAGGGAAATTGAAATGCATCTGAGGATGAAACATCTACTACTTCACATACAATCCCACACACAATGGATAAGCCGGATTCATGGAGTCCAGGCAGGTAAGTTGTGAGGTGCACCCCCTACAATATGCACCACATCAGGTAGGTATCAATATACATGTTTGAATGGAGGCACACTCAAAAGTGCCTTTAAACAATAGGTGGAAGGGAGCTCTAACCTCCTGAAATGTTGTGTATATGGTTTTCAGCAACTAAGTAAGTGAGTGTGCTTCCCTTCAAACATATATATCCACACACAATGGACCCTGACCAAGCTACTACAACAGCAACAGAAGTATCTGATTTGCTGATGCCTTTGCATGACGAGATTTAATATCCTCACTTTATCTCATCAGCGCTAACCCAAATTATGGACAATACACAAATAATTTTAACTCTAGTGTACATACGAACAATCCATTTACCACACTAGAAGAGAAGAATGGAACTTCCTGAATATATATGGGAAAGAAGAGATGGTTTTGGAAATAATAAAGGTAACATTTTAGGAGCAGAATCTAGATAAAACCTGTAAGGAATCTGGAAGAACAGGATACACCTTAATAATAATAAGCAAGTACAAAGACAGAATTTTCTGGGAAAGAGAGATTGATATGGGGGGAGGAAAGGATTTGGGAGCAGTTCCCAAAACTGTAAGTAGGGGGAAACAGAAAGCAAAGGGGTATGGATGAGAGGTCAGAGGGAAAAAGCAACAGAAACACCAACATTAACAGACATACAAACGAGAAGATACAGGCATTAGAACAAACAATCAGCAAGGAAACCCTTAAGAAAATGGGAATATTTAACTTATCAGATAGATGCCTCAGAATACCCAAAGTAGAGTAACAGGAAAAGGTTTAAAATGTATTCATAGAATTACAGAAATTCTCTTTCTTTCTCCTTGACACCTCTCTTGAACCAGTCATGTTCAGTTTGCCATTTGGTGTAGGGTCCCCTCCCTTTTTTTATGTAGGGTCTCCTCTGGATTCAACTTTTAGGTAGGGTTAAAGAAGAGTGCATAAAGGTTGGAGTAGATGTCTTTATTCAACCTCAATTATTATGTCTCTTATGTCACATACAAGACTCAGCAGAGTCTAAGTGGCAACAATTGGTTGCTTCGTAGACCACACAGGAGGATTTTAGAGTAGTCTAGTGCATGAACTAGATTTTGATAGCGTTGTAAGAAAGGAAAGGACAAATGCAAGAGAACAAAGATCTGAATCTAGTGTTAATGCAGGGCTCGGGATATAGGTGTGTCATTAATATTAATTAGTATAGTATAGTATAGTATAGTATTTGAGGTTGAATAAAGACATACGTCCATCCAGTCCAACCCATCTAGCAATATCCTCATTTCCTGCCTAACTGTTGATCCAGAGGAAGGCAAAAACCCCCACCAAATTTATGAAGGGGGAAAAAATTCCTTCCTGACTCCAAGTGGCAATCGGAAATTTCCCTGGATCAACTCTACTTTATGTATCAATACCAGTAACTTGTAACATTGCTTGTTTGCAGAAACTCATCCAGCTTTTTTTTGAAACTGACCAATGAACCTGCCATTACAACGTCCACTGGAAGACAGTTCCATAGCCTTACCGTTCTCACAGTGAAAAACCCTTTCCGAGCTTGAAGCCTAAACCTTTTTTCTTCAAGTCTTAAGGGATGTCCTCGTATCCTTTGACATGTTCTCTTGGTGAACAATGCCCCAGATAGTTTATTGTATGGCCCGTTAATGTATTTATACACAGTAATCATATCCCCACGCAAGCGCCTTTTCTCCAGCGTACATAATTGTAACTTTTCCAGTCTCTCTTCATATTCAAGCTCCCCCAATCACACTGACACTCTCACACTGACCGAGACACTGACTGACAGACACACTGACAAACACTCTCACACTGACAGACACACTGACAAACACACTCTCACACTGACAGACACACTGACAGAACTCTCACCATGAGACACACTGACAGACACACTGACACTCTCACACTGACACAGACACACTCTATTGACAGACACACTGACAGACACACTCTCACTCTGACAGACACACTGACTGAGAGACACACTGACAAACACTCTCACACTGACTGACACACTGACGCTCTCACACTGACAGACACACTCTCATACTGACAGACCACGACAGACACACTCACACTGACAGAGACACTGACTGACAGACACACTGACAAACACACCCTCACAATGACAGACACACTGACTGACTGACACACTGACAAACACACTCACACTGACAGACACACTGACACTCTCACACTGACAGACACACTCTCACACTGACAGACACTCTCACACTGCAGAGACACTGACTGACAGATACACTGACAAACACACTCTCACACTGACAGACACACTCTCACACTGACACTCTCACACTGACACTCTCACACTGACACTCTCACACTGACACTCTCACACTGACAGACACTCTCACATGACACACTGACAGACACTCTCACACTGACAGACACACTCTCACACTGACAGACACTTACATACTCTTACACTGACAGACACACTGACAGACACACTCTCACACTGACAGACACACTGACAAACACTCTCACACTGACAGACATACTCTCACACGACTGACACACTGACAGACACTCTCTCACACTGACACACTGACAGACACTCTCACACTGACAGACACACTCTCACACTGACAGACAATTACATACTCTCACGACAGACACACTGACTGACAGACACACTCTCACACTGACAGACACACTGACAGAGACACTGACTGACAGACACACTCTCACACTGACACTCTCACACTGACAGACACACTCTCACACTGACAGACACACTCTCACACTGACACACACACTCTCACACTGACAGACACACTCTCACACTGACAGAGACACTCACACACTGACAGACACACTCTCACACTGACAGACACACTCTCACACTGACAGAGACACACTGACAGACACACTGACAGACACACTCTCACACTGACAGACACACTCTCACACTGACAGACACACTGACAGACACACGCTCACACTGACAGACACACTGACAGGACACACTACTCCACACTGACAGACACACTACAGACACACTGACAGACAACACTCTCACACTGACACAGACCACCACTGACAGACCACACTGACAGACACACTCTCACACTGACAGACACACTGTGACAGACACACTCTGACACACACGACAGCACATGACAGCCTCTCACACTGACAGACACACTGACAGACAACACTCTCACACTGACAGACACACACTCTCACACTGACAGCTGACACACTCTCACACTGACAGACACACTATCACACTGACAGACACACTGATAGACACAAAAAACCCACAGAACACTCTCACAATGACAGACACACTCTCACACTGACAGACACACTGACAGACCACACTCACACTGACAAGACACTCTACACTGACAGACACTCTCACATGACAGACACACTACTGACACCACTGACAGACACAAGACAAACACACTCTCACACTGACAGACACACTGACAGACACACTCTCACACTGACAAGACACTCTCACACTGACAGACAACTGACAGATACACACTACCTACACGACAGAGACACTCTCACACTGGACAGACACTGTCACACTGGCCAGAGATCACTGACAGATCAAAGGGGTCCAGACCCTTGTTCCGGTGGCCAGAACAGAGCCAAAAGCATCCAGACCCCCGTTCCGGCAGCCAGAACAGAGCCAAAGGGGTCCAGACCCCTGTTCCGGCGGCCAGAACAGAGCCAAAAGCATCCAGACCCCCGTTCTGGCGGCCAGAACAGAGTCAAAAGCATCCAGACCCCCGTTCCGGCAGCCAGAACAGAGCCAAAGGGGTCCAGACCCCCGTTCCGGCAGCCAGAACAGAGCCAAAAGCATCCAAACCCGCGTTCCGGCGGCCAGAACAGAGCCAAAAGCATCCAGACCCCAGTTCCGGCATTCAGAACAGAGCCAAAAGCATCCCGACCCCTGTTTCGGTGGCTAGAACAGAGACAAAGGGGTCCAGACCCTTGTTCCGGCGGCCAGAACAGACCCAAATCCATCCAGACCCCTGTTGCGGCAGACAGAACAGACCCAAAAGCATCCAGACCCCCATTCTGGGACCCGGGACAGATGAAAAAATACTGCTCTTTTTTTCTGAAAAGTACATTTATTTGCACTGAACTTCCCCTTTAAGAGATAACTGTCAGGTCGAGGCACTTACCTGCCTTGCGCTCCCTTGCCAAACACCGATTTCGGGAATCTCCGGCAGACCCCCATTCTGGCAGCCAGAACAGACCCAAAAGCATCCAGACCCCCGTTCTGGCAGCCAGAACAGAGCCAAAAGCATCCAAACCCCGGTTACGGCGGCCAGAACAGAGCCAAAAGCATCCAGACCCCAGTTCCGGCATTCAAAACAGAGCCAAAAGCATCCCAACCCCCGTTTCGGTGGCCAGAACAGAGACAAAGGGGTCCAGACCCTTGTTCCGGTGGCCAGAACAGAGCCAAAAGCATCCAGACCCCCGTTCTTGCAGCCAGAACAGAGCCAAAGGGGTCCAGACCCCTGTTCCGGCGGCCAGAACAGAGCCAAAAGCATCCAGACCCCCGTTCCGGCGGCCAGAACAGAGCCAAAAAAGCATCCAGAACCCCGTTCCGGCAGGAACAGAGCCAAAGCATCCAAACACCCATTCCGGCAGCCATAACAGTGCCAAAAGCATCCAGACCCCTGTTCCGGCAGCCAGAACAGAGCCAAATGGTCCAAACCCCCATTCCGGCAGTCAGAACAGAGACAAAAGCATCAGACCCCAGTTCGGCATTCAGAACAGACCCAAAAGCATCCAGACCCCTGTTCCGGCGCCAGAACAGAGCCAAGGGGTCAGACCCTTGTTCCGGTGGCCAGACAGAGCCAAAGCATCCAGACCCCGTTCCGGCAGTCAGAACAGACCCAAAAGCATCCAGACCCCCGTTCTGGCAGCGAGAACAGACCCAAAAGCGTCCAGATCCCGTTCCGGAGCTAGACAGAGCCAAGGGGTCCAGACCCCGTTCCGGCGGCCAGAACAGAGCCAAGGGGTCCAGACCCGTTCCGGCGCAGCCGAACAGAGCCCAAGCCTCCCCGCACCCCGTTCTGGCGGCCAAAACGAGTCCAAAACAGCCAGCACAGCCGCCCCGTTCCGGCAGCCAGAGAGCCAAAGGGGTCCAGACCCCTGTTCGTGGCCAGAACAGAGCCAAAAGCATCCAGACCCCCGTTCCGGCCAGAAACAGAGCCAAAGCATCCAGACCCCGTTCCGGCAACCAGAACAGAGCCAAAGGGGTCCAGACCCCTGTTTCGGCGGCCAGAACAGAGCCAAGCATCCAGACCCCCGTTCCGGCGGCCAGCAGAGCCAAAAGCATCCAGACCCCCGTTCCGGCAGCCAGAACAGAGCCAAAAGCATCCAGACCCTCGTTCCGGCAGCCAGAACAGAGCCAAAATGGTCCAGACCCCCATTCCGGCAGCCAGAACAGAGACAAAAGCATCCAGACCCCAGTTCCGGCATTCAGAACAGACCCAAAGCATCAGACTACTGTTCGGCGGCCAGAAACAGAGCCAAAGGGGTCCAGACCCTTGTTCCGGTGGCCAGAACAGAGCCAAAAGCATCCAGACCCCCGTTCCGGCAGTCAGAACAGACCCAAAAGCATCCAGACCCCCGTTCTGGCAGCCAGAACAGACCCAAAAGCGTCCAGATCCCCGTTCCGGCAGCTAGAACAGAGCCAAAGGGGTCCAGACCCCCGTTCCGGCGGCCAGAACAGAGCCAAAGGGGTCCAGACCCCTGTTCCGGCGGCCAGAACAGAGCCAAAAGCATCCAGACCCCCGTTCTGGCGGCCAGAACAGAGTCAAAAGCATCCAGACCCCCGTTCTGGCAGCCAGAACAGAGCCAAAGGGGTCCAGACCCCTGTTCCGGTGGCCAGAACAGAGCCAAAGCATCCAGACCCCCGTTCCGGCGGCCAGAACAGAGCCAAAAGCATCCAGACCGCCGTTCCGGCAACCAGAACAGAGCCAAGGGGTCCAGACCCTGTTCCGGCGGCCAGAACAGAGCCAAAAGCATCCAGACCCCCGTTCCGGCGGCCAGTACAGAGCCAAAGCATCCAGACCCCCGTTCGGCAGCCAGAACAGAGAAAGGGGTCCAGACCACTGTTCCGGCAGCCAGAACAGAGCCAAAAGCTCCAGACCCCCGTTCCGGCAGCCAGAACAGAGCCAAAGGGGTCCAGACCCCTGTTCCGGGGCCGCACAGAACAGAGCCAAAAGCATCCAGACCCCGTTCCGGCAGCCAGAACAGAGCAAAGGGGTCCAGACCATGTTCCGGCGGCCAGAACAGAGCCAAAAGCATCCAGACCCCCGTTCCGGCGGCCAGTACAGAGCCAAAGCATCCAGACCCCCGTTCGGCAGCCAGAACAGAGCCAAAGGGGGCCAGACCACTGTTCGGCAGCCAGAACAGAGCCAAAAGCATCCAGACCCCCGTTCCGGCAGCCAGAACAGAGCCAAGGGGTCCAGACCCCTGTTCCGGCGGCCAGACAGAGCCAAAAGCATCCAGCCCCGTTCCGGCAGCCAGAACAGAGCCAAAGGGGTCCAGACCACGTTCCGGCGGCCAGAACAGAGCCAAAAGCATCCAGACCCCCATTCCGCAGCCAGAACAGAGCCAAAGGGGTCCAGACCCCTGTTCGGCGGCCAGAACAGAGCCAAAAGCATCCAGACCCCGTTCCGGCAGCCAGAACAGAGCCAAGGGGTCCAGACCACTGTTCCGGCGCCAGAACAGAGCCAAAAGCATCCAGACCCCTGTTCCGGCGGCTAGAACAGAGCCAAAAGCACCCAGACCCCCATTCCGGTGGCCAGAACAGAGCCAAAAGCATCCAGACCCCCGTTCCTGCGGCCAAAACAGGTCTAAAGGGTGTAATCCTTAATCCGGCATCTATAAATAAGTGTGTAATTTAATGTCTTACGATAGGTGGCGCTGTCATTTTCTGTTCCGGTTCCGGCGACTGTTCCGGTTTTTACGTAGTCCCTCTCTACTGATGGGTTTGCCTATTGTACATAGTACAAATGCAGTCAGCAGTCAGAGGAAACCATAAAAGGATACACGCACAACAAAAACAATTCTATCTTTAATTATAAACTTTTGAGTATGTGGATGGTTGAAGAGAAACAGGATACAGGTATATATTTATATTCCTATTCACAGAAACATGTAGTAGATCCACTTATTCATAATAATCATTAAGCCTTAATTTCCTTAATAACTGTCTACTAAACACAGTAGAATTGAGAAATACAATTGTGGTAAAGAAGACTTTGGTACAATGAAGAGTATTCAGCACCAGGACTGTCCTCAATTATAGAATTGTGTTACCATCAGTGCAGAGCTTGCTCAATACTGGCAGAAGGTGGATGTGATTGCATCTATACGTACAGTAAGGTAAAACATTTGGACAATGGCCCTGAATCAAGAAAAGCTTCTTTTTAAAAAAAACATAAACAACAGTCTGAAATAATGCAGTCAGAAAAGGCAATTCCTATAGAATTGATTGAATGTCGCAAGATCGGTCTGTAAGTAAGCGCTAATGTATGGGCACCTTTACTCAAGTTAGCGTGATAGTGTCCTTTAAAATAATGCAGTTCTCCTTTTATTACTCACCACTAGTGAGGGACTAGAACTTGAACTCGGGACCCCCCTCCCTGACAAGGGCCCTTTGGGGCTTAAGGGGTCCTGCAGCTCGAGCCGGGACCCCCCTCCCTGGTCCTTGTAAGGGCCCTTGCGGCTCTTAAAAGAGCCCTTGGGCAGCATCTTCTGTCTTCCATCCGGTGACACCAGCTCCACTGAGGTCATCAACCCTGAGAAGTACCCCTGCGGCCGCCATGGGTCCTCCGGCACCGGTAGCCTCAACGAGGCCGATGTTACCAGCATCTTGATCGCTGAGGCCGCCGATGCCAGGCAGACTCACTGATGCCAGGCCGACAGTGAGCCCGCTGGCACCGCCAGCCTCAGCGGAGCCGATGTTGCTAGTCGCTTCTTTCTTCTGCCATCTACTGCCATGACTTCTGAGCTCCGCGGAGGTTTGCAGCTCTTTAGGTTTGCAGAAAACCGTAATCCGTTTCTGATTTGTCAATGTTTCAATGCTTGGTTTACATGGTTTACATTAACCAATTAGATGTTATGAAATATGATTGCCCGCGGTGCTAGCGGGCTCACTGTCAGCTGCAGTGAGCCTGACTTCAGTGGTGTTGGTGTCGCTAGCCCGAATATGTTGCGTCCGATCAAGACGCCGGCAACACCAGCCTCATTAAGGCCACCAGCGCCGGAAGAACCCCTGGCGGCCGCAGGGGTACTTCTTGGGGTTGGTGGCCTCAGCAGAGCTGGTGGCACCAGATGGAAGACAGAAGACGCCACCTAAGGGCGCCACAAGGGCCGGGGAGGGGGGTCCCGGTTCGAGCTGCGGTACCCCTTAAGCCCCAAAGGGCCCTTGTCAGGGCCGCAAGAGCACTTCCAAGGGCCAAAAAGACACTGATAAGTGCCGGGGAGGGGGGTCCCCAGACGTGTTCCCCATCCCATCTCCCAGGTCCCAGAGGCCTGTAAGGTAAGTTTACACTGCAATATTTCGGAAAAAATGTATTCGAACCGACAAAAGAGGACGAGATATGACCAAAAACTTATTACAAAGAGAAACCTTATGGATAAAAAGTCTAAACACATTGGCACCTTATAGTATTAACGAACAATGGAGTTGTTTTCTATAGCCACCCCTTTTACTTTTCAGATACTAGAAAAATGACCTATTTTGTTCGGAGTGAAAAAGACTGGTAACCTTCCTATTTGAAACCAGGTTTTAGTAATAAATAATAAGTTTATGTTTTTATGCAACCAAACCTTCATGTAACAATTTTAACGAATGAAAGTCACAATTATGCACTTTATGCTTAACACATAGTGGTTGCACCTTAAATAACAGTTCAAAGCTGTTATCACTTTAAAAAATGTATTATTTCTTTTTTATTTAAAAGAAATGTTACCTCCTAATGTTAACACAAAAGCACTTTATATGGAATTATATTGAGTTTACCTAAATCTAGTATTTAGCTCTTTACCAAAACTTGGTTTATGTATGTGCTAGTATGAAACAATGTTTAACTTTGTTTTAAATTTTTTGGAGAAAGGGGGAGTGATTATGTCACACATCATATCCTGTTTTAGGTTTTAAATGTGTGGGTTGGTGTGCACCAATTACACTTGAGAAAGGGCCCAGTGAGGCTCAAAACATGTTGTGTTTGCACATGTGAATAAACTTGCCGGTTGCAGTTATACTGCCTGCTGTCCAAGTGTTACCTCTATAAACTTGATATGTGTTTATGGAGTATTTTATGCTGCTAATAGGATGGAAGCATAGCTAGAGATGACTGAATTTTTCGATCGCCAGTTGTGGGGAAAACTACTGTCTGTTGCATGTTGTCACTATACTGCCAATAACAATAGTTATTGTCAGTATATATTTTCTATGATAGATATAGGGGTTTTATTGTACATTATATGGATACCTTTTAGCTGGCTAGCTATTTATGTGATTTATATATTAAACATGATATATGTTTTTATTTACCCTTTTTACTATACCATTGATTACACAGGTTGCTTTGGTTTTATTTCTATTGTGGGTGGATATCCCTGATTGCTACACTAGTGCAGCTTTTTGTTGTTTCCTCCCATTAGCTCAGTTGGGGGTGTTTTCTGGGCGCTCCTGTGGCGGGACCTACAGCCTAACACATATCTTTTGTATACTGCCATAAGTTGGTCTGTTGTTATTTTGTTTTTGAAACATTGTATATTAAATTATTTACTGTACATGGGTGGGGGCTCCTAAAACCTTTAATGTTTGTAATGTATTTAAATTGTTCTTGTGCTTGATTTAAAGTAAACTAACTTAAGGTAGCTTGAGCTATCTTGCCAACAGGTTTCTTTAAAAAAATGCAGTTCTTTTCTTGCCTCCTAAGATATTTACAGGGAGATTCAGTAAGGCAGCTCCCGTAACTTACCTTAGCCCGATCCAGCGATACAATAACTGACGTAAACGAGATAACGAAGTAGCGCAAAACTTAATGCTACAGGTTTTGGATCGTTAGCACAGCGCTACTTCCAAAAACATTCGGAAATGGCGCTGTGCTCTAAAAGCCGTCTAAAACCCACGTTAACCCGAAATTTTTTCGGGTTAACGTGGGTTTTAGACGGAAATGGCCTATATTGAATTAATGTTTGTAATGTATATAAATTGTTCTTGTGCTTGTTCTTAAGATGGATTAAGATCAATTTGGACCCCGGAAGGGCTGACACTTGGACCCTTGTTCTTATATTGTATGAGCTGAAGTACTCAAGCAGGACCCCTTAGTTTTTACTTGGCCCTAGACAATTGCCTTAGTTGCCTTAATGGATATTCCTGCTCTGCTCATGGTAGCTTAAGCTAATGTAATACATTATTGTTACTTAAAATATAATATGGTAAAATATACAGCTATTCAGAGATGACCATGGGGGTTTAACCTGTCTGGCTTCACACGGAGCCATCTTCTTGGGTGTGCCAGCAGGGTCCTTTAAAAAAAATTCACTATAGATGTCAAATTGTCACAGCTCGCCAATGACTAATTCAACCCCATACTAGACACCCCCACAACCCTGTTAATGGCTGATGCAGTGTCTGCAGGTCTGTTGTTGTTTTGTTTTGAAACATTAACCTGTATTTACCACCAGCCCTTTTAAAGAGTTAGTCATGCTAACTGATTCACAATAGGTTAGTGTAACCCATTGCTTGCAGCAAGAGACACTCGCGCAACCGCCGCAAGCTATTCACCAGTGACGGTGTGGCAGATCCTGCATAAGTATATAACGCCAGCCCAAATCCAAAATACTTAAATGGGATGAAATTCACTGGGTGAATTTCCATAATTGTGTATTAAATAGTTTGTTTACATGGATGGTAAACAAACCATCCATGTAAATCCATTCTTTTATTGGTACAATTGGCAGCAATTGTACCAATAAAATATCAGTACGAAAAAGCATGATTACAGGGCCAATGTGGTCTCGGCCTTAGGCATGATAGAGGGTTTATTTATACTTAAATAATTGTGAATTATTTTATTAGAATGTGCATGCATTTTGTATGGAGAGAGGACTTATAGTTTTAAAAACAAAGCTAGTGGATTTGCAAATATAAACTTGTTGGAATTTAAATTTTCAGCATTTCTGGTACATCCTGTCCAACAGGTCTGTAGTTGTGCAGTGCTTATTACATAATGGTTAAAGCAATTTAGAAGCTTAATTGTAAGCTGATACATATAGCCACAGAATGTTAGAAAGTGTTTGTGAGATTCTTTATGCAAAGCACTTAATACACAATCTAATTTGGTGTGATCAATCATCAGTGCCTAACAAATGTGCCTCAAAGGGTTACTATCTAAAATATGAGGGACTCCACTACATATGGACCTGAAAATGGAACTAAAAATATTATATGCATTTGAATATTTTTCTGCCTTCTTGGAAAAAATTTTTTTTTCCTACCTCCATATTCCCCATTCCCTGCATACCTGAATCTTTGTTCACATTTTCTCTTCTGGATTGCTTCTTCTCCCCCATCCCCCTCTGTATGCATTTGTCTACCCCTTTTAACCAGACAGCATTACAGATTTTAAAAGAAAAACTTAAAGCACAAGATTTTATCCCTTGCTGACCTGTGTGTGAAGAAAGGGTTCAGAGGGTCTGGAACATAGTACGGTAGTGGGGTAACGTCTTCAAAGGGATCAGTAATAGAGGGTGTAAGTGGGGAAATGCTAAAAAGGATCGGCACACAGTGAGAGCGAGGGAGAAGGCTGCAGATGGTCCAGCATGCACTGCTCACTTTTTACCTGAACTGGAACCCAACCCTCCAGATGCCTAGGTTGCCTTTCCCTTAATCCGGCTTTAATTGCGGAGATCAGTGGACACCAATTAAAATTAATGGGACTGGATTAAAACACATGGGGGTGCAATATTGTGAACAATTAGGTGAAAATAATCAAAGCAGTATTATTCAAAAAGGCAGGGCTAAAATCCCATCCTAGGAATGGACCTGGCAGCCCCAGAATGTCCACTCCTCCACTGGAACAACCTTAACCCCTCCACACACCCGCTCTCCTCCACGTGACACCCACTTTCTGCAGTGCCTCCTGCTGTGTCCTCAACCACTCCTGGGTAAATGTGGCAACCATGGTTGTGAACCAAGTGTTCATTTTCATTTCTTCTTAAGCCTCGTACACATTTCAGACAATATGGAACAAGGCCCGACCAATGGCCCCGACAGTACACCTGCGACTTCAGTCCCTCAGAACTTTTGTTATTTTAAATTAGTAGATTGTCATAAGAAAAAGAGAAAGGTTGGATGGGTCAGGTTAAGAAGGTAAAATGATTAGTTTGTTTTTTTGTTGAAGACATTTGGCCTCATTTATCCAGCGCTGCAGCGCTCTTTACTGGGGTTAAAGTCACGTTTACTGATTCAATATCGGTTAACACGGTTGCACCAGCTGCAGGGATAATTGCTTAGTTTTAGCATGACTATTTAATGCCAGATAATAGTTGGTGTTAAAGTCGTGCAATTAGAAAACCCCAAAACACAAAACCAATATTGAATTTGGAAAGGGATATTAACCCAGAGAGATTGCGGCTCTGGGTAAATTTCCCTGTTTTTTTTGTGTGGTGGAACATTCAGGAAGAGATGGCAAGATGACTGCCTGAAAGTTTAGACATCAGGAGTTAGCTTTGGTATTATCAAAGAAAAATCCTAAATAAATAGGTGGAACATAATAAAATAAACTGGGAAAACAGCAAGAATTGAGACCTATGGCTCTTGAAAGTAATTTTACCATATGAGACAGACTAGGTTCATACATTGCTAGTTGCTACACACACATTCACACTTTGATACACTCAATGGAAAAAGCCAAAACTTTTACTTATTAGGAAGTTATGGTTGGGAAATGATTAGTTTGTTGTTAGTTTGTGACAGCTTTCAGTCCTCAGCTTCTCTGCTTTTTCTCTTACTTAACATGGGTGAAGCATGCTTCAGAATGAGGGGGTATCAGGGGTATTAGTATTACATTACAGGGGTATAGGTATTACATTTTTAAATTTTTTGTTTTGGCAATACAGATGTCCTTTAAAATTGCAACTGTGTGAAGTCTAGATGGGATGGTACAACTGTGGGTGAAGACTACTCAGGTATCCCACCCTTAAAGGATTCTAGATATTAAACTCATATAAATTGAAGGTCGTACTCCAGCTCAATTCTTTTTCAGTGACCACACATCCAAACACAACGTTTTGGAGGTAAACGTGCCCCCTTACTCAGGTAATCCTGAGGAAGGAGGCACTTTTACCCCCTTAAATGTTGTGTTTGGATGTGGGGTCACTGAATTTATACCAGTTTGACAACTGTATGGAGTACATCTACCCGTATATACTCAAGTATAAGTCGATCCGAGTACAAGTCGAGGTACCTATTTTTACCTGAAAATTTGTAAAAACTGATCGACTCGAGTATAAGTCGAGGATAGAAATTATCACCACTACTGCCTTCTGATTCTGTGTTGTTTTTAGGCTTTAGTTGCCCTTTAAATGGACAGCAGAATTCCCATACATGAATCCCATACAGTAAAAGCCAAATCCAGTACCAGTAACCTCCAATTCCTTGGCACTCCAGATGTTTGGAAACTACAACTCCCAGCATGCTTTGTTGCTGGGAGTTTGTTTCTAAACATGTGGAGTGGCAAGGTTCAGTAAATTTTTAATTAAGCTTACCATTATTTACAATTCTCCTGAACCCCATATTGTAAAGGGCCCTCTGACCCCATATAGTAAAGGACTCTGACCCCAATAGTTAAAAATGTCACCTGAGAGTTGTAGTTTCAAGCTGTCATTTGCACTGTGCAAGCAGCTGTTTTTTGCCCCAAACTGAGGAGACCCATCAGATTTACAGCATTCAGATGAGCAGTGACAGTGCTGAGTGAGTCCAGCAGCCAGACTACAGGAAGCAGGAAGCGTAAAGGCAGATCAGCACCTGTAACTTTCTATGCAGGTTCACACAGCACCACCTACTGGTTACTATACACAATTGCAGAATTTAGAGCTAAATTAGGACTTGAACCGAGTATAAGTCGAGGTTAGGTTTTCAGGCTAATTTTAAAGCCTGAAAAATTTGACTTATACTCGAGTATATACGGTATGCAATACTCACTATAGATTTATCTAGCAATCTTATATTGTAGCCATTTGATTTTAAAGCAGTTATATAGAACCTTACAATGCTGCTAGGCAGATATGGGTTAATATCAAATAACCCTAAACAGGACTGGAATTCACCCTCTCTCCTTCTTAGCTATGTGTATTTTATGGACTCCTGCTCAGCTGTTTAGACCTGTATGCTTGTGAAGGTTGTCATTCATCTAGGTCATGGTATATGTATATGGTGTATTCAGTTAGATCAACTGGACTTATAGTTTAGTTCTTGAAGATGTTTTGCTAGTCATCCAACTGGCTTTCTCAATTCAGAATGACTGGTACAAGAATCTGCTGGCAATTAAGTACCCTGGAAAGTCCCAATTTGCATATGACAACCAGGTGTTAGGGGCCTATCTGAATGTAAGGTGTGTGGATGCATTGAGGTCAATAGGTGTTATTAAAACTGCCCAGGGTATGTGGTTAAAACAGCATTGTACACGGCAAACAGTTGCTGTCGAACCCCCCAACCTCTATTCATGCTTGGTTTCTTTATTTTCACATAAATGGCCTCCTTGACACCTCTCTTGAACCAGTGATGTTCCTTTGCCAAGATGTTGACATAGTAACATAGTAACATAGTAATTAAGGTTGAATAAAGACATTCGTCCATCAAGTCCAACCTATTCCCTTTTTTTTTTTTTTTTTTTAACCCTACCTAAAAGTTGATCCAGAGGAAGGCAAAAAACCCCAGCTAAAAAAGGGGGGGAAAAATTCCTTCCTGACTCCAAACGGCAATCGGAAAGTATCCCTGGATCAACCAGATCTATATGCATTAATACCAGTAATTCTCAATATTTTTTAGTTTTAGAAACTTATCCAGGCCTTTTTTAAAGTTATTCAATGAACTTGCCATTACCACCTCTGCTGGAAGACAGTTCCACAGTTTCACCGTTCTCACTGTAAAGAAACCTCTCCTAACTTGAAGATGAAACTTCTTTTCTTCCAACCTTAAAGGATGTCCACGAGTCCTCTGATATGACCTACTAGTGAACAATGCACCAGAGAGTTCACTGTATGGGCCATTAATATATTTGTATAAGGTTATCATGTCCCCACGCAACCGCCGCTTCTCCAATGTAAACAGCCCTAACTTGTCTAATCTGCCTGCATATTCAAGCCCCTCCATTCCCCTTATTAATTTAGTTGCCCTTCTCTGAACTGCCTCAATTTCCAAGATGTCCCTTTTGTATATGGGATTCCAAATCTGCACCGCATATTCCAAATGTGGCCTTACCAGTGCCTTGTAAAGAGGGAGAATAATATTTTTCTCTCTTGATTCCATTCCCCTCTTTATACAAGATAATATCTTGCTAGCTCTAGCTGTTGCTACCTGGCATTGTTTGCTACAGCTAAGCCTGTTATCTACCAGAACCCCCAAATCTTTTTCCATTTCAGATGCACTTAACACAGAGTTATTTATGGTGTAGGTGGCACAGGGATTATTAAATCCCAAATGCATCACCTTACATTTATCAACATTGAATCTCATCTGCCATTCTGCTGCCCATTTTGATAATCTATCTAGGTCTGCTTGCAGCACTTGCACATCATTGGAAGTTTCCAAAGCTCTGCATAATTTAGTGTCATCAGCAAACACAGAGACCTTGCTCTCAATGCCCCCTTCTAAGTCATTTATAAACAGATTAAACAGAAGCGGCCCCAGTACAGAACCCTGAGGAACTCCGCTTAGAACTTTAGCCCACATAGATGTAGCTCCATTAACCACCACTCTCTGTTTGCGGTCCAATAACCAGTTCTCTATCCATGAACAAATGTTTTCTTCAAGGCCAACAGTCCTCAGTTTATGCATTAGTCGCCTATGTGGCACAGTATCAAAGGCTTTTGCAAAATCCAAATATACCACATCCAAAGCTGTGCCTGAATCTAACTTCTTACTCACTTCTTCATAAAAACCAATTAAATTTGTCTGGCATGATCTATTTCTCATAAATCCATGCTGACTACTACTAATAAGATGATCTCTGGAGACAAAGTCAAGGATATGATCCCTTAACAAAGTTTCCATCACCTTCCCTACCACTGATGTCAGGCTTACAGGTCTATAGTTACCAGGCTGTGAACGACTACCTTTTTTGAATATTGGTATTACATTGGCTTTTTTCCAATCCAGCGGCACATCCCCAGACAAAAGCGAATCTGAAAAGATGAGACACAGTGGTCTTGCTAGAACTGAACTAAGCTCTTTTAAAATCCTAGGATGCAATCCATCTGGTCCTGGCGCTTTATTGATATTAACTTTGTCTAATTGATTCCGTACCATATCCTCTGTTATCCAATGTGAAAACTCTTCATTTCCTCCCTGCACATTGTTACAATCCCTACTGTAAGGATTCTCAACAGTAAAAACCGATGTAAAAAAACGGTTTAGCAGATTAGCCTTTTCGGCATCCTCTACAACCACCTCAGCTCCATTATTTAATGGTCCCACATTCTCAGTCCTCATTTTTTTACCATTTATATACTTAAAAAACATCTTGGGGTTGGACTTGCTTTGTTCGGCAATCCGTATTTCATTTTCTATTTTAGCTAGTTTAATTGCTTTCTTGCACTCTTTATTACAACTTTTGAAGTCCCTGTAAGCCTGTTCTGTGCCTTCTGCTTTCAAAATTTTAAAAGCCCTTTTCTTTTTTTCCATTTCCCTTTTTACCTGAGCATTAAGCCAGTGTTCTCCCCAGAATTTTTTTCCAGCAGGGTAGCATGAAAAAGTAGCTGGGTGGGGTGGGATGGGAAAATTTGGTGGTGGGGAAAATTGTGCACTGCATTATGCTCATTATATTGGTCAGGGATGTCTAACTTTCAGCCCATTAGTTGTTTGAAAACTAGGACTCCCAGCATTCCGTGTTCGTAGAGTGCAGGGAGTTGTAGTGCTGCAACATCTGCAGGGAGTTGTAGTGCTGCAACATCTGAAGGTAACCCAGACGTAACATGGCAGCTCAAGCACATGTGCCACCATTTTGTGGCCTTGGGGATCTTGGAAAAGCTAGTTAACATGTGCTAATTGTAAAAAAGGGGTCTGGACTGGGCAGTGTTGGCGGGAGTTTTTACTGACCTATTGGTACACCTATTAAACCGACATCTGAATTCTTTTAAATCACAAGTATCTCAAGAATTTTTTCCAGCCGGGTGGCATGAAAAAGTAGCCGGGTGGGCCGCCAGGCACCCTCCTAGAAATAAATAGTGTTAGGTTAGTACATTTACTATAAAACAGAAAATCGCTCAGAGCTAATCGTTCATGGGAAGTGCCTTAAATGAGGTTCAAAACCCATTACATACATTACAATCTTCAAAGGTATGTCTTTTTTCCTTGCAGGTACACGGTTGAGTCCTAACCCGAGGAATTGACTCTTCTGTGCTGGGCCATACGTTGGTGCAGTTGCTGTTTGGTCTCCCCCACATACAACATACAGCACTCTTCACTGCACTGCATATATGGTGTTGCTTTTCTTGTGTTTCAGTACTGGGTTTTTTGAATGTGCTAACAACAAAGTGTGTTGTTAGGTTTATAACAGACAATGATACAGTGTTTTTTGAAAATTCTTCTTAATTTCTCAGAGACCACTGCTACATATGGTATGACCATGTTCTTTCTCATGTCTTGCTTTCCCCCTTCACTGTTGGTTTTCATGTTCTTTTCATTCCTTCTACTTCTTTTGACAAAGGCCCAGTCCGGATATCCAAAAGTTTAAAGTGCTCCTCCGAGATGTTTAATTTCTTCTCTGCTCTGTGTTGCAGGGTTTTGATGACACCCAACTTACAGAACTTATCCCTGTATTTAAAATAGGTGGTATTTAGGCATAAGTACAGAAGGGAACACACATGTTCTGGGTTAAGTTTTGTTCTGTTGGTAAAGGTGCTGTCTTGGCCTAGCCGTTCTCACCATATCAACAGCCTCCTTGGTGGGTAAACAGGTATAGAGAGATGTTACATCATAGGACACCATAGTTTCTTCTGAACCGAGTACTACATCTTGTTGGTGAAATCCTGTGAGTTCTGGATGGATGTGATGCTTAGAACTTCCAACCAATGGCCCCAAGATGACTTTCTTGGACTGCTTGGTAGATGACAGGGAAAATGGTAAACTGGAAGTAGAGGTTTACAGAAAACTAACCCACACAGACCAATATTTGATGTTGACTACCACCACCTTTTAGATCACAAGTTGGGTGTCATCAGAACCCTGCAACTCAGAACAGAGAACATCCCCACTAGCACAAAAGCAAAGGCTAAAGAAATTAAACATCTCAGAGCAGCTCTTAAAACTTGTGGGTAACTGGGCCTTTGTCAAAAGAAGTAGATGGAATGAAAAGAACACAAATACCAATAGTGAAGGGGGAAAGCAAGATAGGAGAAAGAAAATGGTCATCCCATACGTAGCAGGGGTCTCCAAGAAATTAAGAAGAATTTTCAAAATACACTGTATCCCTATCTGCTATAATACCAACAACACACTGAGGCAGCAATTAGTTCATCCAAAAGACCCAGTACCGAAACACAAGAAAAGCAACATCATATACGCAGTGCAGTGCAGTGAAGAGTGCTCTGATTTGTATGTGGGGGAGACCAAACAGCAACTGCACCAACCTATGGCCTGGGGTCAGGACTCATACTTGCACCTGCATCTTAAGGAAAAAGGACATACCTTTGAAAATTGTGATGTCAACATATTGGCAAAGGAATATGATTGGTTCAAGAGAGGTGTCAAGGAGGCCATTTATGTGAAAATAAAGAAACCAAGCATGAATAGAGGTGGTGGGGGTTCAACAGCAACTGTCTGCCATGTACAATGCTGTTTTGACACCTTACCCTGGGCAGTTTCGATAGCACCTCTTAGTCACAATGCATCTACACCTTACATTCAGGGCCCTAACATCTGGCTGTCATATGCTAATTGGGCACTTAATTGCCAACAGATTCTTGTACAAGTCATTCTAAATTGAGAAAGCCAGTCGGATGACTAGCGAAACGTCTTCAAGAACTAAACTATAGGTCCAGTTGATCTTACAACAGCTAGACCTGTATTTATATTTTCTATACAAATTTGTTTTTCTGAAAAGGCAATTGTCCTTTCTTTAAAATGAACTCAGACATTACAGAGTTATGACAGAGTTATGGTGCTGCATGAGAAAGAAGGTGAAACAGTTGGGTTGGCCCAGGCCTGACTAAAC
This sequence comes from Hymenochirus boettgeri, assembly GCA_019447015.1. Taxonomy (NCBI): domain Eukaryota; kingdom Metazoa; phylum Chordata; class Amphibia; order Anura; family Pipidae; genus Hymenochirus; species Hymenochirus boettgeri. The sequence goes on from CM033470.1 coordinate 126,537,054, forward strand.
CGCCAACCAAAACCGGGACTCGCCAGGTACTGTTTAAATGTTTATTTATATTTAGACATGTTCGGCCTACAAAATTGCCCATGCTCTGACCCAGAAGAGATATAAGATCACTATGCATATGTGAACAGACTTATCTCTTCTCCACCTGGCATCCCCTCTGCCTCCTGTTTTCAATGTCTCCACCCCATGCGGGCTTGCAGCTGCCCAAATCATAGGGGATGACGGGCCACTTGTGAGCAGGACAACCAGATCCACCTCTGAAAATAAATCTGTAGTGAATAATAAACTAACCCAAACCGGTTGACAAATATAAGGTACAATCTAGCATGATACCCACTTAACAATCTAAGCATCCCTACAAACCAAAAAGAAGGATGACCAAATCCCACCTAATAGAGTGGCCCTATTCAATATATAGGCAATACAGAACCGACTTAATGGAGACAACAAACTAATGTGGTCAAGAAAACAGACCCACCTCACCATTTCTAGCCCACCATTACTCCACGGATTTTCCCCTATGAATTGCCACAGATACAGCGTAAATAGAACTAAACAGGAACGCTATTTATGAATACACAGTGCCCTCGACCAGACTAATGTGGGCCTCAAGATAAATAACAGGAGAACGTATATCTGAATATCAGATAACCAATCTTGGAACTGTACAGGCACTATTTAAACCATAAGGCATACATCTAATAAAAAAAACCCAAAGAGGCAAATCCAGAAACAAGGTCGATCTAGGGACACAGAGAATCCAGACTAAGCAAAACACTGGACTGTTTATTTCAAGTACACAAATCCACTCTCCTCATTACAGACCTCCATAATTTTTCTTATTGCTCAGTTCTATAATTATAACAGAAACAATAAACTGTTGGGTCTCCACTATATCAAAATATATTGGGTCACCAAAACATCAAGATCCATAAAAATAGAAACAATCTCTGAGGATCATAGTTGAAACGGTTTTAATATTTACAAGGATGTTATACTTTGAAAAATGCTATATTTTGGAACTCCGTTAAAAATATATTTTAGAAGGTTAAACTTTATATTGTTATCATTTATATAGATGCTAGCTAGAAGAAAATATTCAGGAAAACGAAAATGTTTTATATACCTATCCAAAACCAAGACCACCCCCCCTTTTTTTTTCCCCCCCCCCCCCCCCGCCCCAGAAGGTTAAAATAAAAGGGAAGGTTAATATATGTGTGAATACAGAGATATGACTTAAGAGTAAACGGTCTACAAAATAAATGTTCTCTATGTATGTATGTGTGGAACCATTTAATAACACGGCATAACGTATTCAAAGATTCAAAGAAATGTTATATAATCTAAATGTGTCTAGGGGAGGCGGGAACTATGGGGCAGAGATACAACAAATATTAAAGTGATCTACAGATCAACCTAACAACTTGTCAACATTCCGATAGGTTGGGCTTTCTGCTCCGTACCCGCTACTCCTATATATACTATATATATATATATATATAAGAAAGAGCAAATAGACCCCCCCTCCCTGCCCCGGAAGGTTAAAAAAAGGAAGGTTAATATATGTTTAACTACAGAGATGCGACTAAGAGTAAACAGTATACAAAATAAATGCTCTCTATGTATGTATATGTGGAACCATTTAATAACACGGTATAATGTATTCAAAGAAATGTTATATAATCAAAATAACCCCAGAAATCTAAACGTGTCTGGAGGAGACAGGAACTATGGGGCAGAGACACAACAAATATTCAAGCGATCTACGGATCAACCTAACAACTTGTCAACATTCCGATAGGTTGGGCTTTCTGCACCGTACCCGCTACTCCTATATACTTATATATAATTGAAATAGAAGTAATAACAGTATACAAAAGAAATGCTCTCTATGTATGTATATGTGGAACCATTTAAAAACACGGTATAATGTTCTCAAAGAAATGTTATATAATCAAAATAACCCCAGAACTCTAAACATGTCTGGAGGAGACAGGAACTATGGGGCAGAGACGCAACAAATATTCAAGGGATCTACAGATCAACCTAACAACTTGCCAACATTCCGATAGGTTGGGCCTTCTGCTCCATTCCCGCTACTCCCATATACATATATATAGTTGAAATAGAAGTAATATATGTATCTGATGACTCTTCCTCTCCTTATATTATGTATGGGACATTACAGAGATATGACTAAGAGTAAACTGTGCATAAAATAAATGCTCTTTATATACACAGTATGTATGTGTGGAACTATTTGATAACATGGCATAATGTTTTTAAAGAAATGTGATATAATCAAAATAACTCACGAAATCTTAATGTGTCTAAGAAAGATGGGAACTATGGTGCAGAGATACAATAAGTACCCAAAGAAATTACAGATCAACTCCCTAACTTAACACTACCCTGATAACATTACCCCATACTGCTGCTCCTACCTACTTCTTATTATAATAAATACTATAGTTGAAATAGGAATAATATATATCTCTGACAACAATTATGTATAAAAAAGAGCAAACAACCCCCCCCCTTTTTTTTTTCCCTCACACACACTAACAACGATTATGGAAACTCCCAATTGAAAATGTCTATCAACCGGGACAACCAAAAATATTTATGCAATAGTGTAGAACTCAGTAATATTTCAGACAAAAAAAACCCCAACATCTTCCCCTGGGAGAAATACCTCCTCCCAAATACACCCGTTCTGCCACGGGCTTACCGCCTACCCCCCCCCTAGCAGTGGCAGTATCCGCTATGTTATTTAAATAATTGAGCTCAGACATGAAGTCAGCTCCCCTCTTCAAGCTTTACTTTTGTTATTGTATTAAGTGTTTATTTTATTGTATATATGTTGCAGAATTCGCCAAAGGTCCGCATGCAGAAGCCAAAACGTCACCACAAGCATCAATGACAACAAACCTATATGACTACTTCTAGGCAAACTACAAAAATGAACCACACAATACCAACCCTGCAGCTAGCCACACAAAACGCTCCAGTGAAATGGAGAATAGCCGTACAACAGTATGAAAGAGAAAATTCAAAGATAGTATGTCTCCAGGGAACTCACTTTATAAAAGGGAAAGAACCCAAATACTGGGGCAAACAATATACATCCCATTACTTCGCATCAAACAACACAAAAAAAGCGGGAGTTTCAATCCTGATACACAAATCATTACCTTTCACATTAGACTCTTGTACCAGAAGCAACACTGGCAACTATATCATTCTAACAGGCTTCCTAGCAAACGTCAAGATAACTATAGTAAATATCTACTCCCCCAACAAACAACAAAACAATTTCTTTAAAACAATAGAAAAGATGCTGCTATCACTATACACAGGAATACTTATTGTTCTAGGGGATTTTAATGCAACTATTAACGGAGAGTTGTCTGGCGTCTCACCAACACCATCCTTGAAACCCCTCAAGAATTTCATGCAAACATTCAATCTATGGGATGCTTGGAGACTTTGCCACCCCACAGAACGCAAGTATACTTTTTTTTCACATCCGCATCAAGGTTATATTAGAATTGATTACATCTTAATCAGAGCACAATATATCCCACTAATAACAGAAGCAGAAATCTCGCCAATTACCTGGTCGGATCACGCCCAAGTTACAATTACTTTGAAAGGGCTACTAACCACCAAGCCAAATTATACCTGGAGACTCAACGAGTCCCTTCTAATTAAGACAGATGTGACCAAAGAACTAGAAACACATCTAGAGGAATACTTTAGATTAAATACAACACCAGATATCTCTCCCACAACTTTGTGGGCAGCGCACAAGACAGTGGCTAGGGGATATTTGATTAAACTCGTAGCAAACCATAAGAAACAAAGACTAAACAGGTTAAACAACCTATTAAAAGAATTGGGAGAGTTAGAAAACAAACACAGCAAAACCAATACCTGAAACCATAGCAGATGATGTGGCGAACGGGAGGGGAAGATAAACTTGTTATTATCAGGGGGAGCAGAAAAAGCACTGAGAATGACAAAACAATACTATTTTGCTAGGGAAAACAAAGCTGACACCATGCTAGCTAGAAAATTAAACAACAGAATGTCTATGAACAGACTGCTTCCCATGAGAGACGAAAACGGAAACATAACCCATGATCCAGTTCAAATATTAAAAATATTCACCAAGTATTATAGCACACTATACCAAGGCACCACGGTAGATCCCCACCCAGACTACCGACAGAATGGTTAGCAAATTTCTGAAGGAAGCAAATCTCCCTACTGTACATCCCGACAATATACAAAAACACAATGCACCAATAAACCCCCAAGAATTACATATGGCCATAAAAATGATGAAAAAGGGTAAAGCCCCGGGCCCAGATGGTTACACAGTAGCTTATTATAAAGAATTTGAAAAGATACTCTCACCTTTTGAACATGTACAACAGTTATCTGGTGAAGGAACCTTCAATAAAGACTTATTAACAGCAAATATAGTAGTGATACCGAAGGAAGGGAAAGACTCTACCAACTGCATCAACTACAGACCCATATCATTAATTAATAATGATATGAAACTATTTACAAAAATCGTAGCAACAAGACTTGTAGTAGTTCTTCCACAGTTAGTACATGGAGACCAAATGGGATTTGTGCCCGGTAGGCAGACTATGGACAACATTCGCTGCACACTTCAAGTTTTATATCACTGCCATTCAAACAATAACACATCTATAGCCCTGCCGAAAAGGCATTTGATAGAATTGACTGGAATTACCTAAAACTCACTCTCTCACACTTCGGTATCCAAGGACCGTTTATGACCGCAATACAAAGGCTGTATTCTGAACCAATGGCTAAAGTGTCAAATATGGGATTCTCTTCTGACCAATCCCCTATCAGAAATGGCACATGCCAAGGTTGCCCTCTCTCCCCCCTCTTGTTCGCCCTGTGTATGGAACCCATGGCAAGAAGAGTTAGGACAGACACACAAATACATGGAATTATGATAGGCCCACAAGAATATAAAATATCATTGTTTGCTGACGTAGCCCTATTTACAATTAGAGACCCCCAGACATCCCTCCCTCACCTCTGCTCCCAACTTTCTATATTCCGGAAAGTATCGGGTTTTAAAATAAACTACTCCAAGTCAACAATATACCCAATTAAAATCCCAAACCAAGAGACAAAACTTTTGAAGCTTAATTTTGATTTCAAATGAAATTCTAAATACTTTTTGTACCTGGGGATCCATATGTGCACTGACCCACAACTACTATACCTACTCAACTGTCCACCAATTACTCAAAATGCTAGTGAAGCAAATGAAGCAGTGGACTACATATGATATCTCCACTTAAACTATACAGCTCCTCGCACTCCCACGTTCCTTTTAATCTTCCCAGGTGCTGCTTCCCTCAACTGCTCAACCATAGGCAGTACATTTATAATCCAAAATAGTACCAGGGAGGCGCACTCAGACAAGATGTAATAAAGTGTTTATTGTGATGGACGTATGTCTTTATTCAACCTCAAATACTATACTATACTATATAGCGGTGCACAACGTTTCGGGGCTTCCCCCTTCCTCAGGTGCATAAAACTACATACCATGTGGTTTCTTAAATACACACATATCCCTCCCACTGGGGGCAGGGCTCAATCATTTCCATGTGAAACACAATTTACATTTCAATATATTATACTCAAGGGATAAGTGTATAAAAACATTTAGTTATAGTGATATACTAAAATCGACACCATGTATAAAAACATATTGTTATAGTGACATATTGATAATAAAACATACATATGCATCATCTTATATATTTGCTGTTATTATATACTAACAAACATTTTAATATTATATATAAAAATCACTCTAAGACCATATCTATCTTAAAGGTCTTTAAAAGGTGACGTGTAACCATATGGGCTTATGTGTACCTACTTATGCTCACAAGGAAATTTGATAAGATTGAGGCATTTCGCCAGTTGTTTAACTATGGGGGTCATGCTGAACCATGCTGAAGTGCCCGTGTGGCCTCGCATATGCGGGGAAAACAAAGAGACAAGTTAGAACCCGCATAGGAGAACACAAAAGAGACATCACAAGATGTAATCTGGAAAAAAATGAAAGGGTCACCTCTGTTTCTAAACATTTTAAAGAAAAGGGACACAATGCAGCGCAGGTAAGATGGATGGTGTTGGAGGTGGTGGAAAAATCACCTAGAGGTGGAGATTACGAGAAAAAATTACTACAGAGAGAAGTATATTGGATACAACACCTTACACCCAAAAGGACTCAACGAAGAGATGAATTTGAGATGTTTCTTATAGATAATTTAAAAAAAAAAATATAGAAATAATTAAATTAGACTGTAATATACTTACCAAGGTTCTCTGTTTGACAGGTTGTCCAGCCGATAAGAATATCTAAAGAAACCAGAAAAAGAAAGGGTCACAGGAAAATACAGGACTTTCTAATATGATATATAGTATGACTAGAAATAAAAGTTAAATAATATATAGGTCCAATGGTGTATTTTTAATACATATTTTAATCTTACACTTTTTATTATTACACATTGCCAGTAACACTTAGATAAGGAGGCAATTCAAGCACTAGCCCTTTTGAAACAGTGGGCTATTCACAGGTTACTCTGGCATAAGCACTTTGATTGTAATAGGCATAAGTAGGTATACATAAGCCCATATGGTTACACATCACCTTTTAAAGACCTTTAAGATAGATATGGTCTTAGAGTGATTTTTATATATAATATTAAAATGTTTTTTAGTATATAATAACAGCAAATATATAAGATGATGCATATGTATGTTTTATTATCAATATGTCACTATAACAATATGTTTTTATACACGGTGTCGATTTTAGTATATCACTATAACTAAATGTTTTTATACACTGTTCCCTTGAGTATAATATATTGAAATACTAATATTAGTGCCAAGACACTACAGAGGCCCAGAAACAAAGGTGGCGCGACACTGCCGTCCATCCACCACTATTTTATTGCAGCTAGATTGGCGCAAACAATTGAATGGCACAGGGAAAAGGATCCGGCCAGGTGGATTGAGCTAGAGGACCATTTATTACACCCACTGGAAGGGAAAATAGTCCTATGGCTACCTACAATAACCCAAGCACTCCACCACTGTAAAAATAATCCTTTTCTAATACACACAGTTAAGAATTGGCACAATTCAACTAAACAATACAAACTTATAAACTCACCCTCAATGATGATTTCCTTATACCACAACATTAATTTCACACCAGGTCTAAACCTCCCCGACTGGCAGACATGGCAAAAAAAAGGTATAAAAAGAGCAGCACACCTAATGGCTGGCAATGTAATCTTGCCATGGGAAGAGACTCGGAAAAGGTGGTCACTCCCACATAATGATTGGCTACGATACCAACAAGTAGCCCACTATATAGAACAAATATTGGCAACCCAAATAAACAAAGGGCTCATAACTTTTGAGAAAATTTGCTACTCAACCTCAGATAGCAAAAAGAAAATCTCAGCTATATATAACATGATCAATGAAAGTAGACATAACCCGAAATTGTCATTTATGACTAAATGGCAGGGTTGGCTAGGTGAGATGCTGGACGACACACAATGGGAGGATATTTTCTCCTCACTGAAAAAATGTTCTATTAATGTAATTATCCAAGAAAAAAAATTCAAAATACTACACCATTGGTATTTATCTACGGCTAGAATTTCCAGAATCTTTCTCGGTGCCTCTGATTTATGCTACAGGGGATTTCCAGTGAGGGCGGATCTTAAACATTGTTCGTAGGAGTGCGAAGAAGTCCAAAAACCGTGGTACTCAAGTAACCAACTAATAACCAGAACCCTTCGTATACAAACCCCCTTAATCCATGGACAGCACTGTTCGACAGAACTGTATCTGGAGTTTCCAAGTCAGGAAATACACTGATCCATAAGATCTGTGCCACCTCCCGAACACTAATAGCCTCCACATGGAAACAGGAAGCCCCTAATACAGCACGCTTAATTAATACCATCTGGTGGCTATGTGAAAATGACTACACGAAAAGCTACCTAACCGGGTCATTCACTAATTATGACAAAACTTGGGGACCATGGATTTATGAGGACTGGCCCAGAAACCAAAACTCTAATATCTCAAATACAGAGAAAGACACCAATAGAACAGAGCAAAGCTAACCCTAGATATAAACCTCATAGACATGTGGATGGCCATGTGGATGGCTAAAAAGCCACCAACTGATCCCTGCTTACAATCCACAAACCAATCAAGACAATACTGAAAAAGATTAAACTGAGTATATGTATCTAACAACTAGCTGTAAAAACGTAGAGGAGAATTTTTTATATATATATATGTGAAAAAAGGCCCAAATGATCTTCTCTTCTTAGAGAATCGGTGACTTGAAATACTGGAAGACACCTAGTGGTTCAAACAGATGTGGCCTTCATGCGGACCTTGGCGACAAAATAATTTGTTAAAAAAGTTATCAAAAATTTAAAGTTATTATGTACTTTTTCAATACCGACTACTCAATTGTAAGAATCTATTGCACAACAATATTTTCATTTGTGAATGTATGAATCTTTATTACAATTGAATAAAAAAAATTTGGAAACAAAAAAAAAACAAAAGCAAAAAAAATATTTCCCATGTGAATTTAACTTGTTTTTTTCATCTTATAAATATTCATATATGATGCAGGTGTTCTTATAAGATTCTTACTTAGTTTAACCACATTGTTAGATTTAGTTAGGTTAGAATAGAATCCTGCAGTTTTACCTTTAAAATTAGTGCTAGCCCACACAATCCAGCATGTCCTATATAAAAAAATTCCTGATCATTGTTTGACCTTCAACCTACACACAATCAAATTGTTGTATGATCTTGAGATATCCCTATATTGTATCCATGCTATACTCTTTTTTTGAATTCCAGTTTGTTAGGCTTGCAGTTCCACAGAAAATTAGAAGGCTTTTCCACACCATTTTGGGACAGCAGCCAGGAGACACTCAAAGGTGGCGAGGTTCCAGCTGCTGCTTACTATGACATTGCCTCCACTGAGAGGAGATTGGAACTGGATAAGTTCCTCTGTCCTGTGTACCACACATTAAGTGAAATATTTTAGATCTGGAGGAAGAACTCAAAGGCCGGATTAAGTTAACGGACAGGGGTAGCACACATGCTATTGAACAGTAAGGTTGTCCACTAACTACAGCTGGCCATAGTGCCCCACAATATCATGTCAGCTTAGCTAGTAGGGCAGCTTCAGGTGGTCTATTATGTTTAGGCCCCCCTGACTGCAAAGGCACATGAGGCCCTTGAGAATTGAGACCTAATGGGTTTGTGATACTGGTCTTTTAAAAATGGGTTGCGGGTCAGGTTTGGTTAGAAATTTGCGTGTGCTGGTCATAACAGATAGCGTGTGCTGGTTGGTTATATTTTGGGTGTGGGTTGCTGCAGGTTAAGGGTCAGATCATGTAGTGGGTGTGAGTCAGCTTGCAGGTCTGTTTAATTTTTGGGAATAGGTTGGGTTGTGGCTCCTTGCAGGTTGGGTGCAGTTATGGAACCCACCAGCAAAGTGGGCACCGGTTACGGTTTTGTAGGTGCGGGTTGGGTGTCTGTTTAATTTTGAATATGAAAAATAAAGTGAACTCCTTGCACTATTTTAATAAGGGTATAAATAGCATTCATGTTTTTGCCCTAATGGATGCCTCCTCCCCAGGAAGAGCATTTGTGGAAGCACCTGGAAAAACTCAGGCTTCTTATTAAAATCTGTATACATACCTGCCAAAAGTGGGACAAGCTGCGGCTCCTCCACTTATATATGTATGTATGTATGTACTGTATATGTTTATTTATATAGCTCCACTTGGGGATGCAGCTCTGTACACTATTAAAATACAATAAAAAAAAAAGTCATACAAGGGGGATAAATAGATAGTTCAGTACATAAATATAACTTATATAAAAAGTGCTAGGGCTTTGCCACAAGAGGTAGTGATGTCCCTGCCCCGTAGAGCTTACAACCTTGCTTTATACACACACACCCTGGTTTAATCTGACAACCCTGTAACAGTGTACAGTGATCTGTCAAATATGACTGCAACTGTCATAAAATAAAACTTTATTGCTAATTGCCAGCTAATTATTAATGAGAAATAAAACCCCAACACCTTCATGAACCTAGGGAGGATGGAAATCTTATTCCCATATACCTGGATGGCCGTTTTGTAGGAACAGTGAGCTGTCAAAGTACCTAAGTACAACTCATAAAGTAGTTGACATCTGACCACTCGGTGTACACAGTGTGTCTCTAGCACTGTGGGAGATAGTGAAGTGATGAGTAGTCTCGGCTCGTCACCGCTCCTGCAAATTACCATTTTGGAATATTGGAATATTGAGCTTGTGGTTGTCAAATTTACCTTGATTTCCAAACTAATCCGTGTTCCCCCATATTCTCCATTCCCTGCATATGTACCTTAATCTTTGTTAACATTTTCTCTGATGGAATAGTTGTGCAATGCACCCTCCATCCCCCTCCTTTTGCATTTGTCTCCCTCTTATAACCAGGCAGCATTATGGACATCAAAAGAAAAACTTATAGAAAGGATAATAAAGGCAGCATAAATTTTCACTCCCTGCTGACCTGCCCACTATAAATCCATGCTCGGCTTAGGAAAGTTGCAAGAGTCAGAGAAGCCAGCGATAGTAAAAGTAAAAGGGATCAGTTAGAGTGTGTGTAAGTGGACTGAAGAGGGATTGGCACATAGTGAGAGATGAAAGAAGCTGCAGAAAGCCAAACATGCACTGCTCACTTTTTACCTGAACTGGGCCCCCTACTCTTCAAATAGGCCCAAGGCATCTACCAAAGTTGCCTTTCCCTTAATCCGGCTCTATATTTAATAATTATCTATTTTGCTCCAGGCTGCTAATTCAACTTAATCCATCTCTTTTTAACAAAGGGCACTTGTATGAAGACCACCATTACCCTGTAAAGTATCATAGATAAGTATCTAGAAAATACATTTTACAGCAGTGTCTGACCATGGACCTGAGATTTTTTCCCTGACTTACTGTATGTGCCTTTTTTTAATTGGTCCAGAGGATTCTTTTAAACTGAACTGTATAGCTAACTACTTTCTAATGTTACAATCATGATAAATAGAAAATCATGGGTAAACTTAACAGGGTAAACTTAACATGCATATCTGTTGTATTCAATTAAATCAACTGGACTTGAAATGTAGTTCTTGAAGACGTTTCGCTAGTCATCCGACTGGCTTTCTCAATTCAGAATGACTTGTACAAGAATCTGTGGCAATTATGTACCCTGGAAAATCCCAATTAGCATATCACAGCCAGGTGTTAAGGGTGTGATTAGATAGTGGCTAAGAGGTGTTGTAGGAACGCCCAGGGTAAGGTGTTAAAACAGCATTGTACATGGCAGACAGTTGGTGTCGAACCCCCCCCCCACCTCTATTTAGGCTTGGTTTCTTTATTTTCACATAAATGGCCTCCTTAACACCTCTCTTGAACCAGTCACGTTCCTTCGCTTCGTATTATTATTATCGATTGTATTAACATTACAATCTTCAAAGGTATGTCCTTTATCCTTAAGATGCAGGTACACGGCTGAGTCCTGACCCGAGGAATTGGCTCTTCTGTGCTGGGCCATACGTTGATGCAGTTGCTGTTTGGTCTCCCCCACATACAAATCAGAGCATTCTTCACTGCACTGCACTGCGTATATGATGTCGCTTTTCTTGTGTTTCGGTATTGGGTCTTTCGGATGTACCAATTGCTGCCTCAGTGTGTTGTTCGGTTTAAAGCAGACAGGGATACGATGTTTTTTGAAAATTCTTCTTAATTTCTCGGAGACCCCTGCTACATATGGGATGACCATGTTCTTCCTCCTGTCTTGCTTTTCCCCTTCACTGTCGGTATTTGTGTTCTTTTCTTTCCTTCTACTTCTTTTGACAAAGGCCCAGTCTGGATATCCACAAGTTTTAAGGGCTCCTCTGAGATGTTTCATTTCTTTAGCCTTCGCCTCTGTGCTAGTGGGGATGTTCTCGGCTCTGTGTTGCAGGGTTCTGATGACACCCAGCTTGTGATCTAAAGGGTGGTGAGAGTCAAACATCAAATACTGATCTGTGTGTGTTGGTTTTCTGTAAACCTCTACTTCCAGTTTACCATTTTCCTTAACTTCTACCAAGCAGTCCAAGAAAGCCAGTTTGTTGTTTTGTACCTCTTCCCTTGTGAATTTGATGTTTTGGTCTACCGCATTAATGTGTTCTGTGAAAGCTTGTACTTGCTTCTGGTGGATTTTAACCCAGGTGTCATCAACATATCTGAACCAGTGGCTGGGTGCTATGCCCTTAAAGTATTAGCGCCTGTTTTTCTACCTCCTCCTGTAAAGGTTGGCCACAATGGGTGAAACTGGAGATCCCATAGCACATCCATGTTTTTGCTTATAGAACTTACCCCTGTATTTAAATAGGTGGTATTCAGGAACAAGTCCACAAGGAACACACCTGTTCTGGTTGAGATCAGTTCTGCTGGTAAGAGTGCTGTCTTGGCCTCCGTTTTCTCACCATGTCAACACCTCATTGTGGGTATACAAGTGAAGAGAGATGTCACATCATAGGACACCATAGTTTCTTCTACACCGAGTACTATATCTTCAATCTTGTTGGTGAAATCCTGAGAGTTTCTGGTGTGATGCTTAGAACTTCCCACCAAAGGTCCTAAGATGTTAGCTGATATTTTGCACACCTGTATGTTAAGAGTTGATGCTGCTGACTATAGGTCTTAGTGGGGCCCCTTCCTTATGTATCTTTGGGAGTCCATATATGCATGGATGTGCCTCACCAGGGTAGAGGCGATGATACATTGCTCGGTCAATGGCTTTATCCTTTTGAAACTGTTGTAGTAAGTCTATGACTCTTTTCTTGTAACGGCTGGTGGGATCCCTTGTTATAGCCTCATATGTGTTGTTATCGGCCAGGAGCATGGTCACCTTATCCTGGTAGTCTGAGGTGTTGAGTACCACTGTGCATCTTCCTTTATCTGCTGGTAGAATGGTGATACTGGAATCTTTCTTGAGGGATGTTAAGGCTCTTCTTTCCTGTGTAGTCAGGTTAGATGAAGGAGTTTTAGCACTGGCTAAGGCTGCAGATACCTTAAGGCGAAGTTGTTCTGCCTCACTCTGTGATACCTTATTACTGTGGATAGAGGCTTCTGTGGCTGCTATAATATCCACCACAGGGATGGCTTTAGGGGTGATGGCAAAATTCAAACCCTTAGCAAGGACTTCCATTTCTGGCTGGGTCAGGGTCCTGTTAGACAAGTTTAAGGTTCTCATTCATCCAGGTCATGGTATATCTGTTGTATTCAATTAAATCAACTGGACTTGAAATGTTACTAACATGCATAGTAACATTAAAGTGGAGGTTGAATAAAGACAAACATCCATCTATTCCAACTCATTAACCCAATCGGAACCAAAAGTACAGTATATGTATTGATACCAGTAATTCACAACATTTTTTAGTTTTAGAAAATGATCCAGCCCAATTTTAAAGGGTATCTATAAATCAAAATTTCAAAAATTATTCCTTTAGTAAGATCCCACTACTTCAAAACTATTTTCAGATTTTAAATCTGAGCTGTGGATTCTGAGAAATCATCATTTGAAATCACAGCATTTTCAGGGAAAGACCTGTCACTTCCCTGCCAGCTCACTTTCTGCAACAATTAAGAGAATCAGCAGAGAAAATAAAGCAGGGGGAGGGAGGGGGAGATGTGTAAGCAGAGTGCTTTTATGATAGGGTGTAGGCAATTAGGAGCACTCACTTAACATTAATAAAAATAATAAGCAGAGATAAATATGTGAGTACCACCATTTTACTTCTCTCAATTTGTAGTTTCAGATAATGTAAAGTTGTTTGAGTGGTGAGTGACCCTTTAAAGCTATTTAATGACCTTGCCATTACAAACATCTGCTGGAAGACCGTTCCATAACTTGGCATTCTAAAGCCTCGTACACACGTGTGATCGCAGGCCCTGACTTGCGATGCACGATGTGTCCGAACGTTTGTTTCGGCCAATAATCGGGCTGAAACGGCCAGTGGTTCGGAGATCCACCCGGATGGTCAGGCAACGATCCCCGTCCAAACGGCTGTTTCAGCTGGTAAAGTGCCCATACATGGTCCCATTATGGCCGAAACGAACGGTTGGACACATTGTGCGTCGCGGGTCGGGACCCACGATCACACGTGTGTACGAACCTTTACTGTAAATAAACTTTTCCTAACCTGAAGATAAAACTTCTTTCAAAATAACATTTTTATTAAAACATACAAAAAAAGCTAGTTTTAATAAGAAAATATTGCTTTACAAACTTGATTGTGTGGGTTACTATAATTTTTATGTTTGGATTTGGAATTACTTTTTAAAATCAATTCTGAGATAATTGTAATATAAAAGCTTGAATGCTGGATTTAGGCCATAATAGTTAAATTAACTGTAGCTTTATTAGTGCACTTATAGCATACAAACAATGAGATTAAATCTGGATTTGGTGAAACAAGGGCTGGGACAATATTTCAAGGTTTTTCATCATCCACTTTAGTATTTTAGTTGGTTTTGCTAGGTGTTCATCTGTGGTTGTGACAATATAGTCATAATAACTAATGCAACAATAGTTATTTATGCAAATTTAGTGGGTCTGGTTTTCCTCACTTCTACACAATAGTTTTAGCTGAAATATCAGTGTGTGCCAATTTAATTCTGACCGAAAGGCTACCAAATGGTATATTGATTGGTACATTTAATGTTTTTTTTTTAAAAATAGGGTAGCCAACTCTCAGGCAACATGATATCAGGCTGGCAGTTGTGGCTTGGGTGGGGATTCAATTCAATTAATAGGAAGTTGCCAAGTATTCACTTAAATTGGTTTAAAGGTACTGGCAAAGTTAAATAGCCTTTCTGTATTTTACCAGCTAAGATGGTGAAATATTGGTTAGGTGTTACCCTGTTTTAATAAGAAAATAGAATTACTTATATATGCTTTCAATTGTATGTTTTCTACCTTGTAGGTTGGTAGATGACCGATGTGTTGTTGAGCCAGCAGCTGGAGACCTTGATAATCCCCCCAAAAAATTTAGAGGTAAGAATGCTAAGGGAAGCATATTTACTGACTGAATAACTTTTGAATTTGTTTTCTTGTACCAGCAAAAGTAAAGTATTAACTACTTTCTTCTTTTTTTATCTATGCTTTCTGTATATCCAAATAAACACTAAACAAAGATTTGTAAATAATAAGATCCCAGTGAGATAACTACGTCCTTTTATTCTTGCTTGTTATAGGAGTGATGAGCTTTTAAAACAGTCAATCTTTCCTGCAGCTTACCACTTTCCCTCTGACACTCCCTCTGACACTCCCTCCACTAACAATAACAGACTTATGTTAGAGGGAGGCCAATTGGGAGAGCTATCAGCTGCAGGCTGAGTGGCAGCTCCTGTTACAGGCCAAAACTAGAAGCAGGAAGAATGCCGCCTACCTCCCTGTTAATTAAAGATTTTATTTTAAAAATTTAAAATAGATGTTTTTTAAACCACCCATCATACTGCTTCCAACATTTCTCATTTGTTTCTTTTAGATTGTCTTTTTAAAGTTTGCCCCATGAATAGGTATTCTGCACAGAAACAATACTGGAAAGCTAAACAGGCAAAGCAGGAGAAGGATAAGATCTCAGATGTTCTACTTTTACAGAAGCTACAGGTATCCAGATTTTTGTATTCTATCATGCTTCATGTTTTAAGTGGGACTATAGTGCATACACATTTAAAAACAAAACACAAAAACAGTAAAAATAAAATTACCTGGGGCAGTGAGGTAGGATTGTTAATTCCTACCTCCCAATATCGTTCCTGTGAAGAGTGCCAGCATTAGGAGATTTACTCCTAAAAGACATCCTCATTGCTTTACACTATAGAGGACTCTAAACTGTCAGGTGAAAACTGTATGTGCTAGCTCTCCTCAACAGAAAGATATTGGGATTTAGGAATAAACAATATTATTTCTTTGCTCCAGATACCTGTCAATTTCAGAAAGGACAATAAAAACCATTTTGGACAATAATATAATGTGTCTGGAAGCATTTGGTGACATTGTTAGTCCCTTCCAATCGCATGTGTGTATGAAGTTTTACAGTATGTTAAAAAAACATAAAAACTGTACCAATTTCCACTGTATACAGCATGCAGCGCAGCTTGAGCAAAAACAAAATGAGACTGAAAACAAGAAGGTTCATGGGGAGGTCGTCAAATATGGTAGCGTCATTCAGGTAAGAGCTACTTGTATTATTCTTTGGCATTTGAGAACATGGTCTTTGTTCCTTTTTGAATTATTTAAAAGTTCTTAAATATTTTATAGTGTATGTTTGTTTCAGGGTTAATATCCGATATATTTCTGCTGTTTGCATCCAATTTTCTTTGGTATCAGATAAAAATCAATCTATTTTTTTTAAATCGATAATTTCCTGGGAAGTAGGAGTAGCATTCCTACCTCCTGTTTTTATATACAAGACCTAGTGTCTACTGTCTAGTATATGACAGCTACACACCCAGCAATCAGGATATACGGGCTATTTTTTCTGTTTTGTTTTGTGTTTTTTTTTTCGTTGTTTTTTTTTAAAGGATATCTACTGACATTTGTGGTGTTGGCAATTACATTTAATTAATAGCAGCTGGGGGTTATGTTTTTGTTTGCTTTGGGTTATATTTAAGGTTCGTACACACGCTCAATTTGCGAGCGAGCAACAACCCCCGATCCGCCCATCGGGGGTCATTGCTCACTCGCAAATTAAGCATGTATAATTTTCTCTTTTGATGAAAATTCGACTTTTTAATAACTTAATTATGATAAAAAGGAAAGTTGAAAGTTTAAAAATTTTTAGAAAATACTAAAAAATTTGTCTTATTAATAAAATAGAGGAAATTCGCCTTTTGAGTATTAAAACTATATATTATAAATTTGGCTGAAAAAAACACCAAATGTGTTTGCCTATTTTTAAAAAACAAAAATAGGTGTTCAGTGTGTATTATTCAATTTGATGCTACTTTAAAAAACCACCAGGGAGTATTACCTATTTACCATCATATGTGCTGAACGTTTTCTGCATTATTAGTGCTTTTTGCTACATAATTTTCGCTTTTGATGAAAATTCGCCTTTTTAATAACATAATTATGATAAAAAGGAAAGTTGAAAGTTTAAAAATTTTTAGAAAATACTAAAAAATTAGTCCTATTAATAAAATAGAGGAAATTCGCCTTTTGAGTATTAAACTATATATTATAAATTTGGCTGAAAAAAACACCAAATGTGTTTGCCTATTTTTAAAAAACAAAAATAGGTGTTCAGTGTGTATTATTCAATTTGACGCTACTTTAAAAAACCACCAGGGAATATTACCTATTTACCATCATATGTGCTGAACTTTTTCTGCATTATTAGTGCTTTTTGCTACATAATTTTCGCTTTTGATGAAAATTCGCCTTTTTAATAACTTAATTATGATAAAAAGGAAAATTGAAAGTTTAAAAAAATTGTAGAAAATACTAAAAAATTTGTCCTATTAATAAAATAGAGAAAATTTGCCTTTTGAGTATTAAACTATTTATTATATAATTGGCTGAAAAAAACACCAAATGTGTTTGCCTATTTTTAAAAAACAAAAATAGGTGTTCAGTGTGTATTATTCAATTTGATGCTACTTTAAAAAACCACCAGGGAATATTACCTATTTACCATCATATGTGCTGAACGTTTTCTGCATTATTAGTGCTTTTTGCTACATAATTTTCGCTTTTGATGAAAATTCGCCTTTTTAATAACTTAATTATGATAAAAAGGAAAGTTGAAAGTTTCAAAAATTGTAGTAAAGGCTGGTGGGGAAAAAAAGCAAAAATAATGTCCTTTATAAATATGTTCCTCAGACCCCCATTTGACTTTATTGGTAAATAAAGAAAATCTGAACCTTAAAAAAAAAATCAATCTTTTAAGCAAAAAATAACCCCCTGGGTAGTAGTATTGAGAAACAATCTACTGTACTGACACCTTCCATGGACCCACAGGCAGGCTAAATAAATGGCCACTTATGTGTTTTCGCCACCTCAGAATTGGCAAATTGGAATGGCTTAACTTAACGCAATAAAACACTTTTCGCCATTTTATAAATATGCTTGAGCAGTTACCGCAACGATCTATGGCGAAAAGTAACGGTAATGACCTTTGCCACTGGTTATCACTGTTTTATAAATAGCGTAAAAGTCTAAATTTGTTGAGTTAAAGAAGGCGAAAAATTTAACAACCCTTTATAAATATGCCTCATGGATTTTATCACCTTTTTCAGCATAACATTATCATATAGTAAGGAGTCTTCTCCTACTGGATTTCAATGAGATCTCATGCTAGCTATTAGTGTGTCAGGGCTTAATTGAGCAACTAACAAAAATGTGGAGCTGGATTGATCTGTTCAAGGTTTCTTTCACCTTCAGATTTCAGGTTTCATTTTTTTCAGATAGGTACACTATTGAGAAATGCATTGCAGAGAGTTGTGTGAGATCAGGTTCACTTCATTATCCTCCCTCTGCAGCTCTGTACTATTTTGTTCCTGTAGGTTCAATTAAATATTCTATTTTATGAATATTCTGGCAGATTTAAAGGGTATATCCACCCCACCACCCCCAACTTTAAATGCTAGGGTGCATAAAACCACATACCTGTGACTGGTTTAAATATCCTTCCTCATCTCAGAGTGAGGAGGGGTTTAGTGCTTTTTAAAAAAAATGTTAATTTGTTTTGGGTTAATTTATACTTTCATCTGTGGACAAGAAACAGAACACCCCCAAATGCTTTATCCACATAACTTATTTGAGAAGGAAAAAACAAGAAGTAACAAAGTATCCAACATGCAACTCAATTAGTATTTATGTTTCAGAACTGTGTAACAATTGTAGCCAAAGTGTAAATAGGTTAAACATATTGTGAAATCACTCTATAGAAAAAGCAGAATTGCTGTCTTATGCAAAAAGTACTTTGCTAAATATATATCAATTCGGTATGTGTCCAATCCATGTAAAACCCACATTAACCCGGAGTAATATTTGGGTTAACTTGTGTTTTACACAAATTTTAGGGCACAGCGCCATTTCCAAATGTTTTTGGAAATAGCGCTGTGCAACTGATACAAAACCCATTTCGTAGCACAAAACTTAAGCACTAAACCCCTCGGGTTTTATTTACCCGACGAAGGGGATCACCTTAAAATGTTGTGCACACATTGCCACAATAAAAAAAAAATTAAAAAGGCTTCACGTGCGTCCCTCATTTTCTGCAACCCAAGAATAGACTTACCTATCTTCGTTCCCTCTGCCTCTTCCTCTACTGCTACTTCTGGAAAGGTAAGCGCAGCAGGGGAGGGACCGGAAGTCACATTAGTGATTGGCTGATGCCCAATCCATGAGAGGGGAAATGTAGATATTTTGGGTGTTAAAATTAATAATCAAGAATATAAAATAAATCTCTTTGCAGATGATGTAATTTAAACTATAACAAAACCATTTACCTAGTAGTTATAATAGACAAGGCAGTTAAAGAGCTTAAGAAGAGGTGGGCCAAAAGGAGCAAAAAGCCCTCCACTGAGCATAAAAATGGACCAGAGCCTTCTTATAACAGAAGGTATATTGCAGTCTAGTTCCTATACATTTCGCTTCATTAGGGATAAAGTTTGAAATGTCTGAAAGTTTGAAAGTGACATTTTGAAAGCAACACAGAAAGTCTTAAAAAGATTATTATAATTTCTTAACATGGTACACAAGAATCTTAATTATAAAAATTAATATTTTACCAAGAATATTATACTATAGCAATAGAAATACCTAACCAAAGTTCTTCAAAGACCTCCAATATTTAATAAATACGTTTGTGTGGAAAAACTGAAAACCTAGAGTATCTACAGTAACAAAACCTAAACTTAATAAAATAAAAAAAATAAATAAAAGGATGGATTAGCTCTTCCCTCATTTCAAAATTGCTACATAGCCACTACCTTAGATTAACTAAAACCTTTGTGGACAAATGATCATAAAAAGAAATGGTTAACAATTGATTTAAACATTCTCCAAAAATATTAACCAAATATTACATCTTTATTTAACAATGCTTCTCAACTTTCAAAACCAAATACTATAATACTCAACATTATAATATACAACAAGCATTGAATATTTGTTTAAAAACTATCAAATATGACAAGTGGATTGCTTAATTAAATAAATCTATAGATATTACGAAATTTGAACTTGTGATACCAGATCTACAATTATAAGAAATAAAAAGAAAATGGGATATTGAATATAGATTATAATTTTTAGTATGATATACCAATATTAGTTAATGAAGTCTTCAATGGTACCTGTAATGAATCGAGTCCCGAAGGGATGAGGTTCTCTGTACCTTTTAGGAGGAGTTCAGACTGTAGGCCAGGTTTAGTGTAACTAGCGGGAATGAACTGGTCACTGGAGATTAAAGATACTGGACCCAATGGAGCTCTTACTATAGAGCAGGATTCAAAGGAGCAAGAAGCAATGGCTGGATACAATGGCTGGAACAATGGAGTAAGACAATGATGCTGGATACAATGGCTGGATACGATGTGGCTGGAACAATGGGGTTGAAACAATGAAGCTGGATACAATGGCTGGTTACCAGATGGCTGGAACAATGGAGTAAGACAATGATGCTGGATACAATGGCTGGATACGATGTGGCTGGAACAATGGAGTTGAAACAATGCTGGATACCATGTGGCTGGAACAATGGAGTTGAAACAATGCTGGATACAATGGCTGAATACAAGATGGCTGGAACAATGGAGTTGGAACAATGCTGGATACAATGGCTGGATACAAGATGGCTGGAACAATGGAGTTGGAACAATGCTGCATACAATGGCTGGATACAATGTGGCTGGAACAATGGAGTTGAAACAATGCTGGATACAATGGCTGGAACAATGGAGTTGAAACAATGCTGGATACAATGGCTGGATACAATGTGGCTGGAACAATTGAGTTGAAACAATGCTGGATACAATGGCTGGATCACTGGCAGGTAAGGAGCGCTACAGACTGACAACCTGACAGTCTGGTAGCGGGGTCTACGAATAGGCACTCGCTCCCTCTGCGAGTGCCTATTTCAATAATCGCCCCGGCTGGCGTCTGGACGTGGTGACATCACAACGCCGACATCCGGCGCCAGTGACATCACCAGTCCCGGAACATCAAGGGAGCGCGGCAAGTAAGATCCTTACAGGTACCTAAATTAAAAGAAATACAAAAACGTTTAAAGGCTAATTGTGGTCTCCAATTCTTCCAAACTAGTAAGGATTATAAATAAAGCCTTCCATCGTACCTTCAAAATATAACCTAAATCATCTCTAGATGAAATCTGGAAAAATTCAGCAATGTTACTTCCTGCTTGAACACTTCCTGTTTAAAGCCATGTGACAAGCTTGTGGTCATGTAAGTAGCCTGCATTAATAGGCTCCCCTTTTCAACTGTCAATTTTCTCCCCAGGTACTTCCTGTTTTCCACAGCATTAAGTCTTAAATAGGCATGCTTCGCCCTTGGGGCGGAGGGGTGGGGCAGAGTTCAGGTGATGTCACTACACCTACTGGAAGCAGGAAATTTGAAAATTCATCCCATTATAATTTTCCACAGGCTGCAGCTAGAGATGTGATTGTCGGCTCATTTTAAAGGAAATACTGCTGGCTTCCATTACCCCTAACTTGTTTGGAGACCACAGTGGTATGTAAATTCTATCCATATACTAAAGTTATGAAAGACAAAGTAAATTCAACTAATGTAAAATTTTACTTATAGTACATTGTATAAACACAAGGTGTTGAAGCTTTGTACAAATTAATATAATATTCAATAAAAATTCAATGTTCAAAACAAATAATCATCAGATCAATGTACCAAAAGGCACAATTTAATTTTACACTTATATTTAATGTTTTTGAGGCTAAGAACCTGTCTTAAATGGCTGGCTTGTAATGCTGTTCAGTAATCAAGGACACATTGCAGAGCTTCTCATTTGTGTAAGTGCAGAACTTTGAAAGGGGGCAGATTCAGCCCTGCATTATGAGATGGACTTTTAAGGCATGGTATGGGGTACTAGAACAAACCCAAGGGTGAGAAACTAGAAGATTAGATTCTTACCCTGAGTAATATTTGGTGCCCCTATAGTTCTCCATTAAACTTGATACATACAAATGAATTGTTGTTGCCTCTGTGCAAAGGGGGTAAAAACAATGACTGAAGCCAGTTTCTCGGTCATATGTTTTTCAATATTTTGTAGTAGAGATTCGTCTACTGAAGGGATGCTTTTAATTTTTTAAGCAAACTTACAACTAAAGAGAAGAACATGAGGTAGCATGCTTCAAATTTAAACTCTATTTTAAAATTAGAACTAAACTTATTGTTTTACCCTTAATGGGAAAACTTTCCTCCCAAGAACATCCATGCAGTGTAAGCTAGAATTTCGTACATGTAAGAAGTCGATTCTGTATCTGAAAAGGCTTCCATGTTGTTGCCAGTACGTGTAGTCTTCAAACATCCTTGTGAGAATGTTAATGAATTGGTCACACCCCCTGACCACAGAAATATTTTACTTGCAGATATCTTCACACCAACATGGAAGACCCTTCTAAGACTTTGAAAGCTGCTGTTACTCTGCAGTTTATTTTCCACCCAGTGCAGTCTACCAGACACAATAATAGTTAGATACTTTTACTGTCTTTTCTTTTTTGCTTTCATTTTGTTCCTGTCAAAATATAACGTTTGTGTAAATGTACCTTTACATGTGTTTTGTAATTGTATATTTGTATTTGTTGTTTCTTATAGATTTACACTACTACTATAAGTCCAAATTCCCATATTACCTTTTGTGTGTTGAAAGCAAAGGAATGTATAATTGTTAGGGACATAAGTGTTGGAGAACATTTGTAAAAATCTTTAAAATTATTTTTTTTTGTGTTGTAACATGATCTGTGCCTAACAGAGACATGTCTCTGTGCGTTAACCTGATTGGCTGTCAGCATCAGGGGGAAGCAAGCTGCAGCTTCCTTGTTTTGATATCTTTGTGCAGGGAAAGCATGTTCAGAAGTGTACAGAATACACTTATGGACTGATGCAATAGAAAGTGCAAAAGTTTGTCTGTGCTATAAATCTGCAGCAGCCAATCAGATTTCAATACAATACTGCAATAACCCAGTAAAAAGCTAATATCTGATTGGTTGCTGCAGATTAATAGCACTGGCACACTTTTGCATCTCTTATTACATTATCACCTTAAATAAATAAACCAACAGCTAAAGCAAATGAAGAGGTGACATATAGCATGTCCCCTCTAATGTTTTAAATGTACTTGGTGTTTGGCACTAACAATTTTTAAAATGTATAGGTTTAATTATGGTTTATGCTCTTTATCATGTAATTAATGATTTCAATCCTTCATCAAACCTACACTGATTCATTATATATAATTAAGGCACAACTCTGGATTGTACAAAACGTGTGTATGTATAATTTTATTTATAAAGCGCCACTTGGGTACGCAGCGCTTTACATTATAAAAACAGAGTATACAAATAAGGGGATAAGTGCAAGCCTCCCTCGGCCAATAATCAGCTAGTACAGATATATATCACACACCAAGCATACCTAACCCCATTGAAGCTACACAGGATTTCCACGAGCCATTCCAACCTTTGTCCTAAATGCCAGGTAAATACAGCAGACTTCTGGCATCTTATTTGGAGCTGCCCTCAAATTAACCATTTTTGGACTAAAATTTTCAGATTTCTCACATCATTATTACCCTGGCCTGTACCTTTAGACCCAAAATTGTGTCTACTGGGCATTAATAACCTAGAACTGGAAGATACCTACAAATTAACCTTTCTACAAGAAACATTATTTATGGCCAGAAAAACAATTGTGCTAAAATGGATGGCCCCAGACCCACCTCAAATTAAAACCTGGAAGGAATTAATTAATAATACAATTCCATATCAAAACCTGCTGTATAAAAACAGACGTTGCCCTGGAAAGTTCCAAAAGATATGGAACACCTGGACTGAATCCCCTCAAACTCTCTAGCTCTAATAAAATGCAGTTGAAATACATAAAATCTGAAATAGTGGGTGGCTGACAGAGACCTAGGCGGGCTCCATACCTATAACCCCCCCCCCCCCTCTGAGTACTCTCCTCTTCTGTCTCTATTCCCTGGGATATCTATTTATTATTCATGAACACAAATTGAATGTCAAGTATTATCCTTTGTAATAAATCATAACTCAAATATGTAACTCAAATTCTCTTCTGAATGTAAGTGTATAACAAATGACAAAGACATGCTGTAAATAGTTTATTGATAAATAAAACGAGTTAAAAAAAAAAACCATTTCACACATCAGTTAAGAAAGCATATATATAAATTATGTATAAATGGATATAAGTGCAACAAGTCTCGACACATTAGGAATGAGATCCCTGCCCCAAAGAGCTTACAACTGAAGTGGGGGGGGCACATACAGATACAAGAGGGGGGAAGGGTACAAAGTGCTTAAAAGGGCTAATTAATCATTTGCTGTGCTGATGCTCAGAAAGGTAGGATAACAGTCTAGATTTGAAAGCATTAATGGATGTCACCAGGCGAAGCGAGAGAGGGAGAGAGTTCCAAAGGTAGGGAGCAGCAAGAGAGAATGGTTTAAGGCGGGAGGCAGCAATGTTTGATAGGGGTTTGTGGGGAAGATTTCCTTGCGAGGAATGGAGGGCAAGGCCTGGAACATAAGGGACCAAGAGAGAAGATAAGTAGGGAGATGCAGTAGAGCAAAGGGATTTAAAGGTTAAAAGGGTGTTGAATATGATTCTTTGTTTGATGGGAAGCCACCCTATGGACTGAAGTATCGGGGTTGAGGGTTCTCTTTTGGAGGAGATCGAGATGATCCGAGCTGCCGGGTTTAACATAGACTGGAGAGGAGAGAGATGAGAGGCTCGGGAGTCCAAGTAGTAGAATGTTACAGTAGTCAAGACAGGAGATTATAAGGGCATGGATGAGCATTTTAGTAGTGGAGAGAGAGAAAAAAGGGCAAATCTTGGCAATATTGCGAAAGAGAAAACGACAGGTCCTAGCAACATTGTTAATGTGATGATGGAAGGAAAGAGAGGAATCAAAGATAACTCCAAGGCAGCATGCAGATTCAACTGGTTTAATGACCATATTGTCAATAGAGATGGGGTGGACTAGGTCCCAGTTTAGGGGGGAAATTATTAATTCTGTTTTGGATAGATTGAGTTTAAGGTGGCATTGCGTCATCCAGGAAGAGATAGACAGCAGACATTTAGAGATTTCGGATTGAACTTCAGAGGTTAGCATGGGGGTGGACAAGTAAATTTGGGTATCATCAGCATATAGGTGATACTTAAAACCAAAAGAACTGATAATTTCTCCCAGAGAGATAGTGTAGAGGGAGAACAGCAAGGGTCCTAAAACCTAGCTCTGAGGGATCTCCACACTAAGCAGAACAGGAGAGCAAGTCTTATTAGCAAAACAGACAGAAAAGGTTCTGTTAGAGAGATAAGAAGACAACCATGCCGCAGCTTGATTTTAGATGCCCAGAGAATATAGAATCTGCATAAGAAGAGAGTGGTCCACAGTATCAAAGGCAGCCGATAGGTCAAGGAGAATGAGAACTGTCCTTTGGCTTTGGCAGATTGTAGGTCATTTGAGACTTTGCAGAGGGCCATTTTAGTTGATTAACCTGGTCGGAATCCTGATTGCAATGGGTCCAATAAGTTATTATCATGGAGGTATTTAGTAATGTGTGTAGAGACGAGATGTTCTAAGAGTTTAGATGCAAACAGTAAAAGGGAGACAGGGCGGTAGTTTGAGAGACAGGTAGGGTCCAGAGCAGGTTTTTTAAGAAGAGGTTTGACACACACAGAAAAAAATCCCAGTGGTCAGGGAGGAATTAAAAATGTGAGCAAGAGCAGGGGAAAGGATTTTAGCGCAGTGTCTGAGTAGGAGGGAAGGCATGGTATCAAAAGTACACATTGTAAGCTACAAGGACAACAGGAGGTCGAAGACTTTAGAATGGGTGACAGGGGTGAAAGATTCCAGAAGTGCAGGCGGTGGGGCAGGCAAATTAAGGCGAGAATTGTCCTGGGGTGAGAGAATTAGAGTATGGATATCATCTATTTTATTTCTGAAGTAGTCTGCAAAATCCTGAGGAGTATTAATGGAATGAATGAGGGCTGCAAGAGAGTGTTAAATAGGGAAAATAGACAGCGTAGGTTATTTTTGTTATTGTTTATGAATTATTGTAGTTTGTTAAAATTTTAATTATTATTATTTTATTCAGTTGCTACACATGAAGAGTAATAAATATCTTACGGTAAACAAGCGCTTACCAGCTCTACTTGAGAAAAATGCTATGCGGGTGACACTGGATGTGACTGGTAATGAGGGGTCGTGGCTCTTTATCCAACCATTCTGGAAACTGCGTAGCAATGGAGATAATGTGAGTGACCTTTAAAGGTGAAATTAAAAGACACCTGTAGACATAAACACATTTATCTTACCCACAAACTAGATACCACAGATTGTTATATATTTTTTTCTTAGTGATTCCTTAACAAAACATATTTTAACAAAATATTTTTTAGAATCAGATAGTTTAGCCACATTCTCATAGTTCCCTCACTTTTACATAGGGCGATACAAAATAGTTAATAAGGGAATGCTTAGTCCTGAAGTAAACAGGAGTTAATTTAAAGCCTGCTATTTGAATGTAATATAAAGACACAGAAACACATTATTGTTTTGTTTGGGAGCTTTGAAAAAAAGCTGTTCTGCTTACCCAGCAAGATATTGTCTTGTATAAAGAGGGGTATGGATTCAAGGGAGAAAAATATTATTCTTTTTCTTTACAAAGCACTGGTAAGGCCTCATATGGGATATGCAGTGCAGTTTTGGAATCCTGTGTACAAAAAGGACATCTTTGAAATGGAAGGGAACTAAGTTAATAAGGTGACTGGGGGAGCTTGAATATGAAGACAGATTGGATAAATTAAAATGCACACTATAGAAAAGGCACTTGTGTGGGGCATTGTTCAACAATATAACATATCAGAGGACACGTGGACTGCAAGAAAATAAATTTAGTCTTTAAGTCCGGAAGGGGATTTTCACTTTAAGAAATTGGTAAAACTATGGAACTGTCTTCCATTGGAATTGGTAATGGTGGGTTCATTGGATAGTTTTTTTTAAAAAAAGCTGGATTAGTTTCTAAAAACAAAGAAAGCTGCATGTTACTGGTATTGATACATAAAGTTGGAGTTGATCCAGGGATATTTCTGACTTCCACTTGAAGTCAGGAATGATTTTTTTTTCCCTCTTGATCAACTTTTAAGCAGGAAATGTAGGTTGGACTAGATGGGCATAAGTCTTTATTTAACCTCACTTACTATACTATTGTGCAACCTTTTTACTTTGATGATGTGTATACAGTTTCTGCAATTTTATAGAAAAATTGGTTTTTTTTATGATCTATTTTTCCAAACACCTCTATTTAAACATCACTTCTTTTAAAGGTGGTGGTCGGAGATAAGGTGACCCTTAATCCTGTGAATGCTGGACAGCCACTTCATGCTAGCAACTATGAGCTTACTGATAACCCAGGATGCAAGGAGGTAAATGCAAAAAATAGTGTTGAGGGGCCAAGCAAGTGACTTGAAAAAAATGTGTTTTGGTTCTCTGCTAAAAAAATAATTTATATTCTTGACATATTTAGGTTAATTCGCTAAATTCTAATACCAGTTGGAAGATCAATCTTTTCATGCAATACAGAGATTACATGGATGATGTCTTAAAGGGGGTAAGAAGTTATAATAATTTATACCTAATTATGTTTTTCAAAAACGTTCTAATGTCCTCTCACCTTTGTCTGTATTTCACTGTTTTTATGTTACTTTTCCATTTCATAGTATTCAAAGTTTAATAAAGATTACCGACCCAGTTGGCATGTTTTAGGCCTGTTAATCACAGTTCATTCTTGAGCCTATTTTTTCAACAGACAACCAAACAGACAATCAACTGGTTTTAAAAAATGCGACTCATTAAAGACAGAGGTCCGATCAAATATTTGTCTAATCTAAAAGAAAATTTGCCTGGAAATTTTCTGGTGATATTTCATCACAAATAACCCAAATGTTGCAGCGGCCTGTTGATCAGGCCGAAATATCTTCCTGTGTATACTGGGACCATCTCCTTAACTCTGGCAGAAATGTTCCCTCATGTCTGTTAACAAAATTGAACAATTTCTTTGTTTGATTTTATTATTGGGCACCACTAACAAAAATGGCGGCAGATGTTTGGGAATAAGGAAGAGATTGGTGATTTGAAAGTTTTACTGTGCTCTCTGGCATAGCAACATTTTTCCTCATTACTGTGATGCCTTTTTCATGGTTAACATGCTGCAGACAGATGGTGCAAAGGACAACAGTTTTGCAAGACAAACAAAAACAAAATTAAAAACAGACAAATTAAAAACAAAAGCAAAAACTGGTGAGCCACCTGGAGCAGGCAAAGAAGCAGATTTGACATGATTCTGTGGGGCACGTGCACTAGATTTTGCCAGTGCTCTGCCCTGCTGTTGAGCACTGGCGCTAAAAGACGTTTCTGCACTTGAATCCACACTTGCTCTGATCATAGTCCTGCTTCTGCAATCAGGCTCCTGCTCTCACTAAAGGAGGCAATATCTCAGAATGCAGCAGCAGTTGAAACCAGATCCCCCCCCCCCCCCCCCCCGCCGGCTGCTGTCCCGAGTCTGCTGTGTGAGAACCTTCTGTCTTTTTGTGCCCTGGCCACTTTTTTCCCTCCACAGTAATGTCACACATGCGAGAAAAAAGTTCCTCTGATCTCTCAGGGTAAAGTCACATAATTAGTTAGCAAGGATTTCATCATACTCTGAGGTATTATTTAGATTTACCTCATTATGAGGTATTATTTAGATTTATCAATAAGGAGGACAAACATGTTTGTCCCAAAAAGAAACTAAAATTGTCTAAAAAAGGATAAAGGACTGTTTAAAAAATATTTTAGAAAAATAGTGTGCAGTTCAAAATGAAATGCATTCTGGGAAATGCACTTTCTCAGTTCTGAGCATGCTTGCTCTCACAGAGAGTTGCTGCGTCTGATAAAGGGGGCATCAGTTAAAAGGGGGAGGGGGGATACTTAGCCTGAGCAAAACAATTACTGGATTGAAGACATACCTCAGAGTATGTGCTACATACATGTATTAATCAATAGATAATCCAGTCATGGATTTTTAGAAATGTGTTGACTGGGCAAAGAAAACACAAATTTACTCCTTCTCACAGGAGTGTTTCACCTACATAAACATTATACTGCTGTCCTTACTACACACTCCAGAACACTGGCAAATTGTGTCTGGGGCTGACACCTTTATTGTCAGGTGTTGCAATAAAAAAATATAGCTATAACTGATGATTTACATAGACCTTAAACTATGCAACTGTCATGAATAGGACAAACCCTATACACCATACAGCTAATTATATTTTCATAAAACTCTGTTAAAATAATTATTTCATGTGATGGTAAACTACCCAATTTATCATTCATTTGTTCAGGCCATACTGTTATTGTGCTCCTTAATTACATTTTTGCCATAATATGTTTGTCATGCCTTTTATTTCCCTTGTAGTTCTCACAATACTTAAAGTACACACTCTATCAGACAGCTTAGTGCAGCATGATGAATTAAGATTTTCTGCTGCTTGAGATTAAAGATGATTTTATTCTAGTTTAAATGTGTCACTACTACTGTGCAGCATAATATTGTATATATCCTTATTTCCCTTACTGTTTATTTTTTTTTACATAATCAAATTGTGATCCTTATCTGTTTTTCTGAAGGGGGATGTGGTCCGCTTATTTCATGCAGAGCAAGAGAAGTTTTTAACATGTGAACAGTATAAATCCCAACTACATGTATTCCTTCGAACTACACTAAGACAATCAGCAACTTCTGCAACTAGTTCTAATGCTCTTTGGGAGGTGGAGGTGAGTAAAACACGGAAAAAATAAAACTGCTAGTGCCACACATACAGTAATACACTGGTAACCTTATTTTGTGGGGGACTATAAACAATTACATTTTTATTCAAGATAAAATCATGATGTCAATGCTTTTAATTTTCACAGTCATTTTATGATGCATAACTGCAACTCTGCTTCTATGGAATCATAAAGACTCTTTACCAAGTACCACATGGTTCTGTACCTCAACCAAAACCAGAGAACTGGCTAATAAATCCTTATAATAGACGGATATTCTTTAAAGTGCAACTGTGGTCTCCAAACAAGTTAGGGTTAAATGAAAGGCTGCAGTATTTTCTTTACAATGAGCCGACAATCACATCTCTGGCTTCACCCTGTGAGAAATGATATTGAGGTGAATGTTCAAACATTGACATTGCCTTGTCGCATTGACATCACCTAGTGACATCACCTTACCTCTGCTAGCCCCTCTTCCCCCGGGAAGAAGCATGCTCAGTAAAGACTTAATGCTGGGGAAATCAGGAAGTGCCTGGGGGGAAAATTGACAGTTGAGAAGGGGAGCCTATTAATGCAGGCAGGCTGGTCACATGGCTGAAAACAGGAAGAGTTTAAGCAGAAAGTAGTATTGCTGAGCCTTTCCAGCAATAACTTCTCTCTAATTTTATCTAGAGATGTCATTTAGGTTTTATTTTGAAGGTGTGATGGAATGTTTTTTATATAATCCTTACTAGTTTGGAAGAATTGGAGACCACAGTTACCATTTAAAGTAAAAATCACATCTACTCTACCATAGATATAAAGTAGAACTAAATGAAATAATGTTTTATCCTAATGTGAAAGCTTTTCTCCCCAATTCAATTGTACATTGTAAATTATTTTCTACTAAGTTGCATTAACACACATGAAAGAAGTAGGGGCTGTATATATAAAGCTGCGGTATCGTTTTTTAGGGAAACCTTGAGTTAGTTAATTTACGATCGTGGTTGTAAATTTACGATCACAAGCGTACATTTACGGCCGAACACTCTGTAATTAACGAACATTCGGTCGTAGAATACCATGCGGTAGTAAACTACTGCAATAGTATTCTATGGGGATCGTAAATTTACGATTTCGTTATCGTATAGTTACGTTCGGTATATTTACGATAATGGTCGTAAATTAACAATCAGAAATTTACGATAATGATCGTTAAGCTAATCGTAAATTAACAATTGTTTTTTACTGATCGTTAAAGGCGCGGTATCGCCCCTTTATAAATATGGCCTTAGATTCTTTAACAAAGGCTTCCATGTTGTTACCCATCCTTGTGATTATGTGCACCTAATGACCATTCCCCATCCCCACTATTCACTGTCTTTATGCACAAATTTTCAATTTAGATATCTCCTAACCAATATGGAAGTCCCTGATAAAATTTTGAAAGCTGCTTGATAACCTTGTTTGAAAAGAAATGTGTAGAGGAACAGAGATTGTTTTCAACACTGTTTAAGCTGGGTACACACGATGAGATATTTCGGTCCGATCGACCGGACCGAAATTATCGCATCCGAATGCAGACATGTCCGACCGATCGTTCGTCCGGATAGGACAAAAGGACGATCGGACATGGTGGAAAACCTCGTCCGATCATGCGGTCCTCTATGGACCACACGATCGGTCGCGGTAACTGTTGGACGCGGCTGCTTTTGCCGCGACCTACAGTCCTTCCTCCTGGCCGACCGGTCGAAAGTATCGAACGGTCGGTCAGGGGGAAAAATCGCTAGGTGTGTACCTAGCTTTAATCTCAACACTGTAAAAGAGTAGTTTGCCATAAACATGCATGCTAGAATAAAAAATTCTCCACATGGCAATAGAATATATAGATGTTGAACACGGGGTACATCCAGAGGTGATTACAAGATGAGTAGTACCAGATACAAGTAATGGCAGGATTTAGGATTATTCAGGAGCTTCCCCAATTGCTTGCAATCATCTCAGACCCATATTTTATTCTACAGTATCCACTCATCCACTTGTTGCTATGTTCAGTAGATATGGTCAGGCTGTTGTTGGGAACAACTCCAGCCATAATATTATCCAAATAGGGAGATGTGACAAGAGTAAACATTACTGGGAGAATCACCAATTTCGTAACTGAATGGGAGCATTAGAACCCAGACCCTATGCCAGCCACTTTGGGCCTACCAGACTTCTAAATGGGATTTTTATGGATCTTGGGCAGTGTATAAAAAAACAGCATAATAGGATGTGTTACCTATAATTGTTTCTTCAACTCATTATAAATAATACTGGCTATAATGGTCAGAAAATCTAGATCCTTTTTAATGTCCCATACGGAATCTCTATCCAATCTATGGTACACCTCATTGTCATTCAATTGTCCAAATAGCTCTTCCCAGTAATAATGTGCATCCAATACCATTAACGAACTCCCCTTATTAGAGGGATTGATTGTAAAATTGGATTTTTTTAAAGCTGTTCTAATGCTGTCCTCTTACCCATAGTCAAATTATAATGTAAAGGTAGACATTCAATATTTTTTAATGGGTTAAACGGGGACTATGATGCATATCATTAGTAAATATTTATATATCAAATTGTAAATGTGAAGGGTAATGTGTATCTAAATTAAAGCTTAGGTACACACAGTACCGATAAAGCCCAGATACCATCTGATCCAACGGTATCGGGGCTTTATCGGTACTGTGTGTACCTTGCTATCCCTAACGAGCTTGTGGCCGCCGACCATTTGTGTTGGCCGTGCGGTCGTTCGGGAATAGGGGTGTCTGCCACAGCCAAGGGAAACACACAGTCCCAGGCATTCTCTCTATGCTGCGTATAGGGAGAATGCTTGGGACTGTGTGTATGCAGATCTTTGAAAAATGGCAGACAGGTAATCTTTCAAACATCTGTGCAGTATGCACCCAGCTTAAGTCTGTGGTTGGACCTGTGTGTAAATTGGTCAGGATGTGAAATTAAGAAACATGTATGAATAAATTACTGTATACTATGATAGGAAACAAGGCAATATATATAGATTAATTTAACTGAACAGAAAGTGAGGTTATATCTTGTTGTGTTGCTATAAAAGGATCTGTGTTGCTTATCACATGTGATAACCGTTTGTGTACTTGAAATAACATCCCCGAAACATCACTTATGATATTAAACTGATGAAAATTTGAAGCAAGGCTCCCGTGCTCTCGGCTACACTCTCAAAAACAAGCATCAGGGACTATTTGATGCTTTTGTAGAAAGGGGAATTACTGTGGGAATTATTTGTATTGGTTATGTGTAGATACCCCCCACAAAGGCAGGGTTTTGTTTTAAAACAAAGGCAAGAAGTGAAAAGCAAACCAGAAACAGTTTAATCAATAAAGAAATCCTACCAATTCCTGGTTACATTAGTATGCACATTCCCCTTAACTAATACTTTGTTAAAGTTTGGTATATCTCAGTTTATCAGTTTTTATGGGTATGTTTACAGTTTTTATAAATATTAGTACTGGAGATAATTATTCTATTATAATTGCACAACACAAAATGTTTATATTCTATTTATATGAATAGTGAACTCATGAAAGTAGTGGATTTAAATAAGTGTTAAGGGGAAAGTACGTGGATATGTGGACAGTATTAATTATAATTGTGTATGTGCAATATTTATTGTGGATGCATGTGGTTCCCTGTACTGCTGATTGGAAATTTGGAGCTAGTTATTTAAACTTGTGCTTGTATTACTCAACTGGTTTCCAAACACTATTATTTGCATTCTTTGTAATATATGGAACATTACATGACAACATTACCAAAGGTACAGTATTTACGTATGGGTAGAGATATTTTTAGGGGGATTTACCCACGATTCCCCAGCTGCTGTGTGACTCTGGGTAAATTTAACACTACATTAATATTTAGTGCCAGC
Source organism: Hymenochirus boettgeri (assembly GCA_019447015.1). NCBI lineage: Eukaryota > Metazoa > Chordata > Amphibia > Anura > Pipidae > Hymenochirus > Hymenochirus boettgeri. The sequence goes on from CM033470.1 coordinate 126,571,248, forward strand.
TATAAGCTGGCATTAAATATTTGCTACAGAGTAGCTTGCAGAAGCTATGTGAGTTTCTCTGGCAATAAAACAAGGGGTTAAAGTTATGCTAACCAATTATGAATCAGTTAGTGTAACTTTAACTTCAGATCCCTGCTGTGCAGCAGGCTGTAAATACCAATATTTATCTGTTTAGTTCTTGAAGATGTTTAGCTAGTCCTCAACTGGCTTTCTCAATTCAGAATGACTTGTACAAGAATCTGTTGGCAATATAAGTACCCTGGAAAGTCTCAGTTAGCATATGCTTATATTGCTTATATAATGTATACTTATATTGCCAACAGATTTTTGTACAAGTCATTCTGAATTGAGAAAGCCAGTTGGATGACAATCAAACATCTTCAAGAACTAGTCCAGTTGAGATAACTAATAACAACAGATAAACCATGACCTGGATGAATGAGAACCTCCACAAGCAATGCCAATATTTGGGGTTTTTTGTAGTGTATTTAAACAGCACCTTCTGTCTGTTCCTGTCTGGGTGCTTACTGAAGTTGGTGGCAGTTACATATTTATTTGATTGGATTTTAAGTTTATAATTGGGTTTGATTCTTTGCTGATTTTATCACATTTGCACTTTGTTTCTATACCTGTGTTACTTAACTGGTATCCTGTTAGTTGCCTGTCACGAACGCCAGTTTGCTGGGCACGTGATCTGACCAATCAATCGGTACTCGCTGACACCACTTTAAGTTATAGCCTTAAAGACGCCCCAAAAACACTCTTGACTCTCACTGACTATGCACACCCCTGTCCTGGCAGCTAAACTACACCATTCACTCCAGCAACTAAATGGTTAATTAGCATTAGTCCTTCACAAGCAGTCACAGAGTTAATTAGCATTTACACTGCAAAATACTCCATCCAACCACATATAAACTTATCAGAGGCTAACTGAGTTCTTTTAGAGCATCAAAGACAAAACTTATTAGATTTTAGATTTAATATTCCAAAAGGTGAACAGTGCATATAATACAAAATAAAAGAAAATGGTGTTATAATAAAATGACATACAATAGGTACAACAGTTATATAAAATAAAAAGGATAAAAATATTCACAGACCCTACTCACTAGAAGAAGTCCTGTATCCCGGGGCGGGAAGAAACATCGGGTCCATACACATGGTTTTAGCATGTCCCCTCAATATGAACACAGTTATAGGGGCTACAAGGATTTTTAAACCATTTGATGAACCACCCCCCTCCTGGGTATGCAGGAAGTGGGAGTGTCTAGGAATGTCCAGATTTACGACTAGCCAAAAGCATTCATTCCCCCTCAGTTAGGCAGATTCCATATAAATGTAGATATGTAGATTGTATTGGGTTATTGACCACATATTCCTCTCCTGTATTAATTATCAATTCCTCCAATACCAAACATGACCTAAGTGTAATCCATATTTCCCAAGATATTAATAATTCACCTTGGCAAGGTAATAAGGGCTCCATGTTGGGTATCCTTTTAATGGGCATTCCTTTCCATTCATTGGTATAATATTGGTTTCTGTTTTACATATTCCAATACCGAAATTTATTTTACATGTGTGGTTGTCCTTAAAATGACTTAGTGTACCCACCAGACCCCTAGCTGAAGAGAATTCCAGATACATGGTTCGGCCCCACATTGTCTGGAAAAGAAGATCTGGTTCCATGCTTCACTGATCGTAATATAAACAATAGGACTGTTCCAGGGTGGAATGGTATTTTAATTGGTCCTAATACCAATAGTTAACCCATTCTTGCCAAGTCACTACAAACTTCCCTGACATTGCCCAACATTAAACATTTTTTATGTGCATATATTTGTAATATATTGGGCATTATATGACACAATTACCAATGGACTGAGACATTTGTACTAGTGTATGTGTGTGTTTTGGATTGTATATACAGAGGTTCAAATGTCTGGGTGGGCAGGACTAAGGCCATTTTGAAAGTACCATGTGAAAAAGGGGAGATCTTTCTACAAAGCTAGTTGAAACCTGAATTTTCTCTAAACCCAATATGTAAAAATAAATATAAAGTGTTGAGCACACGCAAATCTTAATAATGAACTCATGTCAGGTCAACAGAGGATTGTGGTATACCAGTTTGGTTGGGAGTACCCTTTATTATACAATTTGCTTCATATTGTATAATCCATAGTAACACAGTAACAAGCTGTGAGTTAGAAAAGGTGAGTGGAATCAGGCTTAGGTGAAGGGAAAAAGTGAAACCACACATTGTGTTGGGGTAGGAAGCAGTCTCACCCTCCTGTCCTGATTTAAGTCTTGTTTTAGGTCCCCTTTTCACATTTTCCAGTGGGCGCTTGTAACCTTAAGACACAAGGAATGAAAGACTTTTCAAAAAAACAATTAAACTTTATTGCAGTGACTTTTTATCAGCAGTCTACAGTATGCTTAAGAAAAGTTACAAATGGATTAAAAAATTTCCATGGTCCCTAAAGTACTAAGCATTAAAGGAAAATCAAAACTACAGAGCATAGCTAAAAAATGGTGGTCCCAAACTCTTTAACTTCAACAGCTTCAGGTGCATATATTGTCAATATGAAACTACTGATGCATGTATAGGTTGTTAATACAGTGTAATATCTTGAGTGTAGTATTTCTATTCTTCAACCCTAAGACTGATTTTTCCAGTGAAGTTCCCTTTTATTTGTGTGGTTTAAAAACCCGTGGGGTGTGTGCATCTCCAGAGGCTGAGTGGGTGAGATTAGAAAACCTATTAGTTGCAAATACATTTTATTGACTTTCTTTTGAAAACTAGAAAAAGTTAACCATGCGGAAGTATTATAGGTATTATAAGAATGGACAGTCTTTGTTGCAGAGAAATGCAAAGAAAGAAGAATGCTTTGTCCATTCTCTGATATTTATATTCTTATTTAAAGGATTTGAAAGCTCCCTTAAACTAAAGGGTCAAGTCTCTGCTGTATCAGTTATCACTAATGTTAATTAATCCCTTAGTATAAAACAGAAATTCTTTTAAGACTTCAGGTTGTATCAAAGAAAACTGTTGACATTTCAATGAATCTTACATTGGCATTGCAGGTATTTAAAGAAGAATATGGTAAATAGAAGGATAAGGTAAATATGTGACCGAAATTAAAAAATTCAATTTGGACTTTATGCTCCTTTGTCTCAATCCAAGGACACAATTTCGAGAGCACAAACAAAATCTGTACATGTGTTTAGATACCCAGATGGTCAAAAGATTAGCTCCCAGCAAAAAAACCTATTTGCTCATGGATAACAGCTTGCGTAAGGAAAGCTTATCTAATCAGAGGCAAAAACAATCCCGGACACAACCAAGAGATGTAGCATGTTCTAAGTGCTCCTCGGTCATACAACCCGGCATCTGAAATATATCGGTCAAAGCACCTCCAACAACATCCAACCCGAGATACAAGTCTCCTAGCATGATGAAAAATAAAAAAAACAAACCTAAGATCCGTAAACTAACGGATTATTACTCCCAGGACGCTAACTCACCTGTTGAGCCTGAAGTCCAAGATGGCGCCGGAACCATGTGCTCGTCTCCCGGCCAATCCTCAACATCAACTAAACCTGTGAAATCAAAAAGGACAGATATAAAGAAAGAAATCGGAACCCAAGAACCACCTATAAACACCACTCCAAATAGAATCACAGCAGAAGAAACAGCCAAACAAACCACCCAACCGAACTGTAAGTCTAACTTATCTTTTACACCCTCAAACACCCCTGAAAAGTCACCCACAAATATAAATGGGATTTTTGATGAACTTAACCAAATTACAAAATGATCTCCATGATATTCCAAAAAAAAATTTTTCACAAAAAAGCTCACAACATACAGATGAATCAGATGAGGAACTCCCTTTTGCTTAACAGCAAAGAAAGGCCACATTACCTCATCTCCAGAAAAGTTACGCCAAAAACACTTCCAATGATCTAATTTCCACTAACTCTGAAATGGACTCAAATACATCTCCAGACGGAAATGGAAAAACAGACCAAATCTGCTCTCTCATAGACTTTCCAACAAATGAAATTCCAGTAACAGAAAACATTTAAAAAAAACATTTTTAAAAACATGCTAATAACACAATATAACTCTTTCAAAGCAGATATGAGAAACCTAAATTACAAACTGAAATTTTGGAAATAATGCAACGTACTGAACATGTTGAAAACAAAATGATGGAGTTTACAACCTCATTTTATGACTTGATAGATGAGCATTATGAACTTGCTGACACAGTTCAATCAATGAAAATCAAAATAGCAGATCTGGAAGACAGATCCAGACGCAACAATCTGAAAATCAGAGGCATACCAGAATCAGTAAAACAAGAAGATCTGATAGACTATATTACCACATTAGTAAATGCTAGTAAAAACTCTTATACCCTCTGCATCAAATACAGATCTAACTCTTGACAGAACTCACAGACTACCAAAACCAAAAAACAGCGCCCATTTCTGCACCAAGAGATGTAATAACCAGATTCCACTTTTACCACATCAAAGAGAAAATAATGCAGATATCCAGACAAAAAACAACCATACCAGATCTATATAGAAATCTACAATTCTTCCCAGATCTATCTGTAATAACAATCCAGGCAAGGAAACTATTCCAACCTATCACCCAGCTACTAAGAGAAAAAGGAATAATATACAGATGGAGCTTTCCTGTAAAATGTATAATCAATAAAGATGGGAGATTACATGTTTTTAACTCTGTAAAGGAAGCATCAGAAACGATCAAGACTTGGAACTTACAAATTAAACAAACCACACCAACCAAAACAAAGACATCACCATCCCCCAATAAAATTAAAAGGGATTGGGAACATTCATCACAGGACTGAACTATCTTTGGTGAGATCTGGAAACAGGTTTAACTCAAATGAAACCTAAAAACCTTTAGAGATCCAGAAAACATGATATCTATCTAAAAATACATAAGCTCATAATTGACAAACTATCACTCCTAAATAGACTCTTTAGAATCCTTTTATATCAGATGATACAACATAGACAATTCTACCTTCGGAAATGTATATATAAGAGATAAAAATGGGTTCTTCTATACTATTCTTACTATTATTAACTGTTTATTTCTGACACTGGTTAATAAAAATGGTTACATTTTACTTAGAAAACATAGGTTGTTTGATATACCAATATAATACAGGAATCTAGAAAATTCCTATAGAATTCAGACAATAAGAATTACTGTTGTTAATGATTTTAACATATATGTTTTGTGAAAACCTAAAAGGTATTTTATTTATCTAAATCAATATGTTTTTGAAAAATTGTTAATATGCTTTTCCTTAGATAAATATTAGAAAATAGATAGATAGGGATAAAGTTGGGTTCAGCTATACTATTATTATTATTTTTAACTGTTCACTAATGACATTGGCTAATGAGACTACAGTAAAATCGATTTAGCTTAAAACAACCAATAATACATTGAACCCTGAAATCAAGAAAAATACAAACTAATTACAAATGTATTAAATGATGTTAGGGTTGATAAGACTTTCAAATATTGAAACAGTTAATTTTGCATACGAGTTAATAGATGTTAAAATAGAGAAAAATATGTACAAAAGAGAAGACAAGAAAAATATACAAAGATACAAAATCGTAATAGATATCAATTGATTATTTAAAAGAGTTATTTGTAATCCGAATAAAAAGATAAATGAAAAATATACCTGATATGGGTTGCACCACCGTGTTCTTTTTACCGGATATGTGTTACCAAAAATAACTTTTGGGTGGTGCTAGGGTTCAAAAATACTATACTAAACTAACAAAAATAGGAAGATAGCCTTCCCAAGTACCCCTAAAAAGCACTTGCACACTTGATATCCCATGAATATAAAAGCAGATTTATTGGCACAGAATAAATAAAACACCCCGCACCATAAATGTATTAAAACCCCCCCCCTATATGTAAGAACAATATTACTATACAATATAGACCACTGGGCATCCCCAGTCGAAAAAATTGACCTTAAAGGTCTCAAAATATTTGGTCCTGGACCTTGTGCTGGAATGCCACTTAAAGTTCAGAATGACTCCAGGCCTATATATCAACCACGGCCTGACAGGGACTCAATATGGCTAGCTCTTAAAGCATATAGGAACTTGCATTGAAATAGCATCAAAACTGAAAAAGATTAGAAATCAAAGGAAATTGGAACTACTGCAAAACCTAGCAAATCTCGAATCAAAACATAAAAACCAACCGAACAAGGAAAACAAAAAAACTTACAATTAGCCCAACAAAAGCTACACCAACATAATCTATATGAATACGACAGATTAATACGTAGATCCAAATCTAACCATTATATGCAAGTAAATAAAGCCAATAAGAACATTGCAAATAAACTAAAGTTCCAATCAGCTAAAACAAAAATACCGTATATACTTTACCCAACAAAATCAAAATTAATTAACCCACAACATATAGCAAACCAATTCGGAGAATACTAAAGTAAACTATATAACTTAACCAACTCTCAGGGACATCATAACCCAACTAAAGAAGACATACAGACATTTCCACAAAAATTAGATCTACCTTCATTAAATCAAGATCAACTCGATAACCTCTCTGAACCAATCTTACAAGAATAAATCAAAAAAGTCATAATATCCTCAAAATCAAATAAAACACCAGGACCCGATTGACAAATGAATATTATGAATCCTACAAAGACATACTAACACCACACCTAACCAAGATATTTGAATTGATCTCACAACAAGGATCAATGCCCTCAGAAATGTTGAATGCACTTATTATTCCAATACCAAAACAAAAAAAGGATCCATCTATGACCACAAACTATAGACCTATCATGCTTTTAAATTCAGACCTAAAAATATTTTCAAAAATATTGTCTGAAAGACTAAAACAATACCTACCTCTTTTGATCTACCCAGACCAAGTTGGATTCCTATCAAACCGTCAACCTACAGACAATACAAGAAGAATAATAAACCTTATTAATTGGTCCCAAAAGAGAAATGTAACTTCTATATATATTACATTAGATTCTGAAAAAGCATTTGATAGAATTAATTGGACATATATGAATCTAGTTCTAGATAAATTTCAACTACCCAATTTAGTAGGCTAATATAAAAATGGCTATTAATGCCCTGTATCATAGACCCACAGCTCAAGTTTATGCATCACAGATGTTATCAAAGACAATACAAATAACTAATGGAACCAGACAGGGTTGTCCACTTCCCCTCTCATATTTGCCTTAGTCATGGAGCCTCTGGCCCAGAAGATTAGAGAAAACACAAATATACACGGAATAAAGATAAAACAAAATATTCACAAAATAGCTTTATTTGCAGATGATATGATGTTGACTTTGACCAAACCTATAAAATCATTAATACATGTTAACAAGCTTATATTCAGCAAAATATCATACTATGAAATAAATGCTTCAAAATCACAAGTTCTTACAATTAAGGTATCATTAGCAATAAAGATATATCCAGCAAATACCCCTATGATTGGAATGCAAATAAAATAACCTACTTGGGAATAACCTTAACAAATGACAATAAAGAACTATATAAAAACAATTATTTACCATTGCTGATGAAGATACAAAACCTATTGAATACTTGAAAACCATTACTTGGTCAATCCTCGGAAGAGTGGCTATAGTTAAGATGATGATATCACAATTTCTCTATATCCTCAGAGCGGTACCAATACAAGTACCAAATATCTTCTTCAACCAAGCACAAACATTAATATCGTCATATAAAACCAAGAACCAAAAGAAGCATACTTGCTAAAACCAAACAAGCAGGGGGGATATCTATCCCTATTCTGTACGACTACTATCAAGCAATTATATTAGACCAAACCAGAAAATGATGGTCTGAAGAAGAACCAACCAAACTCTGGCACCAGATCGAACAAATGGAAATAAACCCATTTACTTTAAAACAAATCTTAGGAGCAAGTCTGCTGGGCTACAAAACAGACCTAAACATCTTGCCTACCTCTAAAAACTCAATAACAATTTGGTCTAAAGTAAACCAGAACCAAATTTTTTTTATACCTATCTACAAAGATATACTTTTAAACAGTTTTAATTTACTAATACCAAACTTCAAGATAGACTGGTCACTATACGAAGTAACACTATACGAAGTAACAAAAACAACAATTGTTCCATAATGGAACATATGTCCCCTTGATCTACAAGAAACCAAAAAAATTCCCAAAAATGACTTCTACAAACATCTACAAATACTTAGCTTTATTTCTAGAAATAAATATTTCTCTAAGGTCTTCGAAAATTCTGTAACAATATACCCACCACAACTTCCAAGATCCTCAAAATCAATCGGAATATTCTATTTAGCAATAGATGCAATACAGAAATGGGAAAAAGACCGTAACCATCCTCTCACAGATGAACAATGGTCTAAAGCTCTAGAATTACCATTTAAATTATCCTGATGTGTCAGTCATTGGAAAATGTCTAGAAAATTGTTATACAGATTTCATAGAACCCCAGAACGAATAGCAAAATGGTATAAATCATCTTCACCCACCTGCTGGAGATGTAAAAACCATCAAGGAACATGGATACATATGTGGTGGAACTGTTCCAAAATAAGAAAAACTTGGTTAAAAATACAAAGACAATCGATCTCTTGATGATTAAAATCGATATACAGAACCTAAAACAATAAAAAGTTTGACTATCAGAAAAGAACCTCTAATTCAAGATATAAAATATATATTACCGTAATAAACATAAATAAATACAGATATAGATAAATATACATGTCTAAGAATAACAAAAAGCTGTTGGTTTTGTTTTGTTTCTTTTCTTCTCCCTTGTTTTTTTCTTCTCTGCCTGTCTTTAATTTCACCCTTTCACCCTGTTTATACCCATATTCAGAATGTTTGAAACATTTAACATAAGATATACAGTTATAAGATCCTACTGTTAACTTTAAAGAACAATTTATGTAACACTTATACTGTACTGTTATATACAATTATTTTATGAAAATCAATAAAAAAAATTATGTTTATAAAAAAAAAACAAAAAAAAAACAATCCTAAGATATGTGGAGCAGCTAAGTTGATTCTCATTCCAAATTTCCCTCCAACATAATAGGTTGGATGTCTTACCTTTTACAAAGGTTGAAATAGGGACAGAAAATATTTTTCAATGCGTGCCTGGGAACATCCCAAAAGAATATTTACACATTGCAACCTTTACCAACAGTCCTTTCTTTCTTTTGACCACTTTTTAGATTGGGGGTGGAGGTGGTGTCAGATTTAGACAATGGAAAGTTCTGGAAGCTGACCTTTTAATTCCTGCCCATAAGTCCGGTGAGCACCCCAGCTGGCAAGGTTTTTCATAGAGAGTAATTAGTTAAATAATTACTAAATATGTTTTATAAGGTATGTAAATATTTGAAAGTTACAAATATAGTGGTGTATGTCAGCATTTCAGCTAAAATCACCTGAAATTATTTTTAGATTTTACAGTCACATATTCCTAAATTATATCCAAAAAACTGTTAATTTAAGAAAAGTATGTACAGTATGCATGTATAATTGTATTTATAAAGCACCACTTGAGTACGCAGTACTGTACATTATAAAATACAGAGTATACAAACAAGGGGATAAATGCAATTATAAAGATAAATAAAAATGAAATACAATTTCAAACATCGGTTAAGAATGTATGTATATATATATTATATATATATATATATATATATATATATATATATATAGTGATCCTGATGATGGCTTCCTTGGTAGCCGAAATGCATTGATTCCCTAAGATCCGACACTGAGTTTGGTATGATTATTTGTGTTGCAAAGACCTATGAGTGCCCTCATTGCGGTGAGTAGTATTTAGTAATTTGAGGTTTGGCACCGAGGCTGTGAAGAGTGGGATAGGAGTGTGAGCAGAAACGATGAAACACACATATATATATATATATATATATATATATATATATATATATATATATATTATGAATAAATTATGAATTTATGAATTATGAATACATTTTTATAAGTGCAGCATGCCTTGACACAGGAGATCAATTCTTTTGGCTAAAGTCCCCCCACCCCCCTCCAGAGGGAAGTATTCAAGGCAAATTATAACCAAAACAATTTAGTTTTCCTTTAAATTAGGTCACACTTTGCTTTCTAATTAATTCCAAAACCAAAGATATAATGCCTGTGTTAGAATGTGCCAACATTCTAACCTATTTGTGGCAAGGTAGCATTAGTAAGCATAGGTTCTGGAGAAACAGTGCTGCATACCCAATGCACTTTTACTTATTGCAAAATTTGTGCCACTATTCTGGCCCATAAACCATCAGGTTCATGTGGATATTGGTGTAGTTTGTGTGGGCCTGGGCCAGAGCTACAAAAGCAGCCCAATAACTTACCAGGGTAATAACCAGGGTGCCGTCTCTCTCAAGATAGAGAACAGGGTCACTAAATATCTGGTAAGAAATGCAAATTTTAGCAGTGTAAAAGTATTCAACAGAAAGTAGAATAGTAGATATGTCTGATGAAGGAGGATTCCGTGCACACAATAAGTGAATTATTTTCAAACAGAATGAGGTAGCATGTGCATAAATATGAATAAATATGAAAAAAATACATTTTATATTTATATTTCCAATATCCAATAGGAATTTTTACAGAATATTAAAATACTCATTTATACCCATCTTTTATTCATGTAGTAAATTCATTATTCTGATACGGACCGAACCGGGTCCAAGAATTATCTGTTCCTTTCCTAATTAGTTATAAATTGATAGAGCAGCCTAGACTGGGAAGAAACTAGAAAGAACCACACTGACACAAGCTGTTCAGTATGCAAAAATGCTTCTTCTGCTTTATTGTTAGTCACAATAGGTTATATAGGTGAGGGGGGGGTGTTGATTGATACAGTTAGTGTGGTAAGGGTCATCATATTTGCTTAGTTAGCCATTGTAGCTTCATCTCCAAGAATCACATGTAGAACGCGCTGATCATTTGATATCTATGCTTATTAAAAATTTGAGCAGGAAAACAAAGCTAGGCATATCATATGATATTGAATCATCAAAGTTAGAAAAACAACCATGGTAGAGATTATGAGACAGTGAAATAACATTTTTCATTTAATTTACACTAAACTTTAAACGGTAGATATATATGAGATATATGTCTCCTTATCAGTCCCCCCTAAAATGTCTATTTTGCTGTCCCTACCTAGCAAGTATAATCAGAGTTGCTCCAGAGGGGTTCCACCATAGGGGTGGGTATGGATCTTCAGCGTGGCCTGGAGAGACCTGCACAAAGCCAGGGACCAACCCTTCCAACTCCAACCCCTGACCATCCCTGTAAATGACTGTAAGAGGAGAGCTCTGTAGGGTGCATGGGAGTGTAAGGAGATTCAACGGTAAAGTCAGGCAATGGTTCAGGCAATGTTTCGTATTCGTGGAGTACAAAAACGGGGATAGATACACCTGCAGCCTTTGTAGCTAACTTCTTAATATATGGAACGAGACAACAAACAAAGAAAGATATAAAAATTAAAACGATTAATACAGTAACCCCTATCTGGGCCAAGGTTTCCTGCCACCCAGTCATCCATCCAAAATATTGGTCCCATGGATTTTTTATACCAGAATTTCTGGTATAACCCTGGAGTGCATCTTTAGTATAGTTAACAAATTGCTGCTGATTATAGTAAATGTAATTAATCCAATCAACATTTTTATTCACAGTGATCATTGGAATTAAAGATTCAAACCCCGCTTTAACCTGATCACGGTCTTTGAATTCATCGGGTACCCCCCTAGGGACTCCAATGGCATCAATATACACGTGTGGGTCAAGACTTCCACCTGGGGTCAAGTCTCTTTTAGTGCGATGAGGGGGCTGAAAGGGTATACTCGATGGATAGTGAGGGATAATGTGAAGGGGCATAATCACCTTACTTAAAGCACATTTACCATTCCAGGAAGTGGGGAGGTGGGACCTGATTTTCATGTCCCCACAAATACAGTAGATGTCACCAAGTGATTGTACCTGATTTTGCAGAGGGCTTTTAGAGCCATCTTTATACATTTCACAATATCCTGTAGTGAAATTGCCCACGGTTCTGCCAGAATGATTGTAGTTATAATAACAGGTATAATTTCCAGGATATATGGTTATTGACGAGGAGTTTGTTTCAAGATTGGGTAATTAGTTTTCCACGTCTCACAAATTGTCTGATTGGTGGAAACATTACTGAATAGGCTAAGAAAACACTTCTCAATCTGGGGTGGGAGATTAAGGGGAACAGTGCCCAAATGCGGGCGGGCCCGCCCACGTACAAAACAGTTGGATTTATTATGTTGGACAGCCCTATATTTCATCCATTCCAACCAAACATTTGTATCGCCAATATCGATAGATATTGTCTCTTCGAAAGTGGGATTTGCTATAGCCCTCATGTTGTTTGTTACAACAATGCGTGGCTGTAATGGATTTGTCGGTTTTTTCGTCTTTTTGTTCCAGTCTTTAAATTCTGTTGAGTTATACATATCTTTTAAGAAGAATTTACCATTATACACAGAGGCAGTCCCACCGAAGGCCCATGCCCCTAATATATATGTGCCGGCATCTGTAGGAGTGGGATTAACGAGAGTAAGGGTTAATTTCATATTTGAACCACGTCTGCCGGTTCTTAGACAAAGGCCTGATTTTAGGAGGGCCATCCTTTGAAGCAAAGGAACACCGTTCCTATCTAATTTGAGACGAGCAGATTCGGGCTGATATCCCCAATCTGATCCCGTATTCCACCCTACAGCCCCCCAATAGTCACAGTTGTTTCCCCAATAATCATCAGTTACACAGATGTATAGTGATCTAACAACTGGTTTGCCATTATACAGGTCACATTGCCCAAAGACACTGGGGCACCTACCAATCATACAGAAATCAAACATAAAGGTTGCCGCATTGGTGTTTGAAGAATTAAACCAGAATGTTGTTAGACCCCCCCCTTCTGGGTTATGGCAACTTGTAAAGCTTTCCCCGAGGAGATAAGAAAAAGGATATATAGACCAATCATGTTTCTCCGGCAGGAGGGGTGGCTTTCTTGCAATGTGAAGCGTGGATCCAAGAAGGCCTTCCTTCCAGCTTCACTGAAGTAGGAGTGGTGAGGAGAACCTGGAATCGGCCGTCAAATCTAGGTTCAAGAGAGTGTTTTCTTACAAACTTCTTGACCAGCACCCAGTCACCTGGGAGAAGTGAATGGGTACCTGCTATAGACTCAGGATCTGGAAGAGAAGAAAACACTTGACCATGCACTTTAGTTAAGTTACGTGTTAGTTGGCAAACATAATCAGTTAATACATCAGAATGTAACTGTAATTGCTGAGGAAAATAACACCCTAAACTAGGGGCTGATCCAAATAGGATCTCAAAGGGGGATAATTTGTGTTCCCCCTTGGTGTGTATCTGACACTGAACAAAGCTATAGGCAGACTGTCAGGCCATCCCATCCCAGAGTCTTGAGCCATCTTTAACATGCGTGCTTTTAGAGTTCCATTCATTCTTTCATCCTTCCCGCTACTCTGAGGATGATAGGGTGTGTGGAAATGGAGCGTCACTCCTAAAGCGGTCCAGATTTCTTTGGTAACATTTGCAGTGAATGCTGGACCCAGATCACTCTCAATTACTCAATTCGGTACACCGAATCTGCATGCGATTTCGGAAAGTAATTTCTTGGCAGTAGTCTTAGCGGTCATATTGGTTACTGGATATGCTTCAGGCCATCCGGAGAACATATCCACAATCACCAACACATATTCAAATCTTCCGCTTTTTGGCATTTGGATGTGGTCTATCTGGATCCTTTGGAAAGGGTACAAAGGTTTAGCCAGATTAAGTTTTGGAGGTTTTTCCATACGTCCTGGATTGCATTTAGCACATATTGCACAGGGGCAGTATAGTTCCTGGTAAAGGTGGTTATGCCAGGAGCAAAGTAAGTCTTTGATATTAGGTTATTCATGAGATTCTTGGAAATGTGGGCAGGTCCATCTGCCCATTGAACAAGGGCTGGGTAGCTGGGTAGCTGGGCTAGGTATACACAGCTTCTTGTTATGTATATATAATCCATCCTTAAACACTGCCCCCTTTCCCAGCCACTCATCTCTCTCTTCCTTTGCGGTGTTGTCCTGGATATTTTTTAGTTTATCCATGCTGTCTATGAACACCATCTGAAGAAGGGGAGTTGTATCAATGATTTTATCTTGAAGTTTAAATTTTCCCTTCGCATCTTCTGGCAATTCTTGTATTTCTCTCAGGGCAGCTGACTTAGCAGCCTGGTCAGCCATATGATTGCCTAAGATTTCAGGGGAGTTGAGTTTGCCATGAGCCTTCACTTTCAGAACTGCAACTTGTTTCAGGTATGACAGTGCTTCCATTAGTTCTGCAACAGACTTGCCATGCTTGATGGGTGCTCCAGTAGCCGTCAAGTATCCTCTTGTTTTCCAAATCACTCAAAAGTCCAAAGCCACACCCTGGGCGTATCTGGAGTCGGTGTGGACATTAAGGCACTTGCCTTCTGCGATTTTGCATGCTGCCGTTAGGGCTTTCAGTTCTGCTTCTTGGGCAGAATAGACGTTAGGTAATGCTTCAGCTTGGAGCACAGAGTCGGTGGTGGTGACAGCATAACCAACATGAAATTTGCCTTTTTCGTCTGCGAATCGTAATCCATCCACAAATAAGGTGATGTCTGGGTTTTCCAGTGGAGATGAACTGACTGTGGGAAGGTGTGTTGTTTCTTGCTGCATAAGTTCAAAGCAGTTGTGTGTATCCTGTGCACCATGGTCATAAGTTCCATCTTCGATGTCATCAGTGGTTCCCCCCTCAGGAATTGGCAGAAGTGTGGAGGGGTTATGTATGGAACAACGTTGAAGTGTGACATTGTCGGGCATGAGGATGGAACATTGGAGACGAAGATGGCGAGACAAAGACGGGGAGACGAAGACATATGTTTCGGTTGAGATTGATTGAGAATAGCAGAGATGTCATGAGGGGCCAAGAGGATGCAATCATGGCCCAAGATGATATCAGAGGTTTTGTCAAGGAGGAAATGGGCTGCATATACTGCTCTCATGCAGGATGGGCTCCCTTTAGCAACATTGTCTAGTTGTCCAGAAAAGTAACCAATGGGTTTAATTCTTGATCCATGGTTCTGAGCGAGGACACCAAGGGCGTGGCCTTGGCGTTCAGAAACGAAGAGTTTGAATGGCTTCTCATAGTCCGGAAGCCCAAGCGCTGGGGCTGAAGATAGGATAGTTTTCGGCTGTCATAGTATAGGACTCAGACTTTAGTACCTCGTACAGAGGTTGCATAAGAATGGAGGCTTCTGGGATCCATGAACGGCAGTAAGAGATAAGGCCGAGGAAGGCATGTAGAGGTTTATGTCCGCGCGAAAGAACGATGCCTTGTAGAGTCTTGATCCTGTCGGTTGTGATGTGTCTTGTCCCTTGAGAAATACATTGTCCGAGGAATGTCACAGTGGGTTGACACCACTGTAATTTTGCTTTGGAGGCCTTGCAACCTTGATCCGCTAGATGACAGAGTAGGTCCTCTGTTGCTTGTGCAGCGGCGGAAAGTGTAGACGAGCAAGTTAGTCACGAGTAAGAGGTCGTCCACATATTGGAGCAAAGTAACCCCAGGGTGTAATTGCTTCCATGAGTCCAAGATAGAAGTTAATGCTTTGGAAAACTGCGTTGGCGAATTCTGCGCCCCTTGGGGCATTACAGTCCAAAAATACTGCTCCCGCTCATGCGTGAAAGCAATCAGGAAGCGGCAAGATTCGTGTAGCGGAACGCTGAAAAAGGCGTTGCATAAATCCACGACGCTGAACACGGAGGTGGAAGGAGGTATGCCACAGAGCAAAGTGTGAGGGTTGGGTACAATTGGTGTTTCCAGTATTGTGGCTTCATTCACGGCCCGTAAATCTTGTACGAGGCGGTATTTGTCTGGTTCACCTTCTTTTCCTTTCTACTTAACAGGAAACAGTGGCGTGTTGCACGGGGAGACGGTTTTTACAATCGCTCCATTTGCGAGTAGGGTACGTATTTGATTTGAAATTGCTTCCGATTGTGCCGGTTTTAAAGGGTATTGAGGTTTCCGAGGTAGAGCCGCTCCTTCTTTAAGGTAAACCATCACAGGCGGGACTTTGAGACGGCCTATATCTTCTGGGCCTTGTGACCATAAAGATGGAGGGATTCGACACAAGACATCATTAGGTATGTTGGAAAGTGAAACCGAATCTATAGACATTAGAAGAGGGACAGAACAGAGTGAGGAAGCTTCAGTTTGGTCAAGAGGTGTCGAAACTGTAACAGTGCCATCAGGTAGGAACACCACCTTTGCTTGTAGTCTTTAGTGGACAAGTGGGTGAGACGACGAAACGTGCCAGTAAGCCAGAGAAAGATCCCACTTGTAAAGGGCAAGTCAGCGGGTTAGTATGAGGAGTGCCATCTACTCCAACGCAAGAAATGTCAGAATCAGTAAGAGTGTCTTGATCCGGTAAATCTTTGGTCCTGATTACGCTTCAGGCTGCGCCTGTGTCTATCAGGAAAGTGGTAGGGGTGCCTTGGATTGGCAGGGTAATTTTTGCAAGGGGTCCGTTTCCGTTACCCTCAGTGGGTAAAGACATGATTGGGGTTTGGGTACGAGACACAGGTTTGCCAACATCCTATTGAGGATGAAGTCATGATTAGGATTACGTTGTCTTTTTGGGCCCCTGCAATCACGGCTGATATGACCAATTTTCCCACAGTTATAACAGGTTCTCCCTCTATTAAGATTTGTTCCTGTCGTAGGTTTTAATTGTGAGAAGATGTTAGTCTTCATCTCTTCAAGGCTTTTTAGCAATTGATCCTTGACTTGATGCAATTCTGTGTCCACAGGTGAGACAGTAGTTTCTTCGGCAACCATGATTGGAGTTGATTTTGATTTCCCTAGGGATGTTTCTAGTCCCTTTGCCACTGCTGAGAGGGTTTCAAGAGTAAGTGTGCGATATTCAGGACGTGCTGTTATCATATATTTTCCTTTAATCCACTGACAAAAGCTGATGACAGCATCTGGGCATGTGACTTGTTATACTTATCAAATCCTAAATCATTGAACACTTGTGATAGACGGACTTGATATTTCTCCACAGATTCTGGCTTGTCTTGTGTAATATCGTGAAGGCTGACAGCCTGATCAGCTAGCCTACTCTGTGCCCAGGATTGTATTTGCTCACAGAATGTCACACCGGACCCATAGGTTATTGTGTTAGGGGACTGAGTGTGGTCTAATGTGCTTTTCATGATGGGCCAGTAAGCATCCCCCGCCCGTATTTCACACAAACTCTCTAAGTCCTTCCAGGTTGCTGAGTAATTCTTCTGTATGCCGACATGCCTGCGGTAAAAGGGCATAGGTTAATGATCTGGGTCTGGTAACTGAGCTATAAGAGTGGAGGCTTGACTTGGGGTAAATGTAACATACAGTGTAGGTGTACTTTGTCTCACTTCCCCCCCGGGAGTTCCATAAATCCAATTACCCCCCCCCCGCGCTATGAGGGTCGGAATGGAAGGATTGGGCAAGATAATTGGGTTGTATATAGTGTCTAGTAGTAGCATCAGCACGTAAGGGGGTTGACTGAGTATTGCTCACTGTAGTCCAATCAGCATTATCTTGGGGATGGAAACTTAGTTCAGGTGGGTTGTGACTGACCCCCAATTCCTCTGTCCTTATTTCTTTTAATCGCTTGGGTTTGGGTAACAGCTTGGGTTTGGGTGTAGCTTCTCTAAGTTTACCTAGGTGATCTATTGTCATGGATACTTCTTGCATTAGGTCATCCATAATTTGTTTAGGGAGAACCGTGGTGTATGGAGTAGCAGGGGTGTCACAGATGTCACGAGGTCTAGCCCCCCCTACAGCACCTTGAGTGCTACTGTCACATTCCTCAGTAGAATCTACATCCCCTAGTACCATAATAGGAGCCGGATTGTATAGTTGGCCAGTAGGGGTTAATACTGGGTATAGTGGAGTGGCTGCCTGGCTGAATGGGTTACTCGGGGAAAAGTTTCAACCAGGGCGTCAGCTGAGTTAAGATGGCTGTTGTTAGTACTGGGCGTGGTGGCATTGACTAAATCAAGATGGCCACCGGTGGGGATGGGTGTGTCCAAAAGATGGCCACCAGTGTTGGGAGTGGGGGAGGTGGGTTCGGCATTGGATGTTTGTACTGGAGTGAGAACCTTCCCTACACCCTCATAGGGTGGTGGCTGAACATTGATCATGCAGGGGAAGGGGGGCTCTTTGTGATATAAATATTTAATTTTACCATTTGAACCTATAACTCTTTGTTCGGACCAATTATCTCTATGCAATTCCCTTGCAACCTTAAACCATTCCTCTGCGGTCTCTAGTAGACCTTTATCTTTTAAGAAGCCCTTTTTGTCTGCAAGGAGAGTACGCCATAGTTCTGGTTGTAATCTTGGGCTATGTATTGACAGGTTGCACAATCTGGCAATTCTAGCATAATTCTTTACATGTTTCTTTCCCTCCCTCCCCGCAACAAGGTCAAATGCAGTGATGCCCTCAGGTTCTTCCTCTCTCATCGTACTTTTATTCTGACCCATTTTAGCCGTTTATCTTTAACTAAAAGGTATATCTTGTTGAGAGCCAGTAAAGGGTAACAACCTCATCTAGCAATTTCTATACAGTAGGACTAACTCTAAAAGCCAGGAAACCCCAGTGCACGTAAACTCTGAATTGTAATTTGTTCTACTCCCATTAAATCCTCGACGGGGCTACAACTACAGAAAATTAGGTCTGATCCTGTTCTTGCCTGTACTATTTCGCACATTTGTGAGAAGGTTAAACCGATACAATCAGATTCCACCACAACATGGGCATTTAGTCGATAACACAAAAATTGGGGAAACGCCCAAAGTACAGGTGTGTAGCCTAAATATGACAAGGGATAGCCGTTAGGGTGTCTCCTTATTTTTATTAGCTCCCAACCTTGTGGACTAATTCCAAACAGTAAACCACATACACAATCAACACATGACATATCCTCCCAGGTCTGGTGGGAATATCTCAAACACAATCCTACAGTAAACAGAGACAACTACGTCGTGGTATCACGCACAGTTCTACCACCCCTCAGGACCACCACACACACCGACAGTCACAGAGATCAGTCGGTCGGGGAAATTCCCTGTCCTGGATATATATGTGTCTAACCACACACCGACCGCCACTCACACCGACAGTCACAGAGATCAATCAGTCGGGGAACTTCTGTCGGGGGTGTGTATATTCACATGCACATGTCTTGTCTCTATCCACTAGGTTCCGCTTTATTCAAATCAACCAGATTAAGAGGATAACGGACAACACACAGAGAACACAAACCGGGCAACAGATAATCTTTTACAGGTTATGGGACAAGCCACCAGGCAAGATAATACCTGTCTTTGCTGGCTGCTAACAGCCGATATAGACACCAAGGCTAACCAACAGTATAACAGACTGACACAGGCAAGAGACTAATAACATAGGTCTTACCTGCTTCTCGGAAGTGATCAGTTTCCGTCTGTCCTCTGCTGGTCCGCTGGAGTCCTTGGCATCGGCCGATGGTCAGTCAGAGCCTGATGGCCCCACGTTGGGCGCCAATTGATACGGACCGAACCGGGTCCAAGAATTACCTGTTCCCTTCCTAATTAGTTATAAATTGATAGAGCAGCCTAGGCTGGGAAGAAACTACAAAGAACCACACTGACACAAGCTGTTCAGTATGCAAAAATGCTTCTTCTGCTTTATTGTTAGTCACAATGGGTTATATAGGTGAGGTGGGGGTGTTGATTGATACAGTTAGTGTGGCAAGGGTCATCATATTTGCTTAGTTAGCCATTGTAGCTTCATCTCCAAGAATCACATGTAGAACGTCATTAACCACAGAATACTTGTTCTTCTGGAGAGGTTCCACTTTTCGGTTTCATCAAGCAGCACTGATCATTTGATATCTATGTTTATCAAAAATTTGAGCAGGAAAACAAAGCTAGGCATATCATATGATATTGAATCATCAAAGTTAGAAAAACAACCACGGTAGAGATTATGAGACAGTAAAATAACATTTTTCATTTAATTTACACTAAACTTAAATCGGTAGATATATATGAGATATATGTCTCCTTATCAATTCACCCATTGCTTTTTTTTTTTAACAGGTAGTCCATCATGATCCTTGTAGGGGTGGTGCTGGGCACTGGAACAGTCTTTATCGATTTAAACACCTTGCAACTGGAAACTACCTTGCTGCTGAGGTAAGCGTCAATAAATTTGTTTAGAAATCTGCCAAAAAAAATTCGGACTTTCAAGAATTTTCATATTTCCAAATTTTTGGATTTAGAATTTACATTTAGAGTCCACATGTCCCTAATTCCCCACAGCTATTTTTAGCAGTGCCAAACCCCTGGGAATAAAAGACTGTTCGACAGAAGCCATGATTGTGATGTGTTACCTTTCTGCCCACTTTCCCTTGCGCAATGCATACTCCGAGGGATTGAAACCAATGTGGTGTGATGTATGTCCAGTGGCGGATTATAATGAGGTATTTTCCTGCAGCTTCAGGGGTGTCCAGAACGACTGGCAGAACAAAATCTCATTGTAATCCACCACTCAGGGCCAGTGATTGGGCAGGGCAAACTGGGAGCATAACTTCGTCTGTCCATCCCATCCAGTAATATCCTCATTTCCTGCCTAACTGTTGATCCAGAGGAAGGCAAAAAAGACCCACCAAATTTATGAAGGGGGAAAAAATTCCTTGCCTTCCAAGTGGCAATCGGAAATTTCCCTGGATCAATTCTACTTTATGTATCAGTACCATGCTGGCTCTAGCTGTTGCCGCCTGGCACTGCTTGCTTCCTTTAAGTTTGTTATCCACCAAAACTCCAAGATCCCTTTCCAACAGGGATTCACTTAACACAGAGCCATTTATAGTATAAGCAGCACAAGGGTTTTTAAAGGGCAGGTCCACCCCATTTTTGGATTTTTGCCCAAATAGTAGCTATCCTTCCTCCAACTGCAAGAAGGGGGCAGGACCAGCAGACGCGTCCATGATTGGCTGAGAGGCAGCCAATCATGGACGCGGCTGCCAGCAGTGGAGAACACCGAGGGACAGAGGTAAAATAAGTAAAGTTCGGGGGAGTTCCTGTAAAATCTTTTATGGGGGCTGAGGGAAGGATAGCTACTATTTGTCAAAGGGGTTTTATGGTAGGGGGGGGAGGCCTGCAGTGCGCAGGACAAAATTCTCCCAGAGGAGAGACAGGAGGCAGAGTCCTATATGGACTCTGCTAGGCTCCTGGTGGCCAGTTTTTCAGACCTGGGGGGGGGGGGGGAATCCAGGAGAACCATTTGGAGCTGGGATGTAAGTATTTTTATTCACTACACAGTGGGGCCAGCAATAGGGGGGATTATAGTTTTGGGGCTGGACATGAACTTTAAAGGGCAACAATATCAAAAAAAATAACATCACCCCCATTGTATGTCCATACTTTCAGAAGCTGAAATTGCTTACTCACATTTACAACCATGCTGCCCTCCCTTACATATCACAGAGCAAAGATGAGTGCTAAAAGCCCGCCTCCTAGAGAGACCAGGGCCCTGATTAACATATCACTTGTCATTGGCTGGTGGGAATGTCTGTTAGAACCTCTCTCCTCCTCCTCTGCCAGTCAAACAAACTTGAAATGTTCGGTTGCTAGGATACAGCCTACATAATCAAGCTGATCAAGGATGGCTGGAGGAGTGTTTTCTCACATGCTAGTTTTGAGTGACAGTTACAGGCAGACAGAATTGTTATGCCCCCTTCACAGTGTGGCTAATTGAAGGCAGAGAGAAGCTCGAAATCAGGAAAAAAATGTATGGGGAGGGCTGCATACCTTTACTCTTTTTAAATGCATTGAGGCAAAACAGTTATCCAGTACAGTAAGTCCAAAATGCCTCACCTTACATTTATCAACATTGAATCTCATCTGCCACTTAGCAGCCCAATGTGACAATCTATCTAGATCCCCCTGCAACGATTGCACATCCTCTGAATTTTTTAATGGTCAACAAAGTTTTGTGTCATCAGCAAACACAGAAACCTTGCTGACAATACCCACTTCCAAATCATTAATAAATAGCTTAAATAGAAGCGGCCCCAACACAGAACCCTGTGGCACCCCACTTAGCACTTTAGTCCATAATGATGCTGCCCCATTAACAACTACTCTCCTATTCATTAACCAATTTTCTATCCATGTACAAATGTGGATCAAGAAGGAATCGGGCGTCCTCTATATTCCTGCCATGTGTGTTCAAGGATTTAGAAGTTCCCGCTCGTGAACTTTGAACTTTTGTTTCCCTAAGTACCCGGGGATGTATTTTATACGGTCCAGGAGATTTATTAATATTAACCTTATTTAGTTCTTTCTGTATCATATTCTCAGTTAACCAAAGTGCACTTGAATCTTTTTATTATTTTTTAGGCTTAATGATGCTTTGTTCAGCTATCCTAAATTCATTATTAATTTTAACTAGTTTGATTGCTTTCTTTTTTTTTTATATAATCCCTAAAGGCCCTTTCCGTTCCCTCTGACTTAAAGGTTTTAAATGCCTTTTTTTTTCTTTCCATTTGTCTCTTTACATAAGAATTCAGCCACATGGCACGGATTTATTTTTTTACATTTATTTCACAAGGGTATAAATCTAGATCTGAAATGGTTTAAAATCGCATTAAAGGACAATTATGCTCACCTTCCCTCCGCTCCTCTTCTTTGTTCATTAGCTTTTACCCAGGGTGAGGACCTGAACCGCTAGGTCCTCACCTCTGGGTTCGCGTAACTTACTGCAGAGTCTTAGAGCAACGCTGCTCTGGTAGGCTCCGCCCCCTCCTCCCCGTCAGCGACGAGGCCTTCCTACTGGCCTCGTCGCCGACTCTTTTTATCTGTCTGTGTCTCTCTGTGTGTCCGTCTGTTTGTGTTTGTCTGTCTATATGCGTGTCTGTGTCTATCTACAGTATGTGTCTGTGTCTCTCTGTGTGGGTCTGTTTCTGTCTGTGTCTATCTGCATGTCGGTGTCTATCTGTCTGTGTCTATCTGTGTGTCCGTCTGTGTCTATCTGTGTGCCTGTGTCTTTCTGTTTGTCTGTGTCTATCTTACTGTCTACCTGTGTGTGTCTGTGTTTCTGTCTGTGTCTGTCTGTGTCTCTCTGTATGTCTGTCTGTATCTGTGTGTCTGTCTGTATCTATCTGTGTATCTGTGTGTCTGCCTGTCAGTCTATCTGTGTCTATTTGCCTGTCTGTGTGTTGAGAAAGTTGCTGATCCATACTGGTGGCACCCAGGCAAAAGGATTGCACTGGAAAAACATGATAAATGTCTGAAAAATAAGATAAAAAAGACTGAAACGTTGCTCACGTTTTGCACATTGAAATATATTTGTTGGAAAGGTCCAGGTGTGCTCCATATACTTCCATATTATTTATTTTATTGATAGTTTGGACAGCACCTGGGCAGTTGTTAACCAAAAGTTAGTGCCTGCAATATATATATATTTATATATATATTATCAAGCCAACCTAAGGTCCCATATTTGGACCGAAACATTGGCTCAATAAAAATCTCAGTAAAAAGACCTCCTGAGTGCTCCTATCTTACTGGAACAGGATTATGTATGAATTACTGGGTAGCACCACAGGTGGCTAAAGGTTGGAATGGAGTGTGCCCTGACATCTGCCTTATAATGTGTGTATATATAGGTACAGTCTATGGGCACCAGGAGAAGTAAAACAGCAGACTGCACTGAGTAGAAAGAAAGGTTTTTGTTGTTTTTTTTCTAAAAAAATCTTTTTGAAAAATCGTGTATTTTCAAAAAATCGCGTGTTTAGGACAAATGCCGAAATCACGGTAGCTCATGAAATTTCCGGTAGCAGGCTGAATTTTTTAAAGATTGTGGACATTGATATGCATTCCGCAGACCATTTCCCTGAGCCATTTACAGTAAGTTACCATTGCTATTTAAATCATTATTTTAGGCGGAAATTTGTAAAAAAAAATTCCCCAATTTTCCCAATGGTGGATTTCTGAATTTTCACATTTTTACGATAATCCGCAAATCATCAAGCGGAATGGATTTTGGGAAGTTTGGCCATCTATAGTTACAATCAGATTCTTTCAGAAAGCATACCAATCAGATTCTTTCTGAAAGAATCTGATTGTAACCAATTCTGATAGGATACAATCACATTATTTCATAAAGAATCTGATTGGTATGCTGAACCACAAGATCCTTTTCTAATCAGAATTAGTAACAATCAGATTCTTTCAGAAAGAATCTGATTGTCTGTTCCCCAGACCATTTCCGAGGTCCCAGAGCCATTTACAGCAATTCATTTTTTACCAAATTTTTGAAATGCTGCTCGAAAATAGAATACAGAAGCTCAAAAAACAGTGTGATCATGAGGAAAGTTATTTTTTTTAAAGTTCTGGATATATGTACATAATCCCCAGACCATTTCCAAGTTCTCAAAACATGTACAGTAAGTTCCCATTGCTTTTTTACCTTATATTTGAGCGGATCTGTGCAGATTTTTTTCTCCCATTGACATTAATGGGGGGTTTTCGATTTGTTTCAAAAATTCGCAAATCCACAGACGGAATGGATTTTAGCAGATTGGCCCATCTATAATAGACAACCATTTTGAGCAGAAGAGAGAGGTAAAGATTTTTTTAACACTACACAGTGGGGCCAGCAGTGGGTTAAATGTTAGTTTTGGGGGTAGACATCCCCTTTAAAAGATAATGGGCCATATTTATAAAGCGTGGCAATTTAGCTATAGCGGGTGTTATCGGTAATGTACGTCCGTGGTCGGACATTTACCCTGAACGCTCGTTAATAAACTTACGTTTAGTTGTAGAATACCATGCGGTTGTAAACTACAGTATGGTATTCTATGGAAATTGTAAATCTACGATAGTGTTATCGTAGATTTACGATTATTAATTTAAGATAATGATCTAAATTAATGATCATTAAACCGATTGGTAATTAACAATCAGTTTATCGATCATTAAACTGATTGTTAAAGGGCAACTTTGGTCTCCAAACAAGTTAGGGTTAAATGAAAGCCTGCAGTATTTATTTTATAATGAGCCGACAATCACATCTCTGGCTTCAGCCTGTGAAATATGACATTGGGGTGAAGGTTTAAACTTCCTGCTTCCAGTAGGTTGAGTGACATTACCTTATCTCTGCATGGCCCTTCGTCCCGGGGAGAAGCATGCTCAGTAAAGACTTAATGCTGGGGAAATCAGGAAGTACCTAGGGGAAAAAATTGACAGTTGAGAAGGGGAGCCTATTAATGCAGACAGGCTGGTCACATGACTGCAAGCTGGTCACATGGTTGAAAACAGGAAGTGCTCAAGCAGGAAGTAATATTGCTGAACCTTTCCAGCAATAACGTCTCACACATATTATCTAGAGATATTATTTAGGTTTTATTTTGAAAGTATGATAGAAGTCTTTAATTCTTACTAGTTTGGAAGAATTGGAGATCACAGTTACCCTTTAAAGGCGCGGTATCGCTTTATGGCCCAGCGTAACAGAACTACAAACTCACAGACCTATAAAATAGAAGTAGAAAAAATATCTGAAAATGTGGAATACCTAAGACAATTTTGAATGACAAAGTAATGGAATATGTAATAAACTTTTTTTCAAATTTACTCCCAGAGGCTACTGAAATAGAACTGGAGATAGAACACATTCACAGAACTGCTTAACCCTTAAAACGCTCTAAGTCACGCACATCATGATATAATACTAAGATTAGATTTTTTTCAAATTAAAAACAAATGAATGTCTGCAATTAGGTACAAAGGCAACATTATATATACCAAAACCTAAATTTGTTTGCAGACTTAGCACCTTCAACTATACTCCAAAGGAAACAATTTATGGAGATAATGTTATACTGAAAGCAAGGGGTGTTCGTTACCAATGGGAATTCCCACTTCGACTCATTACATTCTATGGCAAAACCACATATGTGGTCACTGCAAAAGAAGCAGGAACCATTTTTTTAAAAAAAAATCTGGAATTTGGACTAAATCTGAAACACGATTAGTTATCTCATCTTCCCAAATATAGAAAAATAGTGGTCAGTTGCTGAAAACAAAAGAAAAATTAAAGATTATTTTTACATCATACTGCTCAAAGAAGGGAAGGACAAAAAATGGAAATTATTTTGAAAGAGGGAAGAAGTATTTAAATCTTCTGTACACTAACAGGGTTACTAAATTGACAAAACACATTTATATCATTTATATTTATTTATAATTAATTTAATTGTTCATTGATATAAAAAATACATATTTATATTTGTTTATAATTAATTTAATTGTTCAATGATATAAAATATAACTCTGTTCTTAAGATATAAGATAAGATTATAATTTGTCCACTGAGAAGTAACATGGGACTAAATTAAACCAAATACTCTATGTGAAGTTACATATAGCCCACCCCAACATATGTTGTGGTTGTTTTTTTTCCCTTTAATACTAAATGAGGTATTGTTATCTTGTGTGCAAAAACAGGCATATTAAAGGCAATGTCCACCACCAAAACTAAAACTTAATCCACGGCTGGCCCCACTGTGTAGTATTAAAAATTCTTTACCTTACGCCTCCTGCTCCAAATGGTTGTCCTGCAGTGCCTGTCCAGGAAACTGAAGAGTAGGAGTCTTTGTGTGTGGGAATAGGTTCCTGCCACTTTCCAGTCCTCCTGAAGGACTCTGGCATGCGCAGGGGAGCCCCTCCCCCCCTTTCCTCCCACCCTCCGGCTCCCCCCATTCTGCAGTGAGTGTAATAAAAAAAAAATATTTCTGAATTGTAGGGACCCCCCTCCCAACCCTAACCAAATGGTTTAAATTTTAAAGGCACTTTAAAAAAAAAAAATTTAAACCATGCCGTTAGGGTTTGGCCTACACTACAGAAAAAAATTAATTTTCAGGTGGGCATACCCTTTAAATTGACAATCAATAAATGTGAAACTGGAGAGTAAGGCTAAAAAAATTGGGGGGAAAATATGTTTATAGCTAATTAATTTATATCTTAAATATTAAAATAATAATGACCCTGTTTTTAAGATATAAGATAAGATCATCATTTGATGTAAAGTAATTTGGGACCACGTTAAATCAAATGCGTTATGTAAAGTAACATATAGCCTACCCCAAAAGTTTTTTTTTCTTCTCCTCTCTCCTCCCAAACTGGTATTTATACTAATCAACTAAAGGTTAAGCCAAAGTAAATATAAACACCCTCTAATAATATAAAAGGCCTCTATTACAACCAAGTTTTAATAATACATATAATACATAAGGCTATGGACTTTCAATGGGGAGTTGCAGTGGAATTTACTCTTATAAAAAACTCTTGGCTATGTAGCTAAGTGGTTTTTCTAAGAATATATACCACTGCCCCTCCCCACTACTGAAAGTCTCTCTACATTAGCAATAAAGAATGCCTACATAGTCAAGCCCCTCCATTCCCTTTATTATTTTAGTTGCCCTTCTCTGAACTGCTTCCATTTCCAAGATGTCCCTTTTATATATGGGATTCTAAAACTGCTCCACAATGAGGCCTTACCAGTGCCTTGTAAAGAGGGAGAATATTTTTTTCTCCTGAATCTATTCCTCTCTTAATACAAGACAATATCTTTGCTAGCTCTAGCCATTGTGGTTTGGCATTGTTTTCAGGTTAGAGCAGTTTTCTCTGACTTGAGGAAAAGGGTAGATCCCTCGAAAGCTTGTCGACTAAAATAAACCGTTAGTACATTAAAAGTATCACAGTACGCTACTTTTTTCTAAATTTAGTAATCTAATAGTAGTTTAGTAGTTTAATATCCCTTTTAAAGTGGTACACTTCTGCTTAATATCTTTACCTAGGAACAAATCCCCCCAGTCTATGAGCAGGAGTGATTCCTTTAACAACATTAAATTAGCTTTCCTAAAGTTTTTTTTTTTGTTTACCCAATGCCATTTTGTTTGTTGCAACCTATATTAAATTACACTATATCGTGATCACTATTCCCTAAGCTTTCCATTACCTTAATCTCCAAAATGAGCTCAGGGTTATTGGATATCACCAGATCCAACAACGTATCCACTCTAGTAGGAACTTCTACCATCTGTGAAAAAATGGTCATAAAGGAGATTTAAGAACTTGATACCTTTTGAGGTGCTGGCAGTTGCCTTACTCCAAATTATGTTAGGGAAATTAAAATCCCCCATAAGCAGAACATGCCCCATACCAGCAGCCTTTGCCAACTGCATATAGAGATTCATTTCCACATCCTTACTGGCATTTGGTGGCTTATAACATACACCAACAATTAATTTACCCACCTCCTTGCTTCCTGTACACAGCTTCATCCATATTGTTTCTGCCTTATCGTCTATATCCCCATCTATTTCTTAGTGAAATCCTTTTTTGTTAATGTGGAGTGGCTATATTGTGTTAGGGGGGGATTAAATATTTTAAATAAAACATAGCCCAAAACACTATTTTTATTTATTTAAAATAATTAAACCTTATGTATTATAAGAAGTAATATGCCCCATTACAGTGTAATATAAGGTTTATAAAGTCAACTCCTCTGTGACTTTATATCCTTATATTAAACTGCAAGGGACATATTATCCATTATGTACTGCTAAACTTGTAAAGTTTAATATTATGTATTATGTTGATTTTTTTCGGTTGTTAAAAGTTTATACAAATGTTTAAATGGAATCTCTATACAAAAACTATATAAAAAAAATACTCAAATCCCATATTCTTTACTATCCTTCATAAATAAGATATCTCATACCCCCCAAAAATACAATGGTAATACAAATTCAAACCTACAATGTTAGAGGTCTAAACTTCCCATTTAAAGGAATAGTTCACTGAAAAAGTTAACTATTCATTTAATTCATTGATTGAAGAATGGGAGGTAAATATGCCTTACTTCTGTTCTTCAATCAATTGTACAGGAGCCTGGAACGAAGGTGAGTAATAGGTCCTTTACCTCCAGTTCGTCAATCAATGCATTAAAGGGACACTAAACTGAAAAAATGACTTGCCTTTATACTTTTCTATATTTTCAGTGCTGTCAGGAACTTGATCCCTTTTTGCTCTCAGTGTTCCCTGTCACTAGATCTCCTCATGTCCTGTTCATCTCACTTCTGGTTAGTATGAATGTCTCCTCTCAATGTAGCCACCCCCTACCAAAACTGAGGCACAGCTAGAGTGTAGAGCATGTGCAGTGGAGATGATCTGTGCCCCCCTACAGCCAATAGCATTCACCCAGTGATTTTGTGTTATAGTGAAAGTATAACTGCTTTGCAATAGGAAGGTAAGCAACACTGGGAGCTGTAATCACTGCTTGAATCAAGTAAGATTTTCTTTTACCTGAGTTTGACAGAGAAATAAGCTTTACTTTTATAGAATGGATCATTTCTACATGTAGTGTGCCAGGAGGAGGGGTTGGGTGATTGATAGCTACCGACTAGAGATGGCCGGTTCGCGGACCCGAACCTGGATCCGCCGCGGATTTATCACGTCCGCGAACGGCGGATTATTCCGGATTTTCCGGATTTTCCGCCTTCCGAACTTCCGAACCGCGGATTTTTTTTTTTTTACGAAAATTTTCGAAAATACGAGTATCTCCGTAATTACGAGAATCCGCGATCTTCCGGGGCCCGGAAACCGCGAAGATCCTCGTAATTACGAGGATTCTCGTAATTACGAGAATTTTCGGAAAAACGAGACATTCTTGTAAATTCGAATTTTTGGGGCTTATTTTCAAGACGGAGCAAGCCACATGACCCAAATTAGCCAATGGCAGCTAACATGATTATTGCCAGCCCCCTGGGTATAAAAGGCTGCTTCACAGGCGACATTTTGTCAGTGTGTTGGAGTGTGTTTAGTGGAGACCTGACAGTGTAGGAGTTGGAGAGAGATTTTTGCGCTTTTTGAGCTTTTTGAGCTTTCTGTGTGTGGATTTCAGTGTGGTGGTTTAGCACTTGTTGTTACCCACCCCTGTATTCACACATCTTGAGACCCAACAGTCCTTTTAAGGACTAACTTTGTGAGACCCAAAAGTCCTTTTAAGGACTAACCCCCCTGTAAGTCCTTTGGACAAATTTTGTCTTAGACCTTTTAGAGGTCTAGGTGTCCTGTTTTTTTGTTTGTCTTTCTGTATCTGTGTGTCAGTGTCTGTGTGTTTTGTGTAGCTGACGGTGCTGCCTTTAGCAGCAATCAGCAGCTTTTGCTGTCTGATCTGCTGTTTGCTGTCAGTTGTGTCTGTGTCCTATTTGTGACGGTAGCTCTGTCTGTGATTGGCTGCCTCTCGGAGGATCAAGGGGTCCTAACCTACTGGTACTTGCCTTTTTGGCTACATGAGCTGACAGCTTCTCCTGTGTGGCCTGAATGCTTTTGAAGCTTACTCTAGTTTAAAGTACTTTGGTAAAACAATCACATGACCTAACTCTGGGTGGAGTACAATTAACCAGAGGGCTTGGTCAAAACTTCAATGTACCACACAATATATAGAAAATTGGGCTGTTGTACATCCATATTAAAGTGCAACTAGAGACCAAAAATATAATACATACAAAAAACAGAATTCTAGTGCACAAACAATTCTAATTGCATATTAGGTGTAATTTTCTATATATTGTGTAAAATTTAACCCACTACTGGTCCCACTGTATAGTTTTAAAAAAATCTTACCTTACATCTCTGCTCCTTATGGTTCCTCTGCAGTGCTTTTCCAAAGTCCAGGAAACTGAGGACCTCCTCCTTGTCCTCTGAGAGGACAGTGGCAAGCACAGAGGTGCCCTCTCCCCCTCCCTCCCACCATCTGAATGCATCCATGGCTGGCTATCTACCTAGCTTTAATTTCTTTATCTGTAGTGTAGGGCATGCCTGGCCACCCCAACCGCCATGTCATTTTGATAAAAAATTTTTAGAAAGCTACAGCCCTTCGTTCCCGCAGCGCTCTCCATTGACGGTAGCTCTGTCTGTGATTGGCTGCCTCTCGGAGGATCAAGGGGTCCTCGGTGGAAGTTAGGGAGGAGAGGCAGCCTTTGGCCCCAGCACGCGGTGTTAAGAGGCCTCTTGACACTGCTGCTGGAGCGTCAGCTAAAAGGCAGGTCTCTCTTCCCCAGTTGTTGGAGCGGAGGCAGAAACTGTCCCCCAGTCACCCCCAAGCCCAGCGTCTCACTGCCGGCTTAGCCAAACTCCTGGCGGTGCAGCTGCTGCCTTTCAGCCTGGTAGACAGTGCAGCGTTCAGGGAGTTTGTGGCCATTGGCACACCGCAGTGGCAGGTCCCTGGCCGTAGGTACTTTGCCCAGAAGGCAGTACCAGCCCTGCACGACCATCTGCAGGGCAATATATCTGCTTCGCTGGACCACAGTGTGGGCAAGTGTGTCCACATTACTATGGACGCGTGGTCCAGCAAGCACGGCCAGGGGCGGTATGTGTCATTTACCGCCCAATGGGTCACTCTGCTAGCCGGCAGAGACGCGGCACGGAGCGCAAGTGGGGAGATGGTGGTACCACCACGCATTGGTGATACGCCAGTCTCCACCCCCCCCTCCTCATCCGGTGAGCCCTCTTCCCGGACAGCTCCGTGCCCCCCCAGAGCCTATGCTTCGTGCCAGGCGAGACGGTGCCATGCAGTGTTGCAGCTTGTGTGCCTCGGTGATAGGAGCCACACCGGGGCCGAGTTGCTGGCAGCACTGCAAGGGCAGGTTGAGAGGTGGCTGACCCCACACCACCTCTCAATAGGCAAGGTCGTGTGTGACAATGCCACCAATATCCTGTCTGCCCTTCGCATGGGCAGAGTCACACATGTTCCTTGCCTGGCACACGTTCTCAACCTGGTCGTCC
Organism: Hymenochirus boettgeri; assembly: GCA_019447015.1. Lineage (NCBI taxonomy): Eukaryota > Metazoa > Chordata > Amphibia > Anura > Pipidae > Hymenochirus > Hymenochirus boettgeri. Next base: position 126,603,366 of record CM033470.1, read on the forward strand.
AGCGGTTCCTCACCAAGTACCCTGGTCTCCAGGAGGTACTGAGGATGGCTAGGAGGGTGTCCAGTCACTTCAGGCGGTCATACACGGCCACAGTTCGTCTGGCCGAGTTTCAGCAGCAGAATGGTCTGCCGCAGAACCGCCTGATTTGTGACACCCCCACCCGCTGGAACTCTAGTCTTATGATGCTGCTGAGGCTGCTCCAGCAGAGGCGAGCCATCATAGACTACTTGTACGAGTACGAGGCAAGATCAGGCTCTGGGGACCTGGGTTTGCTGTTACCCAGGCAGTGGCTGCTGATTAGAGATGCCTGCCGTGTGCTCGCGCCATTTGAGGAGGCCACCAGGATGGTAAGCCGCAATGATGCCACCATTGCGGATACCATCCCACTGGTGTTCCTCCTTGAGCACACTCTGCGCGGCATACTCGACAGGGCACTCGCTGTCGAGCAGCAGGCACTGGAAGAGGAGGACGCCGACACCGTGATGCTTTCCGAGCCCGAACATCACGGTGCAGAGCAGCCGTCCGATGATGAGGAGGGGGATTTAGGTGACCTGGACCAAGGGGAAATGGGGCATTCCTCTAGGGGGACATCTCAACCCTCCCAAGTACCACATGTCATTCGTGGTTGGGGAGAGGTTGAGCCCGACACTACTGTCCTCAGTGACATCGAGGACATGGGGTCCTCTGCGGCAGGCAGTTTGCGGCGCATGGGCTCTTTCATGCTGCAATGCCTTCGCAAGGACCCCAGGATTAAGGCCATCAAAGAGAAGGAGCAGTACTGGGTGGCCACCCTTATAGATCCCGGCTATAAGGGTAAAGTGTCGGAGTTTATCCCCGCATCTCAGAGGGAAGGTAGAATGCAGCACTATGGGGCGACACTGCTACGTTGCCTCTGTTCTGCCTTCCCAGGTGCTGGCAGGCCTACAGCACCTGATGTTGGGGATCAACAGGGCTCACGTCCCCCTGTGCCTGACAGGAGGAGCAGCAGTACTGGAGGCGGCCTCGCGGCCAACTTCAGGCTGTTCTTCCAGCCACAGTTGCCAGGCCCATCCACTGGCAACTCCACCAGGCAACACCTCAGTCGCCAGGTCACCGACTACATCGGATCCAGGGCCGGTGTAGCCACATCAGAGACTGAGGATCCACTGGACTACTGGGTGGCGAGGCTTGATATCTGGCCCGAGTTGGCACAGTATGCCATCGAGGTCCTTTCATGCCCGTCATCCAGTGTTCTTTCGGAGAGGACCTTCAGCGCAGCAGGGGGTGTTGTAACGGAGAGGAGGACCCGTCTCTCCACTGAGAATGTGGACCGCCTTACATTCATCAAGATGAATGAGGCGTGGATCACATCTCAATACAGCACCCCTATTGCTGATGCCCGTGACTGAAGGCCTCCTGCCCCTGGCCACCCATACTGCTCCTTCCGCCTCATTTTCCACCTAGAGGCTTAGCTGATGCCAGCTTAGCTGGCAAATGGCAAATTTTTCTTATTGGCAGGGCCATATATGGTCCTACCTTGCTCTACTGCATTCAGGTTATGAAATAACAAATGCTCAGCGACAACAGCTACTCTGTGGCTAATTTTTCTAAGATTGGGTCGATCCTACTTGGCCCAAGAGCAGTACTCCATATTTGATCTTCGTTCTCTCTCCATGAGGCACCTTTGTGGTGTCACCTACTCTGACCATCTCATACAGCCGCAACAGCTACTCTGTGGCTAATGTTTTCAGCTCTGGGTCAATCCTGCCTGGCCCGAGAGCAGTACTCCATGTCCAGTGGGGCCAGGCCTGCCTGGCTCTTCAACAATGGTGGCAAACTGCAGTGTGCCTGCTGTAACACAATGGTGCTGTTCCTATGAAGCCTTACCCTTTCACCTGCTTTCCCTAGCACGATGCATACTCTGAGGGAGAGTAGCCAATGGGGTGAGGGGTATGTCCAGTGGGGCCAAGCCTGCCTGGCCCCACAACAATGGTGGCAAACTGCAGTGGACATTATGTAACCCAGTACCCCCATCGCCTTCTTTGCCTTGTTGTGTGCAAACTACTATATAGGGGAATGTGGCCAATGTGGTGTGTGTAATGGCATTAATGGTAAGGTATATACAATTATAAGTACCAGACATATAGCTAGCTAAATAGATATGTGTATTGTAATTTTTCAAATAAAAATTTATTATGGATCTATCTGAATAATTTGATATATCGAAAAATAAAACCCAAAAACATTTTTTTTTTCAGAACTGTTTTTATATATATGAAATTTAAAAAAAAAAACTATTTACAAAAAATAAACAAACAAAAAAAAAAGGGGGTTACTGGGGTGCCCTCCTCTCCAGTCTGGTCAGGCGGCGGTCCAGGCGGCGGTCCAGGCGCCGCACCATGTGGCGCATCTCCCGCCGCATGCTCTGTAGTTCTGTGGAGGAAGATATTGAGAGAATTGTGGTGAAGATGTTCGAGCACATTTCCTAAAGCACCATGCGGTAGATGCAATTTTGCATCTGATAACTACTTACACATACATGGTACTGCAATGCTATAATGTTGCGGTATGTCATAAAAAGGAAAGCTCAGTATAAGATATCATTATTTCTAAAATTCTTAGTTTATATTATGCCTACCTAGTTATGGTAACAGTGATTTCTACTGATTGGCTGTTGGATGGGTTACACATGCTCAGATCTCTACTGAGCAACTGAATCAACCCAGGCGCTGGGTCAAGGGCAAGACCATAACGGTCTCTATTAGGGGTCCTGCAAACAGGAAGTCATTATTTCCGTTGCATTTATTTATACACAGACACAATGCTGATTGCTGAATGGGCAGATTAAGGTAATTGGGATGGATAAATACTGCTCTTTTTTCCTTAAAAGTATATATATTATCACTGAACTTCCACTTAAAGCGATATTATTGCATCATGGGGGATCACTGATAAACAGCAGGAGGTAATGCTGGCTTAAAACATTACGTTTATTGCTAAATTGTATCAGAACATTCTTGGTTTTGTATCACTAGGACTGTGCTACATACAAAATTTTTTGGAAGTGGTGCAGCCCCCATAAAAGCATTGTCAAACCCACAGTACCCAATGTTGCATCATGTAGCGTGGATTTTACACTGGGAAAATACAGATATTAATAGTCTTGTATATAACATTTCATTAACGTTAGATATGATTTACTTACGATTCTCAAGCATGGCCGCCAGAGTGACTGGAGAGGCAGGAGGTGCTGGAGGGGCTGGAGAGGGTGGAGGGCCTGGAGGGGCTGGAGAGGGTGGAGGGGGTGGAGAGGGTGGAGGGCCTGTAGAGGCTGGTCCTGCTTCTAGAAAAAAAAATGTTTTATTTCAACAATCACCGTCCAATCCATTAGTAATATATTATAAGAACATTTCCTAAAAGGCTATGTAGTGAACATTTCTTGGATAATTTTGGACGTTTGGACCGAATTTCGTGACTTAAGCTTAAAAACTGAGGGACAAGATACAGCCCAAACAATGGGGAGTTGGGGACAATAAATGGGAATGAGAAATGAGAAGCTCTGTCTCTCAAGCCAAATTAATAGATTTGTTTCCTTTTTTATTTTCGAAAATTTTTATCAGTGAAATAATAAAATTCAATTAATTATCAATGATAATTTCACTAATTATTTGCTGACAATCAAGGTCAATAAATAGATTAAAAAATTGCTTAGGATGCACTTACGTGTCTGGCTGGTCCCCGGTTCCTCCTCTTCTTGGGGCGGTGGACTGCCCGGTGGGGGCGATGGTGAGCCCGGAGGGGGCAAGGGACTGCCCGGAGGGGGCAATGGGCTGCCCGTAGCCTGAGGGCTAGTTGGTGGTAGTGCTAAAAAAAAAAGGAAATTTATTTTAACTCTCACTGTCATTAAATGTTCAAATACATTTACTAAAACAATTCTCGGAGAAGTTGTCAAAAATTATGCAAACATTTGGATAAAGGGCTTGGACATATCAACGTGTTAAAAAGCACACAATAGTGTGGCACAATTAATGTGATCCTCAATTTTTGCACAATTATGCTATCGTACTGCACTCACATGGCAATACACATGAGCACACCGGAAACACGCGCTTGTTTCTGGAGGGCTCGTGTGTGCTGTAATGTGGCCTTGGACAAATGAAAGATTTAGAAAAATGTTTTTTTTTCAATAGGCTGCACTTACATTCTTCCTCTGGCGGGGACGGTGGTGGGGGTGGGGTATCCGAGGAAGATTCCCCTGCAAATTAAAATAAAAAAATACATAATGAATGATATATCTAAAGGAAATATTTAATTATATACTTTGAATTCTGCTTGAAAATACAGATTAAATAAGGCAATATTTAGTTTCTTTAAAAGTCAATCATATTTCTATGGCAATGATTTCATACCTTATTCTGGCTAAGTACTTATATTTTTATTGTGTGTATTGTAGCCACGGAAAGGGAAAAGTTGGTTGGGTGTAGGGGAGCATCAGTAGCTGTGTGTACTTGTATCTGTATAGATTTTGTGGGTAACACAACATTTTTAATTTTGGAGTGTATAAATCAATTTTTAATAATTGATCAACATTTTATTTTTGACTTTACTGTTCCCTTCAAATAGGGCTGCCATGTAACTAAAAGGGTGGGTCAGTAAAGTGTGTTTAACTGTGTCTGTGTGGGTATCAGTGTGCATTTATAAGATAAAAAGAAATCAATTTTTAATGATCGATTTCATTTTAACTTTACTTAGCCTTTAATAGTGCCCATGGAAATGGAAGGGTGGGCCACCAAGTGTGTCTATGTGTGGGTATCATTTTAAATTTATAGGTGTTATGTTAAATAAGTCACTTTTCAGTGATTATTTTTTGACTTTACTTACCCTTTAAATAGGGCTGATATTGAATAATACAAGAATAATAATAATGTAATAATAACCAGTGTGAATGAGAAATACAAAGAACTTGGATCTCTCTCTCTCAAGCCAATTTAAGGATTATTGATGTTTTTAAAAACATATATATATATATATGTTTTTTTGTCAGAAGTGAATTAAATATTTTACTACGTATTAATATCAGTAATATAATAAATTATACTTGCCTTCTATCATTTGCCGAACGGCAGCCACATATTGAGGCCTCTGCCTCTTGAGGTCTGACCACTGTCTCTGGAGGGTAGAGACAGTGGTCTGGTATCCGAAGCGTCGCAGGATGCGGCGCTGTAGCCCCTCCATTATTCTGCGCCTCGGCGCCGCACATGATGGGTGCCAGGGGGGAAATCACATACCCCTGAGCGAGGTATGTTCAGGGCATATAGTTGCCTTGCAGCACTGGCCATTTTGATAGGCAGGAAGTTCCGGTTCCTCGTTTTTACGAAAATCCTCGTTTTTTACGGAAATCCTCGTTTTCGAAAATCCTCGTTTTTCGGAAATCCTCGTTTTTACGGAGATTCGCGGACTTACGGAAATCCTCGTTTTTTAACGGAGATCCTCGTTTTTACGGAAATCCTCGTATTTTCGAAAAATACTGTTCTCGCTAGCGGACTGTAATTTTTAGGTATTGTAGGCATTGATACGTGTTTCTAAGGACATTACCCAGGTCCCTGAGTGATTAAGTTAACATTACCAAGGCTATTTAGACCACTTTTAATGCGGATTTTGCCGAACTTTCATTTTAATACGTTTTAACGGGTCCGCTCGCGGATTTTCGAATTTACGGATTTTTTCGAAAATCCGCGGATCCTCGCGCGGACCAGATTTTTCGAAGTTCGGACATCTCTACTACCGACTAGCTGTGCCTCTCCCTCATTAAAAAGTAAAACTCCCAGAGCTAAAAAAACAAGGGAAGGAAGGGTCAGAGAAGGAAAAAAAGCAGATTTAAGATTGGTGGTAATTAATCCTAATTACTGTATTATTTGCCCCAGTTTACATGTTCTTTAAAGGAATAGATCACTTTTTCTGTGAACTATTCCTTTAAAAGATATACTCTATTAAAATAATCTATATTAAACAAAATTGATGCATCCAAGAGAAAAACCTTACTCCTAAATTAAAAAACCCACAACATAAAAAAATTCCATCATCTATAATTCATCTTATAAAACCAAAAAAAAGGAGCAGCAATAGTAAAAAAAATGTTCCACAGCTTTTAAAGAAAAAAAGTAAAAAAGAATGGCAGATATAGGTCCTTTACCTCCCGGTCTTCAATCCATGAATTAAATTAATAGTTCACTTTTTTAGTGAACAAACAGACAACCAGGGAATAACACTAGAAAATTCATCAATCTAATTAATTGGGTGGAAAAAAAAAACATAAAAAAACCCTTCATTATTAATGGCGGGAGGAATAGGCTTGCCAATACTAAAGGACTACTACATGTCCAAACACGATTCTGGATAAGAAGACCAAAATAAAAGATGGATTGATATCAAACTACTTATGAATAACAACATTCCAATTAAAACAAACCTAGACTTAATTACACTACATATTTTAATTATACCATCAGATTACCTCTCAATATATATGACAAAAAAAATATATGGAGGGAAATTTCTTCCAGTCATGATATTAAATCATCCGTACTACCATATATATCAATCCAAACCTTGAGATTAATCATTGCAAATCTAAACATTCAAACATGGGAATAAATAGGTCTAAATCAAATTTCCGACCTTATAATACATATTATCATAATATAATTTCAATCACTTATGACCAAATACAAAATACCAATTGGCAACTACATATATTACTACCAATTAAGAAGCTATTTTATTGAAACTCCCTAACATATTTAACTTCATACAACATGAATTAGTGGAAAATATTATAACAATAACAAAAAGACAGAAAGTCATATCGTTTATCTACTTTTCTACTTTTAAATGGAAAAATTAATATAACAACTAAATTGTATGACAAAATGGAGCTTAGACCTTGAGGAATCTATATTTAAACAATGGAAGGAACCTATATTTAAATTAACTAGATCTATCTCCCACTGGGAAGTAAATAAGCAAATACTTATTTGCGATATTATAGAACACCTCTAGTTCTACATACCGTGGTCAAGAAAAACTTTATGCTGGAGGGAATGTCACAAGGCATCTCTTATACACATCTCGTGGTCTTGCCCTAAAATAAAAAAAAATGGAATAATGTGTTTTATTTTGTATATTGTTTAACTGGTATCAGAATTCCTCCTTCTCCTGCACTGGCCCATTTAAATAGCCCATTTAAATAAAAATATAGATTTATATCCACACAACATTAGAACAATTATTTACCATGGTAAATATGGTAGTTAAAATACATATTATCAAAAAATCAAATCTATAACTCCCTCACCTATAATATTCTAAATGAAAAAACATTTGCTATTTGTCAAAGCAATTTTCTTAAATTCTATACACAATGGGAAATATACAGTAGTTGAGATTAGAACGTTTGTCTTTTTATTCTTATTTTCCTTAAAATATGTTAAAAGCTTACACAATTTAAATGTATTTTATATCTATTGTTATTATAACTTTGGTATAATTTAATAAAACTTATGATTAAAAAAAAATAAATTTGTGGATAACTGTGAATACACTGTTATCAACCCATGACCATTAGAACAGTTTTACTATGGCTGATAAATAATCTAAAAGCAAAAGTTGTTTGAACTACAGTTCCTAGCCTTTTACTTTTGGCTGGGTATAGAGTTATTGTTCATTAATAACTTTACCATCATTACGTGTCACATTTTGCAGGATGCCGTTGTAGATAGCTATGTAAAAAGTGAGCAATGCGTGCTGGACCATCTGCTGGACCTCTATTGCTGTGTGCAGATCCCACATCTTTCCCCCACATACCACTCTCTTACTAATCAGCCTGTAGCCTTTCCCCCACTCCCTTACTATGTGCCAGACTCTCTGAACCCTTTCTCCATATACTATCTGTTTACTTTTACTAATGCTGGCTTCCCTAATTTTCCTAAGCTGAGCACTGATTTATAGTGGGAAGGTGAGAAAGGGGTGTAATCTCGTGCTGCCTTTATTCCTTCTTGCAAGTACACACCATCCAATAATTTGGGCCAACCAACCGACATATCAGTGTATCGTTCAGTTGGGCTGAAATATTGAATGGTTTCTTTGGCTAGAAGCTACATTTTTTCTTCTGGTTGGATACAGATACTTTACTTTTTTGAAGGATTGGAAGGCCAATCCTGGAGCAGTTACAGTACATGGACCTCCCAGATGTTTGCAAACGTCCAAGATGTTTGCAACAACCAAGTTGCAGCCAGGGATTGCTCAGAGTTGTATTTTTTTAAAGCACTAATTTTTACATCCAAATGAGGATTTTGATCTTTTTCAGGTAGTGGCAACACTATTTATTTTTTCTTAGCACCTTTGCATGCTATGGGCTATCAACATAGGTAATATATTAGCTGCCCTAGTTTATAATTAAATCACTGTATCTCCAGCAAAGCTTTAAGAAATTGAAATTGCAAAAGGGTGCATAATCCCTTCTATACTTTGATTATCTAATTTGTAATCAGTAGCTATTTGTAATTGAAATCATTTATTTTATTTTTCAGGAAAATCCAACTTATAAAGGAGATGCAGCAGAGTTAAAACCTGGATTCTCTAATACAGTGAGTATGGTCATTAAGGGTAGTACTTCTTTTAAACAAACAGGGTTATTCAATAAAAGTTCTTATCGTTAAAAATGGTGCTCATTTTGCCCCAACCAATCAGATGTTAGCTTTCAAATGTTAAATAAGATCTGATTGGTTGGGGTAAAATTAGCACCATTTTTAACGATAAGAACTTTCATTGAATCTCCATGAAAGTTTTTAATGCACATTTAAAGCAAAGAAAGTCAAAGTAGATCAAAATATATATGTTTTAATAAAAGGTAAACTGTTTATAAGTTGAGATGGACAAACTTACTGAAGTTCGGTTCATCTCAAAGTTCGTAAGTCCGGAAACTAACCTATTGAAGTCAATGGGTGCAATTCGAAAAGTTCAGATGAATAATAAATGAACTTAAGGTGGTACAGTAACTTATTGTAAATGGCTGTGGCTCCTGGGAAATTTCAGCAAATAACATAAGTAGCGCACATGCGCGCTAATTTTGGTTTTCCGTGGGCCGTTTTTGGCAAACATCAAATGTTCGAAAGCTCGAATTCGAGAATCCTTGAAACGTCCGAGAAATATCGAATTTCGCCGTTAGATAATCACGTGTCTGGACGTTTGGGTGTCCCGCGGCTCAACCTGGGATCCCCTCCTGGGTCCTTAGAAGCACCCTTGTGGCACTGACAAGTGCCTTTTGGGGCTTAAGGGGTCCCCTGCAGCTCGAAACCGGGCCCTCCTCCCCGGCACTTACCAGTGGCCTTGTAGCACTGACATGTGCCTTCTGGCACTAAGAGGTCCCGCAGCTCAAACCGGGTCCCTCCTTCTTGGCACTGACAAATGCCTTTTTTGGGGGTCCTACAGCTCGAAACCAGGACTGCCATTGGCTCTCAGAAGAACCCTTGTGGTGTCTTATTACTTCTTTGCTGGTGACACCAATGTCTTCTTTCATTGGCTATCACTCTGATGACTTCTGAGTTCCACAGGGGTCTGCACCTCTTTATATAGGTTTTCTGAAGGACCAAACCCAATTGTGATTGGCTTAATATTTCAATGCTTGCAATCATATGATCACACATTAACCAACCATATTTGAATATTTAATTCAAATATAAAATATTTGAGGTATAGGGGGTGTACTGTCTAACAATGGTGGATTGTTTAAAGTCAGTTTTATATCCCATTACTCTAAGGAAAGTTCCATTAATATATTAGTATAAAGTGATCATATCCCCATGCTTCTCTAATGCAGCCCTAACCTGTCTAATCTGCCTGCCTAGTCAAGCCCTTCCAGTCCCTTTATTGTGTTTGTTGCCCTTCCCATTTCATTTTAACACTTGCTGTGTTAGATCTGCTCTCCTTGTTCTGCAGCTGTAATTTGCAAAATTGAAGTAAGCAGAGAACCTGAACTTGGCTACCTTTAGTTGGTAGTTCAGCAAATAACTGAAGGTGAAGGAAAAGAGGGGGGAGGATGAGCTCAACTAAAAGAACTGAGTAGAGATGGGATCCAAGTCCGACATGGACCCGGATCCGACACGGAACCCGAATGAATGATCCGTCCGAATAGCAGTTCCCTCTGTTTTTGTGTCTTCTGAAATGCCCATGCAGCCTCTGGAAACCCCATCTTAAAGCCATGTTAACCATTTTAAATTATTAGTAGTATTTAGGAACTAGCAGTGCATTTTATATAGGATTGCGACTTCATATCTGAAGGCCAGGCTGGTCATAAGGTGCATTAAATGGCACACAATATCACAGTTCAAACCAAATTAAATAATCTACTATATTTTCACTCAGTCAGTGAAGTAGACGCTGGAGTGGGTCCGCAGGTAAGTGTCTCCTCCTCTCCTGTAAGATATACTGAAGAACGGGAGGTAAGAGATAGTGCATTTACCTCCTGTTCTTCAGTAAATCAGATAGAAACCAACTTAAGCTTTAAAAGCGTAATGCTTATTTTTAATTACATTTCATTCCATTTTGATCAGGGTTGTAGTGCAGTATGGTCCAAAATCTTGAAATAAATTTAAACAGACATAGATTGGATTTTGAGGAGTAAATATTATCCATATACCCACTATGCTACTTTAATGAGGCACCGACAACTTTGCCCACTACTACAAACTTTCCAAACTTATAATCTTTAGTATCGCTGGTTGTATCCTTTTCAAGTTATTGTCCAAAAAGTTGAGATAACTCACATTTTACAATACCCTAAAGGAACTTGCTGCTTATCTCTATAATGCACTATGATAGCTTTTGATTTTGCAAAGAAGTATGATATTGATATTGCAAAAAAACTATTGACATGATAGATAGATAGATAGATAGATAGATAGATAGATAGATAGATAGATAGATAGATAGATGACTGATAGACAGACAGACAGGTAGATAGTCGAAAGGCAGTTGTTCACAAAATATACTTATATTTCTCCTGCTCCATTCTGATTTTGTCTGCCTGTGAGCCTGAGGGATGTGCTGCATATGAGAAGGTGCACATCTTTTAGTTCACAAACTGCTATAGATACACTTATTTGTTAAAGATGGATGGGCCAGAGGCAACAGGAAAGGGGTATAAAGACTTTGAGTAAGTATCCTTTCATTTATAAAATGGCAACAAATATGTTCCTACAATGGTCTTTACTTCAAAAAAAATATTGTTTTAGGTCAACGGAAATCAATTCCCTATCTAACTTTTCAAGCTGTAATTAAAAATAACGTCTGGCAATAGAAGCATGGAGAATGAGAGCTGCTAGCAATTGTACCAATACTTTAAAGCAAAAACATGAAAGAAAGTAGTAATAATTATTTTCTACCTAATTTTATTTTTATTTATTTTATTTAGTTTATTTTTAGTCAGGATTTAATCCCTAACTTTGATTTTTTATTTTTTGTTCTATTCAGACAATAAACACCCGACCAAGTCGTAGAAATGCAGGTGAAAAAATTAAATATCGCCTGGTAGCAGTACCCCATGGGAATGACATTGCTTCTCTTTTTGAATTGGACCCCACTACACTTCAGAAGACAGACTCCTTTGTTCCACGGTAACATTACATTAAAACACAAAGGCTAAAGTGTTAACAAATAGCTTTTAAATGGCTAATTGCATTAAAATCTGTTGTTATATATCGCAATTATATTCATGCGTAATGCTGCTTCTCCAATGTATACAGACCTAACATGTCTGTCTGCATAGTCAAGCTTCTCAATTCCCTTTATTATTTTAGTTATCTTTCTCTAAACTCTTTCCATTTCTAAGATGTCCTTGGGATATGGGATTCCAAAACTGCACTGCATATTCCAAATGAGGACATAGCAGTTCTTTGTAAAGAGAGAGAATCATTTTTTTTCTCCCTTGAATCTATTACCCTCTTTATACACAACAATAGCTTGCTAGCTGTAGCCATTGCTGTCTAGCCGTGCTTGCTACAGTTAAAGGTGGGGACACACAGTTCTGACATCCTGTCTGCAGGACCCCTTGATAAAGATTGTTATGGTCTTGCCCTTGACCCAGCGCCTGGGTGATTCAGTTGCTCAATAGAGATCTGAGCAGGTTTGACCCATCCAACAGCCAATCAGTAGAAATTACTGTTAGGAACATTCCAAGGTAGTGTGCATTCTGGGAAGAAGGACTATTACAGAAAAAGCTCACAAGTCTGAAGAGCACAGAAAGCAAGGGGTATCAATTCAACGGGATCACCCCTTTATCGGTGACATGTGTATCCAGCTAAGTTTGTACTCGACTAGAACCCCCAACTTTATTTCCAACAGAGATTCACCTAGCCAGAGGCATGTATGGCAGAAGGGGTTGTATATGTATATCTGTCACATATGTATATGTGGCAGAAGGGGTTGGGGTTGATAAACCCAAATGCATCACCTTACATTATCAACATAGAAGCTCATCTGCCACTCAGCTGCCTATTTTAAAAATCTATCCTGGACTGCTTGCACATCATTTGTAGGGATGGCCGGTTCGCGGATCCGAACCCGGATCCACCGCGGATTTATCCCGTCCGCGAACGGCGGATTTTCCGCCATCTGAACTTCCGATTCGCGGATTTTTCACATTTTCGAAAATTTTCGAAATTACGAGTTTTCACATATTTTCGAAAATTTTCGAAAACATGACAAAACACGTATTTTCGAAAATACAAGGATTTCTCTTAATTCCATACATACATATTTTCGAAAATTTTCGAAATTACGAGGATTACTTGTATTTTCGAAAATGCATGAAAACTCGTAATTTCGAAAATTCCCGAAAAAACGTGAAAACTCGCAATTTCGAAAATTTTCGAAAATATGGAAAATCTCGTTATTTCAAGGGTATTTTTAATTTTAACGGGTCCGCTCGCGGATTTTCGAATTTTCAAATTTCAAATTTTTTCGAAAATTCGCGGATCCTCGAGCGGACCGGATTTTGCGAAGTTCGGACATCTCTAATCATTTGAAGTTTCCAAAGCTCTGCATAGTTTTCTGTCATCAGCAAACACAGAGACCTTGGTCTCAATACCCATTTTATAAACAGATTTTTAAATTTTAAGCTGGTATGGTTGCAATGATGATCCCTATCCCATTGGTCCCAAAAATTATTCAAGAAATGAAAATGTACCAATTTGTGTCAAACCAAAAAAAAACCCAAAACCCCAGAATGAGACAGACAATATTAATAAAGTCTTCGGCAAAGTCTTAAAATATAAAAAGTCTGTGTAAAATTGACCTGCTACACTTACCTCTGAGGTGGGGATAGGGTGTACACTGTTAGATCGAGATTGCCTAACATCCGAAAATCCGTTCCGCTGAAGGATTCACAAATTTCCGAATTTTTGGGGAAATCCGTGAATTTTGCCCCCACCCAATGGGGAAAAAAGTTTAGAAATTTCTGGGTTTAAATACCAGTTGTAACTTACTGTATATGCTCTGGGGCCTGGAAATGGTCAGAGGAACACGCAGGAAGAATGGAAAAAAAACGAAAGTAGCGTACATGTTTTCTGGAATCCTCGAATGACCGATTCGAGAATCCCTGAACGCTCAAAGATACTTGAATCAGCCATTCGAGTATTCCCAAATGACTGAAAGTCCCGTGGCCAGACGTTAGGGGGCTTGCAGCTCAACCCGGAACCCCCTCCCGGGTCCTTAGAAAGACCATTGTGGCCCTTACAAGTGCCATTTGAGGCTTAAAGGGTTCCGCAGCTCGAACCGGGACCCCCTCCCCGGCACTTATAAGTGCCCTTGTGGCCCTTGGAAGAGGCCTTGTGGCACTGACAAGTGCCCTTTGGGGCTTAAGGAGTCCCGGCACGTAGAAGTGCCCTTGTGGCACTGACAAGTGCCTTTGTTAGGGGTCCTGCAGCTCGAAACAAGGACCCCCCATTAGCTCTTAGAAGAGCCCTTGGGCATGTCTTCTTCAAAGGCAGTGACATCACCAACACCGGGGCGACATCACTGCAGCCGCCAGTGACACCGCCGGCACTGGCGATATCAACGTCGCCGGTGTTGCTGGCCTCTTGACTCGAAGTCTTCTTTCTTCTCAGCTAGCGACACCAACTCCGTTGATGTTGCCAACACCGGGCGGCGCTGGCGACATCAATGTCGCCAGTGTTGCCAGCATTTTTTTCTTCTGCCATTACTGTGATGACTTCTGAGCTCCAGTCTAAATAATCCTTGTCTTTAATTTGTAAAATAAATAAAAATTATTTATACTTCTTAACCGATTTCTGATTGCATACAGGAACTCATTTGTGCGGTTACGGCACCTCTGTACCAACACATGGATCCAGAGTACCAATGTTCCCATAGATACAGAAGAGGAGCGACCAATACGGCTTATGGTAAAGAGGGGAATTTTGTAAAAGCCAATATCTTCATTTTGTAATTTTTTTTGATCCACGTCTGATGTTAACTTTAACTATAACTTGTGTTGCTTATTCATAAAATATTTAAAAAGTGAGTTCTTCCATTTCCCATTTCTATCAGTTTAACATTTCTTTTGGCATTTGCATGTTTTATTTTCCTGATTTCTTATTGTATGCTTAACCTTTTACAGCTAGGCACATGTCCCACCAAAGAAGATAAAGAGGCTTTTGCCATTGTCTCAGTACCTGTATCTGAAATTCGTGATTTAGATTTTGCAAATGATGCCAGTTCAATGCTTGCTAGTTTCGTGGAACGTTTAAATGAGGGCTTCATTAGCCAGAATGACCGTAGGTAAGGATAAACAACAAAGAGAAATTTAAAAAAAATTTTTTGGTGAGGGATTGCCAAATGGCAATTAAAAACATCCCTGGATCAACCAGAACTATTAGGGAGATTCAATAAAAGTTTTAATCCTTAAAGGGCATGTCCGCCCTAAAATTGATTTTTTAATATAGTATTCCCCCTGCCAGCCCAGCCCCAACCACTATATTTTTATGTTTAGAAAGCTCCCCAAACTCTACTTACCTCCCCTCTTTCCTCCGCCATGCTCCCGGCCCTCTGCTTGCGAGAAAATGTAAGCAGAGGGGCGGGACCGGCAGTCGCGTCTGTGATTGGCTGAGCGGCAGCCAATCACGGACGCGGTTGCCGGCAGCTCATTTTGGCGGAGGAAAGAGGAGAGGTAAGTAAAGTTTGGGGGGCTTTCTAAACATATAAATATAGCGGTTGGGGCTGGGCTGGCAGGGGGAATACTATATATTAAGGGTTTCACACTAGGGGGAGGGAATCCTTAGAGGGAGGGAGAGGGAGAGGGAGAAGGGCTGCAGTACACATGCCAAAATTCTCCCGGAGGACAGGTAGGAGGCAGAGTCCTATATGGACTATGCTATCCTCCTGGTGGGCAGTTTTTGGGACTTTGGGGGGGGGGGACTACAGGAGAACCATATGGAGCTGGGATGTGAGGTAAGGATTGCACTACACTACATGATGGAGCCAGTAGTTGGGGGGATTATAGTTTTGGGGGTGGACATGCCCTTTAAAAATGGTGCTAATTGTGCCCCAACCAATCTTATTTAACATTTGAAAGCATATGATTTGTTGGGGCAAAACTAGCACCATTTTTAACGATAAGAACTTTTATACAAACATAGAAAAGATAATCAATGCACATTCCTAGGCCCCATACAATATCAAATTATCTGCACACTGGCATACTTTCTAAACAAAGTTTTTTTTTTATTGAATCTCCTTGAATATGTATTAATATAAATGATTTTCAATATTCAATATTTTTTAGTTTTAAAAACGTATCCAGCAATCTCTTACCACATCTGCTGGGAGACTGTTGCACAGTTTTATCATTTTAACTGTAAAGAAACTTCTTTTCTTTTAATCTTAAAGGGTGTCCACAAGCAGGGGCAGTGTTCTATTGGTGAACAGTGCACCAGAGAGTTGATTGTAAAGCCCATTAATCTATTGGTATAACGTTATCATATCCCCACACATGCGTCTCTTCTACAATATAAATATACCAAACCTGTCTAATCTGTCTTGCATAGACAGGGCCCACAATTCCCCTTATTAATTTAGTTTCCCTTCTTTGAACCCTTTCCATTGCTAAGAGATTTCCTTTTTCTAAATGGGATTCCACAATTGCATTGCATATGAGGCCTTACCAGTGCTTAAATAATATTTTCTCACTATTGCTCTTTATAACATTATCTGGCTAGACTGTGCTGCCTGGCACTGATTACTACAGCTAAGTTTCATATCAACTAGAACCAAATATTTTTTCCAACAGATTTACTTAACAAAGAGACGTTTATGGTATAGGCAGTACAAGTAGTAATGAATCCGTTTTTGAAACAAAGCTGGTTTCGATTTGAAATTGCCAGTTTCAAAACTCAGTGGATCCAGTGGATTTTTTGAAATTTTCGAAACTCAGAACTTTTCATTGAAAAATAGAAAATTGAAAATGAAAAAATTCCATTCAAATATTCCTCAAAAATTAGAAAAATGATATTGAGCATTTGAATTTTGCTACTGGAAATTTGAATAATTCTGGTTGAATCGGATTTTTGGAAATTCTGCCAACAGAAGGAAACTCAGCAGTTTCATTCTTCTCTAAGTACTAAGATTGTTAAACCTCACCTTACATTTATCAACTTTGAATCTCATCTGCCATTCTGCTTGCAGCTTTTTTTATCAGCAAAAACAGACATCAATCAATTCCCATTAAAGTATTCAATGACTAAGTTGTCTGCAGTTGGGAATATTTCAATGCACATCCACAAAAAAGGTTAAATAAATTAAAAGCTTTAAAAAGGTGAACCACTGTCCATCCCCCCCAAACTAAAATTTAACCCATACAAAAAACAGAATTCCAGTGCACAAACAATTCTAATTGCATATTGGCTACCTCCAGAAGGTTGCTACTACAAACAGTCTGCTAAACCCTGGATAAATAAAAGCAATTAGTTCAATAAGTTGGCCAAATTATTTTAAACCCAGTCACCACGTCAAGGTTGCTTTCTTTAACTGGGTCCTAACCTACTGGTACTTGCCTTTTTGGCTACATGAGCTGACAGCTTCTCCTGTGTGGCCTGAATGCTTTTGAAGCTTACTCTAGTTTAAAGTACTTTGGTAAAACAATCACATGACCTAACTCTGGGTGGAGTACAATTAACCAGAGGGCTTGGTCAAAACTTCAATGTAACACACAATATATAGAAAATTGGGCTGTTGTACATCCATATTAAAGTGCAACTAGAGACCAAAAATATAATACATACAAAAAACAGAATTCTAGTGCACAAACAATTCTAATTGCATATTAGGTGTAATTTTCTATATATTGTGTAAAATTTAACCCACTACTGGTCCCACTGTATAGTTTTAAAAAAATCTTACCTTACATCTCTGCTCCTTATGGTTCCTCTGCAGTGCTTTTCCAAAGTCCAGGAAACTGAGGACCTCCTCCTTGTCCTCTGAGAGGACAGTGGCAAGCACAGAGGTGCCCTCTCCCCCTCCCTCCCACCATCTGAATGCATCCATGGCTGGCTATCTACCTAGCTTTAATTTCTTTATCTGTAGTGTAGGGCATGCCTGGCCACCCCAACCGCCATGTCATTTTGATAAAAAATTTTTAGAAAGCTACAGCCCTTCGTTCCCGCAGCGCTCTCCATTGACGGTAGCTCTGTCTGTGATTGGCTGCCTCTCGGAGGATCAAGGGGTCCTAACCTACTGGTACTTGCCTTTTTGGCTACATGAGCTGACAGCTTCTCCTGTGTGGCCTGAATGCTTTTGAAGCTTACTCTAGTTTAAAGTACTTTGGTAAAACAATCACATGACCTAACTCTGGGTGGAGTACAATTAACCAGAGGGCTTGGTCAAAACTTCAATGTACCACACAATATATAGAAAATTGGGCTGTTGTACATCCATATTAAAGTGCAACTAGAGACCAAAAATATAATACATACAAAAAACAGAATTCTAGTGCACAAACAATTCTAATTGCATATTAGGTGTAATTTTCTATATATTGTGTAAAATTTAACCCACTACTGGTCCCACTGTATAGTTTTAAAAAAATCTTACCTTACATCTCTGCTCCTTATGGTTCCTCTGCAGTGCTTTTCCAAAGTCCAGGAAACTGAGGACCTCCTCCTTGTCCTCTGAGAGGACAGTGGCAAGCACAGAGGTGCCCTCTCCCCCTCCCTCCCACCATCTGAATGCATCCATGGCTGGCTATCTACCTAGCTTTAATTTCTTTATCTGTAGTGTAGGGCATGCCTGGCCACCCCAACCGCCATGTCATTTTGATAAAAAATTTTTAGAAAGCTACAGCCCTTCGTTCCCGCAGCGCTCTCCATTGACGGTAGCTCTGTCTGTGATTGGCTGCCTCTCGGAGGATCAAGGGGCTGTAAGTAACGGTCTAAAACTTATTTTTTTACATTCTGACACAGCGGTTGGTGTTGGGCGGGGGTGCCCTAAATTATATATTTTTTTAAAAATTATTAGGGTGAACATGCCCTTTAATTAAAAGGGCTAGGAGCATGATTTTTTTGTATTGTTTTTATGTATTGTTTTGTATTTTAATATATTGTTAAATGATCACTTAAAAATACAATTTTTTACTGTTAATATACTGAAAATGGCCAATTCCCTCTTAAATTCAATGTTGTTTTGTGAACATTAGGCTTGCTATCAAACTTCTAGAAGATCTGGTCTTCTTTGTGGTGGATGTTGCAAATAATGGACAGAATGTACTGGATATAATGATTACCAAACCTAATCGAGAAAGGCAGAAGTTAATGAGGGAACAGAACATTCTTAAGCAGGTGGGAAATCACGATAAAAATATTGTTTTATAGAGTAAAAATAAACTGGTTTGATGAATTAATGCTTAACATTGTGAAACAGGTTAAGTAAGTTAAAGTTGTATAGAAGGATGACAGAGGATAATAGAGAAGATTATAGAACATGAGAATGAGAGAGTAGGAAAATAGGTTTGTATATGGGAAATACTGTATATAGAAGTGATATATTAACTGGCCTGTAATGGGTGGGAAGGGCTGTGCACAAACCACTAATGGTTTACCATGATGGGCACAAACTTCTTGAATTTATGTTATATTAATAAACAGCAGTGTATAAAGTAACATATAATTGTAACTTTTGAATACATTTTTTAAATTATCGGCTATTTTATATATATGGTTTTAGTGTCTGTTTATAATTCCAATTATCTTGCAGTGTTTTAATAACAAGTTCTTTTTATCCTATTCTTATACATGTATTGTGTTTTATAAAATAATTTCACTGATTGTCAACAATACAGTGACAATAAAAGAATCTATCTATCTATCTAAAAGTTCTTATTGTTTAAAATGGTGCTAATGTTGCCCCAACCAATCAGATGTTAGCTTTCAAATGGTAAATAACATCTGAACAAGTGATCGGGTAAGTAGCTTAACTTCTCTGCTGGTTCCTGATCATTTTAAAGAACGGTTGGTAAGACACAGCTCCTTTAGCGCCCCCCCATTCTTCAATAAAACTAAATGGACAAAGCCAGTTAAGAGGAGTAGGAATCCATTAGAAACATGTAGGCATGTTTTACAATAAGTACATTTTAATAAAGTTAGTGCTGGATAAGAAATTGGACAGTACCTAAAAGATGTCAGATCCTGCTGTACCTTCAAAACATCTGGCAGGCCCATCCCAACCAAAAATAGGGTCTTCCATGTGGCTGTGGCCTTGCGAGCATTGATACGAACAGTCTTCATTCTTCAATTAAGTTTATGTGGGTTAGGCATTGAAAATATATATAGAGAGGAATATATAAGAAGCTATACTTTTGAATGTAGAATGTAGTGAGCTTAAAGGGCACCCTTCTTAAAGGGCGAGAAAATGCAAGCAGAGGGGCGGGACCGGCAGTCGCGGCTGCCGGGAGTTCAGTGCGGCAGAGGAACGAGGGAAGGTAAGTAATATTTGGGGCACTTTCTGAACTTAAAACTATAGCAGTTGGGGATGGGGGGACAGGGGGAATATTATATATAAAAGTTTTTACGCTAGGGGGAGGGAATCTAAATCGGGAGGGAGGGAGAGGGAGGGGAAGAGAGGAGGAGAAGGGCTGTAGTGCGCATGCCAAACTTCTCCCGGAGGGGAGACAGGAGGCAGAGTACTATATGGACTCTGCAGTACTCTTGGTGGGCGTTTTTTTGGACTTTAGGGGGGGGATAGCAGAAGAACCAGATGGAGCTGGGATGTAAGGTAAGGATTAAACTACACTACACAATGGAGCCAGTAGTGGGGGGGATTATAGTTTTGGGGGTGGATATGCCCTTTAATATGCAAAAACTTAAAGGAGAACAAAACCCAAACTACAAAGGCAGCTCCCCACAGCCTATAAATGTCATTAGTAAAACCATTTGTCTCGTGTCTATGCCAATGTACAAATTCCTACTCACTTCCTCATAAAAGCCAAGCAAGTTTGTTTGACAAGATCTTTTCCTTATAAATCCATGCCGATTACTACTTATAAGTAGAGATTTACCAAACCCGAACCTGAGTTCGACCCAAACTTTAATAGTTAGGTCGAACTCTTCTTAACTTGCAGGACTACGAACTAGTTTGGGATATTCAAACTTGTGGACTTGGTTTTTAATAATTATCAAATTCTTAAGGCAGGTCCTCTGCTGTGTTACAACAATCTCTCTGACAGTCTGACAGGACAATGGTTGGTGGAGAAGCAATAACCTCAATCTTATACTGTGTTATCTCAGGCTAAGGGTCAAACACCCAGTAATTCAGGGATTCCTCAGTCCTGATGGTGTTTGCATTAGCCCTGGATCCAATATAGTCCATAACATTGCTTCTCATGCCTTTCTGGCATTGGGAACCTAGTTACTAATCTATCACTAAGTAAAGTCCACATTCCAGATTCTTACACCATATCAGGACCACCTCATAATGATGAAATATGGTTTTCTTCTTAGATGATGGGTTAATATCAGCAATTCTACCCTCATAGCGAGGGTATAAAAGGGTGGAATTAATCCTAGGGTTCTTATCAGAGCACAACTGCTCCAGTAGTTGCTGATCTTCATTTTTAGGATGCAGAACAGTGTGTGCATAAGGTAAAACAGTGGTATGGTGTTACTGACAGTGATCACACTCTGGCTGAACATTCTGAGGGCCTGATTTGGTATAAGGTCCCCAATACCTGTCCATTCAATTACGTTGCACAGGTACTGTGCTGATAATGTGCTGTGATAAGGACTGTGTGCAAGTAGATAAACCTTTCTTTCTTCCAGTTAAAGGGGTACACTGGGTTTCTATATTTTAGTATTGCACCTGTTTTTATTGCAAGCAGGTTGTGTAAGGGTTATAAAGTTTTTCCCTATCCTCCTATCTCTTTGCACTGATTGGTGTGGGGGCTGAGGATATTTAGTTAAATAGAATTTACATTGGTTGGATCAGTGGTTTATACTTGACAAAAGGAAGTTTCCTGTGAGTGTAAACGAATGTCTGGGGAAGCTGTTATAAAGGCCTTTGTTCTAAAGGACTGTTTAGTAAGGACATAGTCCTTATAGACAAGAAGGAAAAAAAGGGCAACTAAACAAGGTTGGAGCGTTGGTGTTGTGTATTAGAAGGGACAGTTTTGTTGATACCATGCAAAGTGCATCCTACCAAATGGGGTTGCCCTTTGGAAGCTGAGGTAGAGAGCATTGCAGCTTGCAGCATTGCTAGGATTCGCGAAACTGGGGGGACAGCAGGCACTGGCTGGGGCCAGTATAGCTGGGGGTGGAAGTGGGGCAGGGAAGGTTGAGGGGGAGGTAGTTTTATGAGGGTACTAGGGGAAGTGGAGGATGGAAGGGAAGGGTTGCTTCTTTCCAGCTTGGCCATCCCAACAGATTTGCCGCCTTAGATAATGAAGTAGAGGAGGACAGCTCAGAACTGGCATGCATGGAGTGGGCTAATCCCTTGAGCACCCAGGAGACTGCCATCTCTAATACAAGGTAGGAAGAACTTAGTGTCTGGAAGGCTAGGCAGGTTGTTGAGGTAGGGGACTCCATTATTTTCATTATTATTTTATTTTTATTTCCCCCCCCTCTGTATACACTATAGAAGATCCAAGTACAGATACTGTATCATAGAATATAGTAGCAATAATGTTGTATTCAATTAGATCAACTGGACTTGAAGTTTAGTTCTTGAAGACATTTTGCTAGTCATCCGACTGGCTTTCTCAATTCAAAATGACTTGTACAAGAATCTGTGGAAATTATGGTTTTGAACCTCATTTAAGGCCTTTCCCATGAGCGATTAGCTCTGAACGATTTTCTGTTTTAAAGAGATTTTTCTGTTTTTAAGAGAATTGACAGCGTTAAAAAACTAAAGCATTTAAAACAAGAAAGCGTTTAAGAACAACACTATTTCTCTGCTGTGTCTCTGCTGTGTATTGCTGTTTAGTATGGACAGTTTTGTTGGGGCCGCGCAATGTGCATCCTGCCGCATGTATGGGATCTTGGAGCAGCCGCCCCAGGGGACCTATGTATGTGTCAGGTGTGAGTGGGTTGCCCATTTGGAATCTGAGGTACAGAGTACAGGGGTAAACTTGCAGCATTGCAGGACTTGGCAAACCTGGGGGAAATGCAGGTACTGGCAGGGGCCAGTAAACTGGTGGGTGGAGATGGGGCAGATAAGGTGGAGAAGGAAGATAGATTTGTAAGGGTCACCAGGGGAAGTAGGGGACGGAAGGATAGGGGGGCTTCTTCCCAGCTGGTCGATCCCAACAGATTTGCCATTTTAGGTGAAGATGTGGAGGACGATGGCTCGGAAGCAGCATGTATGGAGCGGGCCTTTCCCTTGAGCACCCAGGGGACGGCCATCTCCAATACAAGGGAGGGAGAACTGGGGGCTAGGAAGGATAGACAGGTGGTAGTGGTAGGGGATTCTATTATTAGAAGGGTAGATAGGGTAATCTGTCGCCAGGACCCTGCATGCCGAACAGTGTGTTGTCTGCCTGGTGCTAGGGTTCGACATGTGGTGGATCGTGTAGACAGATTATTGGGTGGGGCTGGGAGTGACCCGGCGGTCTTGGTTCACATTGGTGCCAATGACAAAGTTAGAGGTGGAGGTGAGGTCCTTAAAAATGATTTCCGAGAATTAGGGGCCAAGTTAAAAGCAAGGACCTCCAGGGTAGTGATTTCAGAAATACTACCGCAGCCACGTGCTACGCTAGGGAGGCAACGGGAGCTCAGGAGTATAAATGCGTGGCTAAGAGAGTGGTGTAAGGAGATGGGGTTTGGGTTTTTAGAGAACTGGGCTGACTTTTCTGTTGGCTACAGGCTCTTTAGTAGTGACGGATTGCACCTCAATGGTGATGGTGCAACTGTTTTGGGGGAGAAGATGGCTAGGGGGTTGGAGGAGATTTTATTAACGCTGTTCAATTCTCTTAAAAACAGAAAAATCTCTTTAAAACAGAAAATCGTTCAGAGCTAATCGCTCATGGGAAAGGCCTTAATGATGTTCAAAACATAATTTCCACAGTTCTTGTACAAGTCATTTTGAATTGAGAAAGCCAGTCGGATGACTAGCAAAATGTCTTCAAGAACTAAACTTCAAGTCCAGTTGATCTAATTGAATACAACATTATTGCTACTATATTCTATGATACAGTATCTGTACTTGGATCTTCTATAGTGTATACAGAGGGGGGGGAAATAAAAATAAAATAATAATGAAAATAATGGAGTCCCCTACCTCAACAACCTGCCTAGCCTTCCAGACACTAAGTTCTTCCTACCATTGTTTAGAGATGGCGTCTCCTGGGTGCTCAAGGGATTAGCCCACTCCATGCATGCCAGTTCTGAGCTGTCCTCCTCTACTTCATTATCTAAGGCGGCATCTGTTGGGATGCCAAGCTGGAAAGAAGCAACCCTTCCCTTCCATCCTCCACTTCCCCTAGTACCCTCATAAAACTACCTCCCCCTCAACCTTCCCTCCCCCCACTTCCACCCCCGCTATACTGGCCCCAGCCAGTGCCTGCTGTCCCCCCAGTTTCGCGAATCCTAGCAATGCGCTCAGCTGCAATGCTCTCTACCTCAGCTTCCAAAGGGCAACCCCATTTGTTAGGATGCACTTTGCATGGTATCAACAAAACTGTCCCTTCAATACACAACACCAACGCTCCAACCTTGTTTAGTTGCCCTTTTTTTCCTTCTTGTCTATAAGGACTATGTCCTTACTAACAGTCCTTTAGACACAAGGCCTTTATAACAGCTTCCCCAGACATTCGTTTACACTCACAGGAAACTTCCTTTTGTCAAGTAATAACCACTGATCCAACCAATGTAAATTCTATTTAACTAAATATCCTCAGCCCCCACACCAATCAGTGCAAAGAGATAGGAGGATAGGGAAAACTTTATAACCCTTACACAACCTGCTTGCAATAAAACAGGTGCAATACTAATATAGAAACCCAGTGTACCCCTTTAACTGGAAGAAAGAAAGGTTTATCTACTTGCACACGTCCTTATCACAGCACATTATCAGCACAGTACCTGTGCAACGTAATTGAATGGACAGGTATTGGGGCCCTTATACCAAATCAGGCCCTCAGAATGTTCAGCCAGAGTGTGATCACTGTCAATACACCATACCACTGTTTTACCTTATGCACACACTGTTCTGCATCCTAAAAATGAAGATCAGCAACTACTGGAGCAGTTGTGCTCTGATAAGAACCCTAGGATTATTCCACCCTTTTATACCCTCGCTATGAGGGTAGAATTGCTGATATTAACCCATCATCTAAGAAGAAAACCATATTTCATCATTATGAGGTGGTCCTGATATGGTGTAAGAATCTGGAATGTGACTTTACTTAGTGATAGATTAGTAACTAGGTTCCCAATGCCAGAAAGGCATGAGAAGCAATGTTATGGACTATATTGATCCAGGGCTAATGCAAACACCATCAGGACTGAGGAATCCCTGAATTACTGGGTGTTTGACCCTTAGCCTGAGATACACAGTATAAGATTGAGGTTATTGCTTCTCCACCAACCATTGTCCTGTCAGACTGTCAGAGAGATTGTTGTAACACAGCAGAGGACCTGCCTTAAGAATTTGATAAATTATTAAAAACCAAGTCCACAAGTTTGAATATCCCAAACTAGTTCGTAGTCCTGCAAGTTAAGAGAGTTCGACCTAACTATTAAAGTTTGGGTCGAACTCAGTTCGGGTTTGGTAAATCTCTACTTATAAGTAGTAATCGGCATGGATTTAAGGAAAAGATCTTGTCAAACAAACTTGCTGGCTTTTATGAGGAAGTGAGTAGGAATTTGTACATTGGCATAGACACGAGACAAATGGTTTTACTAATGACATTTATAGGCTGTGGGGAGCTGCCTTTGTAGTTTGGGTTTTGTTCTCCTTTAAGTTTTTGCATATTAAGGGGCATATCCACCCCCAAAACTATAATCCCCCCCACTCACTGGCTCCATTGTGTAGTGTGTTTAATCCTTACCTTACATCCCACGCTCCATCTGTTTTCTTCTGCTATCCCCCCCCTAAAGTCCAAAAAAAACGCCCACCAAGAGTACTGCAGAGTCCATATAGTACTCTGCCTCCTGTCTCCCCTCCGGGAGAAGTTTGGCATGCGCACTACAGCCCTTCTCCTCCTCTCTCTTCCCTCCCTCTCCCTCCCTCCCGATTTAGATTCCCTCCCCCTAGCGTAAAAACTTTTATATAATATTCCCCCTGTCCCCCCATCCCCACTGCTAAGTTTTAAGTTCAGAAAGTGCCCCAAATATTACTTACCTTCCCTCGTTCCTCTGCCGCACTGAACTCCCGGCAGCCGCGACTGCCGGTCCCGCCCCTCTGCTTGCATTTTCTCGCCCTTTAAGAAGGGTGCCCTTTAAGCTCACTACATTCTACATTCAAAAGTATAGCTTCTTATATATTCCTCTCTATATATATTTTCAATGCCTAACCCACATAAACTTAATTGAAGAATGAAGACTGTTCGTATCAATGCTCGCAAGGCCACAGCCACATGAAGACCCTATTTTTGGTTGGATGGGCCTGCCAGATGTTTTGAAGGTACAGCAGGATCTGACATCTTTTAGGTACTGTCCAATTTCTTATCCAGCACTACTTTATTAAAATGTACTTATTGTAAAACATGCCTACATGTTTCTAATGGATTCCTACTCCTCTTAACTGGCTTTGTCCATTTAGTTTTATTGAAGAATGGGGGGCGCTAAGGAGCTGTGTCTTACCAACCGTTCTTTAAAATGATCAGGAACCACAGAGAAGTTAAGCTACTTCCCGATCACTTGTTCAGATGTTATTTACCATTTGAAAGCTAACATCTGATTGGTTGGGGCACATTAGCACCATTTTAAACAATAAGAACTTTTAGATAGATAGATAGATTCTTTTATTGTCACTGTATTGTTGACAATCAGTGAAATTATTTTATAAAACACAATACATGTATAAGAATAGGATAAAAAGAACTTGTTTTTAAAACACTGCAAGAATATTGGAATTATAAACAGACACTAAAACCATATATATAAAATAGCCGATAATTTAAAAATGTATTCAAAAGTTACAATTATAGTTACTTTATACACTGCTGTTTATTAATATAACATAAATTCAAGAAGTTTGCCCATCATGGTAAACCATTAGTGGTTTGTGCACAGCCCTTCCCACCCATTACAGGCCAGTTAATATATCACTTCTATATACAGTATTTCCCATATACAAACCTATTTTCCTACTCTCTCATTCTCATGTTCTATAATCTTCTCTATTATCCTCTGTCATCCTTCTATACAACTTTAACTTACTAAACCTGTTTCACAATGTTAGCATTATTCATCAAACCAGTTTTATTTTTACTCTATAAACAATATTTTTTATCGTGATTTCCCACCTGCTTAAGAATGTTCTGTTCCCTCATTAACTTCTGCCTTCTCGATTAGGTTTGGTAATCATTATATCCGTACATTCTGTCCATTATTTGCAACATCCACCACAAAGAAGACCAGTCTTCTAGAAGTTTGATAGCAAGCCTAATGTTCCACAACAACATTGAATTTAAGAGGGAATTGGCCATTTTCATTATATTACAGTAAAAAATTGTATTTTTAAGTGATCATTTAACAATATATTAAAATACAAAACATACAAAAAACAATACAAAAAAATCATGCTCCTAGCCCTTTTAATTAAAGGGCATGTTCACCCTAATATTTTTTAAAAAATATATATTTAGGGCACCCCCCCCGCCAACACCAACCACGCTGTGTCAGAATGTAAAAAAATAAGTTTTAGACCGTTACTTACGCCCCTTGATCCTCCGAGAGGCAGCCAATCACAGACAGAGCTACCGTCAATGGAGAGCGCTGCGGGAACGAAGGGCTGTAGCTTTCTAAAAATTTTTTATCAAATGACTATGCGGTTGGGGTGGCCAGCATGCCCTACACTACAGATAAAGAAATTAAAGCTAGGTGATAGCCAGCCATGGATGCATCAGATGGTGGGAGGGAGGGGGAGAGGGCACCTCTGTGCTTGCCACTGTCCTCTCAGAGGACAGGAGGAGTTCCTCATTTTCCTGGACTTTGGAAAAGCACTGCAGAGGAACCATAAGGAGCAGAGATGTAAGGTAAGATTTTTTTAAACTATACAGTGGGACCATAGTGGGTTAAATTTTACACAATATATAGAAAATTACACCTAATATGCAATTAGAATTGTTTGTGCCACTAGAATTCTGTTTTTTGTATGTATTATATTTTTGGTCTCTAGTTTGCACTTTAATATGGATGTACAACAGCCCAATTTTCTATATATTGTGTGGTACATTGAAGTTTTGACCAAGCCCTCTGGTTAATTGTACTCCACCCAGAGTTAGGTCATGTGATTGTTTTACCAAAGTACTTTAAACTAGAGTAAGCTTCAAAGCATTCAGGCCACACAGGAGAAGCTGTCAGCTCATGTAGCCAAAAAGGCAAGTACCAGTAGGTTAGGACCCCTTGATCCTCCGAGAGGCAGCCAATCACAGACGAGCTACCGTCAATGGAGAGCGCTGCGGAACGAAGGGCGGTAGCTTTCTAAAAATTTTTTATCAAAATGACATGGCGGTTGGGGTGGCCAGGCATGCCCTACACTACAGATAAAGAAATTAAAGCTAGGTAATAGCCAGCCATGGATGCATTCAGATGGTGGGAGGGAGGGGGAGGGGGCACCTCTGTGCTTGCCACCTGTCCTCTCAGAGGACAGAGGAGGTCCTCAGTTTCCTGGACTTTGGAAAAGCACTGCAGAGGAACCATAAGGAGCAGAGATGTAAGGTAAGATTTTTTTAAAACTATACAGTGGGACCAGTAGTGGGTTAAATTTTACACAATTATAGAAAATTACACCTAATATGCAATTAGAATTGTTTGTGCACTAGAATTCTGTTTTTGGTATGTATTATTTTTTTTGGTCTCTGTTGCACTTTAATATGGATGTACAACCCCCAATTTTCTATATATTGTGTGTTACATTGAAGTTTTGACCAAGCCCTCTGGTTAATTGTACTCCACCCAGAGTTAGGTCATGTGATTGTTTTACCAAAGTACTTTAATAGAGTAAGCTTCAAAAGCATTCACCACACAGGAGAAGCTGTCAGCTCATGTAGCCAAAAAGGCATTACCAGTAGGTTAGGACCCAGTTAAAGAAAGCAACCTTGACGTGGTGACTGGGTTTAAAATAATTTGGCCAACTTATTGAACTAATGCTTTATTTACCAGGGTTTAGCAGACTGTTTGTAGTACAACCTTCTGGAGGTAGCCAATATGCAATTAGAATTGTTTGTGCACTGGAATTCTGTTTTTGTATGGGTTAAATTTTAGTTTGGGGGGGATGGACAGTGGTTCACCTTTTTAAAGCTTTTAATTTATTTAACCTTTTTTGTGGATGTGCATTGAAATATCCCAACTGCAGACAACTTAGTCATTGAATACTTTAATGGGAATTGATTGATGTCTGTTTTGGCTGATAAAAAAGCTGCAAGCAGAATGGCAGATGAGATTCAAAGTTGTAAATGTAAGGTGAGGTTTAACAATCTTAGTACTAAGAAGAATGAAACTGCTGAGTTTCCTTCTGTTGGCAGAATTTCCAAAAATCCGATTCAACCAGAATATTCAAATTTCCAGTAGCAAAATTCAAATGCCAATATCATTTTTCTAATTTTTGAGGAATATTTATGGAATTTTTTCATTTTCAATTTTCTATTTTCAATGAAAAGTTCTGAGTTTCGAAAATTTCAAAAAATCCACTGGATCCACTGAGTTTTGAAACTGGCAATTTCAAATCGAAACCAGCTTTGTTTCAAAAACGGATTCATTACTACTTGTACTGCCTATACCATAACGTCTCTTTGTTAGTAAATTCGTTGAAAAAAATATTTGGTTCTAGTTGATATGAAACTAGCTGTAGTAATCATGCCAGAGCACACGTCTAGCCAGATATGTTTAAAGAGCAATAGTAGAAATATTATTTAAGCACTGGTAAGGCCTCATATGCAATGCAATTGTGGAATCCCATTTAGAAAAAGGAAATCTCTTAGCAATGGAAAGGGTTCAAAGAAGGGAAACTAAATATAAGGGGAATTGTGGGCCCTGCCTATGCAAGACAGATTAGACAGTTTGGTATATTATATTGTAGAAGAGACGCATGTGTGGGGATATGATAACGTTATACCAATAGATTAATGGGCTTTACAATCAACTCTCTGGTGCACTGTTCACCAATAGAACACTGCCCCTGCTTGTGGACACCCTTTAAGATTAAAAGAAAAGAAGTTTCTTTACAGTTAAATGATAAAACTGTGCAACAGTCTCCCGCAGATGTGGTAAGAGATTGCTGGATACGTTTTTAAAACTAAAAATATTGAATATTGACAGCAGCAATTGGTACATCCGAAGAGACCAATACCGAAACACAAGAAAAGCGACATCATATATAGCAGTGCAGTGCAGTGAAGAATGCTCTGATTTGTATGTGGGGGAGACCAAACAGCAACTGCATCAACGTATGGCCAGGTACAGAAGAGCCAATTCCTCGGGTCAGGACTCAGCCGTGTAACTGCATTTTAAGGATAAAGGACATAACTTTGAAGCATGTAATATTAACATATTGGCAAAGGAACATGACTGGTACAAGAGAGGTGTCAAGGAGGCCATTTATGTGAAAAAGAAAACCAAGCCTAAATAGAGGTGGGGGGGTTCAACACCAACTGTCTACTATGTACAATGCTGTTTTTACACCTTACCCTTGGGCATTCCTATAACACCTCAGCACACTAAGCAATCATGCCCTTAACACCTGGCTGCGATATGCTAATTGGGATTTTCCAGGGTAACATAGTAACATAGTAACATAGTAACATAGTAATTAAGGTTGAATAAAGACATTCGTCCATCAAGCCCAACCTATTCCCTTTTTTTTTTTTTTTTTTTTTTTTTTAACCCTACCTAACAGTTGATCCAGAGGAAGGCAAAAAACCCCAGCTAAAAAAGGGGGGGAAAAATTCCTTCCTGACTTCAAACGGCAATCGGAAAGTATCCCTGGATCAACCAGATCTATATGCATTAATACCAGTAATTCTCATATTTTTTAGTTTTAGAAACTTATCCAGGCCTTTTTTAAAGTTATTCAATGAACTTGCCATTACCACCTCTGCTGGAAGACAGTTCCACAGTTTCACCTTCTCACTGTAAAGAAACCTCTCCTAACTTGAAGATGAAACTTCTTTTCTTCCAACCTTAAAGGATGTCCACAAGTCTCTGATATGACCTATTAGTGAACAATGCACCAGAGAGTTCATGTATGGGCCATTAATATATTTGTATAAGGTTATACAGTCCCCACGCAACCGCCGCTTCTCCAATGTAAACAGCCCTAACTTGTCTAATCTGCCTGCATATTCAAGCCCCTCCATTCCCCTTATTAATTTAGTTGCCCTTCTCTGAACTGCCTCAATTTCCAAGATGTCCCAAAATCCAATATACCACATCCACAGCTGTGCCTGAATCAACTTCTTACTCACTTCTTCATAAAAACCAATTAAATTTGTCTGGCATGATCTATTTCTCATAAATCCATGCTGACTACTACTAATAAGATGATCTCTGGAGACAAAGTCAAGGATATGATCCTTAACAAAGTTTCCATCACCTTCCCTACCACTGATGTTAGGCTTACAGGTCTATAGTTACCAGGCTGTGAACGACTACTTTTTTGAATATTGGTATACATTGGCTTTTTTTTCCAATCCAGCGGCACATCCCCAGACAAAAGCGAATCTGAAAAGATGAGACACATGGTCTTGCTAGAACTGAACTAAGCTCTTTTAAAATCCTAGGATGCAATCCATCTGGTCCTGGCGCTTTATTGATATAAACTTTGTCTAATTGATTTCGTACCATATCCTCTGTTATCCAATGTGAAAACTCTTCATTTCCTCCCTGCACATTGTTACAATCCTACTGTAAGGATTCTCAACAGTAAAAACCGATGTAAAAAAACGGTTTAGCAGATTAGCCTTTTCGGCATCCTCTACAACCACCTCAGCTCCATATTTTAATGGTCCCACATTCTCAGTCCTCATTTTTTACCATTTATATACTTAAAAAACATCTTGGGGTTGGACTTGCTTTGTTCGGCAATCCGTTTTCATTTTCTATTTTAGCTAGTTTAATTGCTTTCTTGCACTCTTTATTACAACTTTTGAAGTCCCTGTAAGCCTGTTCTGTGCCTTCTGCTTCAAAATTTTAAAAGCCCTTTTTTTTTCCATTTCCCTTTTTACCTGAGCATTAAGCCATGCAGGAGTGGACCTAATTTTTACACTTGTTTCCTAAAGGTACCGATTTGGAAATGTTATAGTTTAATATCCCTTTAAAAGTGGTCTACATCTGCTCAGTATCTTTACCGAAACAGTTCCCCCCAGTCATGAGCAGGATCGATTCCTTTAAAAGCATAAAATTAGCTTTCCTAAAGTTAAAAGTTTTTGTTAAGCCAGTGCACTTTAGTTTTCTGCAACCTATATTAAATGACACTATATCATGGTCACTATTCCCTAAGCTTCCCATCATTCATCTCCAAAATGAGCTCTGGGTTATTAGATATCACCAGATCCAACAACGCATTTTTCTAGTAGGAACTTCTACCATCTGTGAAAGAAAATGCTCATATGGAAATTAAGAACTTATACCTTTTTAGGTGCTGGCAGTTCCATTACTCCAATTTATTTCAGGGTAGTTAAAATCCCCCATAACCAGAACATGGCCCCATACCAGCAGCCTTCGCCAACTGCACCATGGAGATTCATTTCCACCTCTTCCCCGGCATTTGGCGGCTTATAACACACTCCACAATTAATTTACCTACATTCTTGTTCTGTACACAGTTCCACCCATAATGGTTTCTGCCGCATGTTTGCTCCCCCACTATTCCATCTTTTAAATTTGGCTTAATTCCTGTTTAACATACATACATACTCCTCCTCCTTTCTTTTAACTCGGTCATGTCTAAATAAGGAGTACCTTCAATATTTACTGTCCAGTCGTGTGAATCATTAAGCCATGATTCTGCTAACCAATTACATCATACCTTTCCTTTAACGCTATTATTTGAAGTTCGCGGGTTTTTCCAGCCAGACTCCTTGCATTTGTAAACATACATTTTAGATTATCAATTGATTTACTTCCATACATGGTCGTACATGCCTCCTTATCCTCTATGCCTCCCCTCTCCTCTCTCCCTCCGTTGTGTTACTAGCCCCCAGATCCCTAACTTCTCTATCTACCCCTGTGTAGTTAAACGTTCCCTCCCCCCCATACCTAGTTAAAATAAAAAAACTAAAGCATTTAAAACAAGAAAGCGTTTAAGAACAACACTATTTCTCTGCTGTGTCTCTGCTGTGTATTGCTGTTTAGTATGGACAGTTTTGTTGGGGCCGCGCAATGTGCATCCTGCCGCATGTATGGGATCTTGGAGCAGCCGCCCCAGGGGACCTATGTATGTGTCAGGTGTGAGTGGGTTGCCCATTTGGAATCTGAGGTACAGAGTACAGGGGTAAACTTGCAGCATTGCAGGACTTGGCAAACCTGGGGGAAATGCAGGTACTGGCAGGGGCCAGTAAACTGGTGGGTGGAGATGGGGCAGATAAGGTGGAGAAGGAAGATAGATTTGTAAGGGTCACCAGGGGAAGTAGGGGACGGAAGGATAGGGGGGCTTCTTCCCAGCTGGTCGATCCCAACAGATTTGCCATTTTAGGTGAAGATGTGGAGGACGATGGCTCGGAAGCAGCATGTATGGAGCGGGCCTTTCCCTTGAGCACCCAGGGGACGGCCATCTCCAATACAAGGGAGGGAGAACTGGGGGCTAGGAAGGATAGACAGGTGGTAGTGGTAGGGGATTCTATTATTAGAAGGGTAGATAGGGTAATCTGTCGCCAGGACCCTGCATGCCGAACAGTGTGTTGTCTGCCTGGTGCTAGGGTTCGACATGTGGTGGATCGTGTAGACAGATTATTGGGTGGGGCTGGGAGTGACCCGGCGGTCTTGGTTCACATTGGTGCCAATGACAAAGTTAGAGGTGGAGGTGAGGTCCTTAAAAATGATTTCCGAGAATTAGGGGCCAAGTTAAAAGCAAGGACCTCCAGGGTAGTGATTTCAGAAATACTACCGCAGCCACGTGCTACGCTAGGGAGGCAACGGGAGCTCAGGAGTATAAATGCGTGGCTAAGAGAGTGGTGTAAGGAGATGGGGTTTGGGTTTTTAGAGAACTGGGCTGACTTTTCTGTTGGCTACAGGCTCTTTAGTAGTGACGGATTGCACCTCAATGGTGATGGTGCAACTGTTTTGGGGGAGAAGATGGCTAGGGGGTTGGAGGATATTTTAAACTAGGTATGGGGGGGAGGGAACGTTTAACTACACAGGGGTAGATAGAGAAGTTAGGGATCTGGGGGCTAGTAACACAACGGAGGGAGGAGAAGGAGGAGGGGGGAGCATAGAGGATAAGGAGGCATGTACGACCATGTATGGAAGTAAATCAATTGATAATCTAAAATGTATGTTTACAAATGCAAGGAGTCTGGCTGGAAAAACCCGCGAACTTCAAATAATAGCGTTAAAGGAAAGGTATGATGTAATTGGTATAGCAGAATCATGGCTTAATGATTCACACGACTGGACAGTAAATATTGAAGGGTACTCCTTATTTAGACATGACCGAGTTAATAAGAAAGGAGGAGGAGTATGTATGTATGTTAAACAGGAATTGAAGCCAAATTTAAAAGATGGAATAGATGGGGGAGCAAACGATGCGGCAGAAACATTATGGGTGGAACTGTGTACAGGAAGCAAGAATGTAGGTAAATTAATTGTTGGAGTGTGTTATAAGCCGCCAAATGCCGGGGAAGAGGTGGAAATGAATCTCCATGTGCAGTTGGCGAAGGCTGCTGGTATGGGGCATGTTCTGGTTATGGGGGATTTTAACTACCCTGAAATAAATTGGAGTAATGGAACTGCCAGCACCTCAAAAGGTATAAAGTTCTTAAATTTCCTATATGAGCATTTTCTTTCACAGATGGTAGAAGTTCCTACTAGAAAGAATGCGTTGTTGGATCTGGTGATATCTAATAACCCAGAGCTCATTTTGGAGATGAAGGTAATGGGAAGCTTAGGGAATAGTGACCATGATATAGTGTCATTTAATATAGGTTGCAGAAAACTAAAGTGCACTGGCTTAACAAAAACTTTTAACTTTAGGAAAGCTAATTTTATGCTTTTAAAGGAATCGATCCTGCTCATAGACTGGGGGGAACTGTTTCTAGGTAAAGATACTGAGCAGATGTAGACCACTTTTAAAGGGATATTAAACTATAACATTTCCAAATCGGTACCTTTAGGAAACAAGTGTAAAAAAATTAGGTCCACTCCTGCATGGCTTAATGCTCAGGTAAAAAGGGAAATGGAAAAAAAGAAAAGGGCTTTTAAAATTTTGAAAGCAGAAGGCACAGAACAGGCTTACAGGGACTTCAAAAGTTGTAATAAAGAGTGCAAGAAAGCAATTAAACTAGCTAAAATAGAAAATGAAATACGGATTGCCGAACAAAGCAAGTCCAACCCCAAGATGTTTTTTAAGTATATAAATGGTAAAAAAATGAGGACTGAGAATGTGGGACCATTAAATAATGGAGCTGAGGTGGTTGTAGAGGATGCCGAAAAGGCTAATCTGCTAAACCGTTTTTTTACATCGGTTTTTACTGTTGAGAATCCTTACAGTAGGGATTGTAACAATGTGCAGGGAGGAAATGAAGAGTTTTCACATTGGATAACAGAGGATATGGTACGGAATCAATTAGACAAAGTTAATATCAATAAAGCGCCAGGACCAGATGGATTGCATCCTAGGATTTTAAAAGAGCTTAGTTCAGTTCTAGCAAGACCACTGTGTCTCATCTTTTCAGATTCGCTTTTGTCTGGGGATGTGCCGCTGGATTGGAAAAAAAAGCCAATGTAATACCAATATTCAAAAAAGGTAGTCGTTCACAGCCTGGTAACTATAGACCTGTAAGCCTAACATCAGTGGTAGGGAAGGTGATGGAAACTTTGTTAAGGGATCATATCCTTGACTTTGTCTCCAGAGATCATCTTATTAGTAGTAGTCAGCATGGATTTATGAGAAATAGATCATGCCAGACAAATTTAATTGGTTTTTATGAAGAAGTGAGTAAGAAGTTAGATTCAGGCACAGCTGTGGATGTGGTATATTTGGATTTTGGGACATCTTGGAAATTGAGGCAGTTCAGAGAAGGGCAACTAAATTAATAAGGGGAATGGAGGGGCTTGAATATGCAGGCAGATTAGACAAGTTAGGGCTGTTTACATTGGAGAAGCGGCGGTTGCGTGGGGACATGATAACCTTATACAAATATATTAATGGCCCATACAGTGAACTCTCTGGTGCATTGTTCACTAATAGGTCATATCAGAGGACTTGTGGACATCCTTTAAGGTTGGAAGAAAAGAAGTTTCATCTTCAAGTTAGGAGAGGTTTCTTTACAGTGAGAATGGTGAAACTGTGGAACTGTCTTCCAGCAGAGGTGGTAATGGCAAGTTCATTGAATAACTTTAAAAAAGGCCTGGATAAGTTTCTAAAACTAAAAAATATTGAGAATTACTGGTATTAATGCATATAGATCTGGTTGATCCAGGGATACTTTCCGATTGCCGTTTGAAGTCAGGAAGGAATTTTTCCCCCCCTTTTTTTAGCTGGGGTTTTTTGCCTTCCTCTGGATCAACTGTTAGGTAGGGTTAAAAAAAAAAAAAAAAAAAAAAAAAAAAGGGAATAGGTTGGGCTTGATGGACGAATGTCTTTATTCAACCTTAATTACTATGTTACTATGTTACTATGTTACTATGTTACCCTGGAAAATCCCAATTAGCATATCGCAGCCAGGTGTTAAGGGCATGATTGCTTAGTGGCTAAGAGGTGTTATAGGAATGCCCAAGGGTAAGGTGTAAAAACAGCATTGTACATAGTAGACAGTTGGTGTTGAACCCCCCCACCTCTATTTAGGCTTGGTTTCTTTATTTTCACATAAATGGCCTCCTTGACACCTCTCTTGTACCAGTCATGTTCCTTTGCCAATATGTTAATATTACATGCTTCAAAGGTATGTCCTTTATCCTTAAAATGCAGTTACACGGCTGAGTCCTGACCCGAGGAATTGGCTCTTCTGTACTGGGCCATACGTTGATGCAGTTGCTGTTTGGTCTCCCCCACATACAAATCAGAGCATTCTTCACTGCACTGCACTGCGTATATGATGTCGCTTTTCTTGTGTTTCGGTATTGGGTCTTTCGGATGTACCAATTGCTGCCTCAGTCTGTTGTTCGGTTTAAAGGAGACATGGATACGGTGTTTTTTGAAAATTCTTCTTCATTTCTCGGAGACCCCTGCTACATATGGGATGACCATGTTCTTCCTCCTGTCTTGCTTTTCCCCTTCACTGTTGGTATACGTGTTCTTTTCTTTCCTTCTACTTCTTTTGACAAAGGCCCAGTCTGGATATCCACAAGTTTTAAGGGCTCCTCTGAGATGTTTAATTTCTTTAGCCTTCGCCATTGTGCTAGTGGGGATGTTCTCATCTCTGTGTTGCAGGGTTCTGATGACACCCAGCTTGTGATCTAAAGGGTGCCACAGATTCTTGTACAAGTCATTCTGAATTGAGAAAGCCAGTCAGATGACTAGCGAAAAGTATTTAAGAACTAAACTTCAAGTCCAGTTGATCTAATTGAATACAACAGATATACCATGACCTGGATAAATGAGAACCTCCACAAGCAGTAGCAATAATGTTATAAAAGATGCAAGTACACTTTGGTTAACTGTGGATATGGTACAGAAACAACTAAATAAGGTTAATATTAATAAATCTCCTGGACTAGATAAAATACCTCCTCGTGTCCATACGGAGCTAAGTTCTGTTTTATCTAGGCCATTGTTTCTTATTTTTGCAAATTCCCTCATTTCTGGATGTGTGCATATGGATTGGAAAAAAGCTAATATTATTCCAATATTCAAAAAGCGTAGTCGTTCACAGCCGGGTAATTACAGACCTGTATGTTTAACTTTAATGGTGCTGAAACCACTGGAAAGTTAAATAAGGGAACATATTCTAGAGTATCTAACCTAGATTTTGTTAAACTAACTTGATTGGCTTTTATGATGAAGTGAGTATAAATTTAGACTCTGGCAGAGCAGTAAATGTAGTACTGTATACTTGAATTTTGCAAAGGCTTTTGATACAGTCCCCCATAGGTGACTAATGTATAAGCTTAGGTCTGTTGGTCTGGGTGGCACATATACACATGGATAGAAATAAGGGTTGATGAATAGGATGCAGTGAGTGGTTGTTAATATGGACTTAAGTGCTATTAATGATTTGGAAGTGGGTATTGTCAGCAAGGTTTCTGTGTTTGCTGACAACAACCTTGTAGACCATTAAAAACTTCAGATGATGTGCAATTGTTGCAGGTGGATCTAGACATATTGTCACATTGAGCTGCTAAGTGGCAGATGAGATTCAATGTTGATAAATGTAAGGTGATGCCTTTGGACTTAAAAATCCTTGTGCTGCTTGTACTACAAATGGCTCTGTGGTAAGTAAATCCCTGTTGGAAAGGGATCTTGGAGTTTTGGTGGATAACAAACTTAAAGGTAGCAAGCAGTGCCAGGCGGCAACAGCCAGAGCCAGCATGGTATTGTCTTGTATAAAGAGAGGTATGGATTCAAGGGAGAAAAATTTTATTCTCCCTCTTTACAAAGCATTGTTAAGGCCTCATTTGGAATATGCAGTGCAATTGTGGAATCCTGTATACAAAAAGGACATCTTGGATATGGAAAGGGCAACTAAAATAATAAAGGGATAGGTTACAATTATGTACACTAAAGAAAACGCTGTAGTGTGGGCATATGATTACTGTGTTTAAATACATTAACGGGCCATGCATTAAAATCTGGGGCATTGTTCACCAAAAGAACATGTCAGAGGACACACAGACATCCCTTAAGACTTGAAGAAAAGTTTAGTCTTTAAGTTCGGAAAGGGTTATTATTCACTGTGAAAACGGTAAAACTATTAACTGTCTTCCATTGGAAGTTGTGATGGCAGGTTCATTGGATAGTTTCAAAGGAAAGCTGGATGAGTTTCTGAAAGCAAGGAATATTGCAGGTTACTGCTACTGATAAGGATATTTCCATTTGCCACTTGGAGTCAAGAAGGACTTATTCCCCCTTCATAATTCTAGTGGGTTTTTTTGCCTTTCTCTTGATCAACAGTTTAGCAGGGAATGTGGATATTGCCTAGTGGGTTGAACTGGATGGACGTATGTCTTTATTTAACCTCAAATACTATACTGTACTGTACTAATGGCTCACCGCTGAGTAAAGTTCTAGTGGGCGGGAGTGTCACATATCAGGCTGTTCACTGGCAGATGGTGCTGCTGGTGTTGCCAGGTATAACCACCTGAAGAGGCTTTATACCCTCCTAGCCTAACCAAAAGAACCATTGGATCACCATGCACATCCATGATTTTGGCCAGGCAACCAATATCTTGGTGCTATTATCATACATAACCTTGCCAATGCACTGCATGGTAGTGTCTCACCAGAAATGTAGAATAGGCTCTGGGATGGGAGCATTTAGCTGCATCGAATTAGGACTCCTCATATGAGGGGGTAGTGAAGAGGGGCATATTACCAATGTGTGGTTATACCACAATCTCCCCATCTGTGCTGCATGATGCATCTTTGAAGATTTGCAGAGTGGTCCCAGTGGGCAGTAAATGAGATGGGAGCATTTAGCTGCATCGAATTAGGACTCCTCATATGAGGGGGTAGTGAAGAGGGGCATATTACCAATGTGTGGTGGTACCACAATCTCCCCATCTGTGCTGCATAATGCATCTTTAAAGATTTGCAGAGTGGTCCCAGTGGGCAGTAAATGAGATGTAACTTCCCTGATCATTTTTTCTGGAACAGGAAGTCATGGTAAGATGGACACACTTGCTAATACTGTGTTTCTGTGATATACTGCCTAGCATCTGGTCACTGCAGTATCCCAATAGCCACAAACTTCCGAACACTGCACAGCCTCTGAGGCAACCCTGATTAAAGGGCATAAAACAAAAAACTGGTGACTTGTCAGTTATCTGCCCACAGCCCTAACTGTTACTTATTTCAGTGGAGGCAGCAGGTAAAACATTGGTTGTGAGGTCAGCAGAAACAGCCTTGATTGACTGCAGGGAGGAGTTAGCTTACTCTGCAAGAATGGAGCAATAATTATCCTTAATATCTGGCTAGTAATGCAGGTTATAACGTGCTGAATATATCAGTTGGGGTTTGGGGCAGGTAACAGACATATGGCTAGTTTTTTTTTTAATGATGAACACACCTTTTAAAGTATCAACTTTTAACAGTAGGTTCGTATGAACTCACTTTGTTGGACTCTTCAAACTTTCAGACTTTTTGAACTCGCTAATTTTCGATAATGCGGCATTCAGTAACCCCTGAATATGGCATCAACCCTCGACTTTAGTGCTCCATAACCCTAAAATGCAGCCTTCGCTAACCCTCGGATTTAAAGAT
Organism: Hymenochirus boettgeri; assembly: GCA_019447015.1. NCBI lineage: Eukaryota > Metazoa > Chordata > Amphibia > Anura > Pipidae > Hymenochirus > Hymenochirus boettgeri. The sequence goes on from CM033470.1 coordinate 126,643,617, forward strand.
AGCCCTCGATTGTGGCATTCGCTAACCCTCAAATTTGTCCATAATCCTCTAATGTGGAACTCTGTAAAAACCTCTCGAATGTGGCGTTCGATTTCAGTAACCCTTGACAATTCAATGCGGAAGCTCGAATATAGCAAATTGTGAGGAAAATTAGTATTTAATCAAATTATAATGATTGTGCTACAATTAAGAGCATATTTTGAAATTCTTTTCTAGAAATTTTGTTTGGTTTGCAGATGATTATCCATCGGGTTTATTAGATATATAATTTTTAAATGTGTTATATTATGTATAGAGGGATATATTTATATTCCTATAACCATTTATGTGTGTGTGGTATTGATGGTATGTATTAAATTATATTTTTTGCTATAGTGATTTTTGTAACTTTGGTGCCTTAATAAATATCCTTTTGCAGTACTTATTTGCATCAGTACTTATTTGCATTATGCTAGTTTTGTTTTTTTACCTATTTTGGGTGCACTTATTCAATGGTCTTTATCTGTGCTATATGGGAGCTACTTTTGCCATTTACCCCTTTTCTTTTTTCTGTTGTATTAGCTCTTTGCATCACCATAATATGTTGGTGAGTCGTTATAATGTAAGCAGCGCTGTATTTATGTATTATGTATTTTTTTATCAATAGGTATTTGGTATACTAAAGGCACCTTTTAAAGAGAAAAATGGTGAGGGTCCTGTTTTAAGACTGGAAGAACTCTCTGATCAGAAGAATGCACCATACCAGTACATGTTTCGTCTATGCTACAGAGTCTTACGTCACTCTCAGGATGATTATAGAAAAAACCAGGTATAGAGCCAGGAGAGTGTGTGTATATATGTCTTACAGGTATATAAGAGAGAGAGAGAGAAAAAGAGATTAAGTAATATATCAGTGCTCCACTGGTCTTTTTAAAGGGCCAAGTGCTTTTATGCTTTTATTAAACAATTGAACATAGTGCATAGTGCAAAATAGCAGCAATGTTTTGCCCCTAGTCTATAGGCCATTATCAAGCTAAAATACTAGTGCAGCTACTCTTAAATACCCTGTGATTAACTAGTGCTAGAGTAAAGACCACACCTATATGTGACATCATACTGTAGAACCAGTTCAAAATTTAAAGTGACAGTGCTTACTTAAAGGGCAACTGTGGTCTCAAAACAAGCTAGGGTTCAATGAAAGCCTACATTATTTCCTTTAAAATGATCTGACAATCACATCTCTGGCTAAAGCCTGTGGAGACATTACATTGGGGTGAATGTTCAAACTTCCTGCTTCCATTAGGTTGCCTGACATCACCTGACCTCTGCCCCGCCCGTCTGCCTGGGGGAGAAGCATGCTCAGTTAAGACTTAATGCTGGGGAAATTAGGAAGTACCTGGGGGAACAGTTTAGATATTGCTGAACGTTTCCAGCAATAGCTTCTCACAAATGTTTTCTAGATATGTGATTTAGGTTTTATTTTGAAGGTGTGATGAAAGGCTTTTTATAGAATTCTTTCTAGTTTGGAAGAATTCGAGACCACAGTTACCCTTTAATATATATCTATATCCTTAGTGCAATAATAGTGTTTAAAAAAAGAGTTCAAAGGTGTTTAAAAATTCACAGATATTTGAATAATAAAACCCTACATTACTGATCAATTTATCTTATGGATATTCATAACAACATTTATTTCTTATTACCTATAGTCTGTCTATATATAGTAATGTACCCCCTACGTAAATTTTAAGGACATTACATGTTACCGAGGAGTTATGTGACCATATAGAAGAACGAGGCCATGAGCCGAGTCCGTTTATAAAGGGCACTGAACTCCGAGGTGACATCTGATATCCACATAATTTATAGTAGGGGTACATTATCTTTTATAATGTACCCCATGCCCTCATTCAGGGGAGTGTTAAACCTGACTATATCTGTGTCACTATGCTGCTCTTAACTTCCTCTCTCTGGGGGGGACCCCACTGGTGCTGGACTCACAGTCACTTCCCCCATACCTTCACCCCCCCCCCCCCCCCCCCCCCCCCCCACAGATAAAAAATTGTCACTAGCCCCCCCTTAACACAGACACAGACATAGAAACTGTCACTTATCACCACCTTCCCCACCCCAGATAGAAAATTGACAAATTGTGTTTTCTATGATTAAGCTCTGTTAAAGAACGAAACGCATCAGGGGGACTTGACTCTGATCATTTATATATAGGACCAACCGAATACATAACTCTTTGATTACTTTGTGGACCAGTGGAATATAACTGGCCCATACTAATAGCCTTTTATGGGCTATTAGGTGTAGCTAATGTAAGCACACCTGGGACTATTATTTGTGGTTGGTCCTGTAATTTTCTTTCTTATTTTTTATCCACATCTGGCAGCTGGTATTTCTATATAGATGTAGGGGTTCTAGATTAGTTTAAAATTGATGAGAGGGCACTAAGTGCCTAGGGATCTTTTTCCTCTGTGCAGGATCAGTGGGGTGGAGAGATATCTCCCATCTCCTTTTCCCTAGGGTTTGTGATTAGATTTGCCTTCTCACTACCCTCCCTCCTTTCATACTATTAACCTCTCTTTATCTATACCACTGATGGAATTTGGCAGTGGTATACACGTGTTTATGTGTGATCTTTTAAAGTATATTTATTAAAAGTTAAATTTTAAATCACTTCCCTATCTTTGTGTGTTGTGCTATGACACTTTATATTGCTGTTTGCACGTTATAAGGAGGTATCTTCTCTCTATTCCAAGCCAATATACTTTATTTAATCTCCAGCATTCAGTCTCTTTCCAGGGGGAGTAGCAGTGCGTCACTATCTGCCTTTTTTATATTGTTTTAAAATGGCCAACAAGAGAAATGCCTGTCTTCAATTTCAAAGATAGGCAACACTCCTCTATATTCCAACTCATGATGTACATGTCTTTGAGACCTGGCCGAAAAGTCTCCAAATTCCAATGAATTCCAATGACAAAGCACTCATCTGCTATATAGTTTATTTATCATACAATTGTGAACATATACAACGTTTCAGAAGGATGCAGCCTCCTTTATAAAGTTTTCAAAAAGTAGTGTATGCTTAGCAGAAAAGTTATGCAACCTCTATTACATACCTTTGTATATGTGATGTTGGTTATGAGCCCTGGGAAATCCTATAAGATCTGCCATGTTTGGATGCCAGAGAGGAGATTAACAAAACTAAAGCTATCTATAAAGCGAAAACACAAGCGATTGCGCGAAAAAAATGCTCGCCGCAAAACGCGAACAGATGCGCAATCGTATCAGAAATCACAGGAACGTTCGCGTTCCCGCGATTTCCATGTTAGCGAAAATCCCATGCGCGAACGCGAGCGCAAAACACTAGTGATAGTTTGACCTAGCCCTTAGTGCCCCTGAAAAGTGCTCTCTTGGGATTATGAAAAATGGATATATAACTGGGTTCACTTTACAGAGGGAAACAGGAGTACATGTCATAATATGTAATATGAGAAAAAACATGGCCAGTGGCATAACTGCCAAACCCGCCCCCCCGGACAGTAGTAGGGCCTGCCACAAGCCAACAACCTCTGAATCGATCAGCGGTTTTGTTTTTGAACAGCTGATCACAGGTATGAAGCAAACATACTCGTTCTCAGCTGTTTGAAAAACCAGACCCGAACTTCTAGAACCGAACCAGAAGTTTGGGTCCGGTCTTTTAAACAGAAAATTGCGCATATGTTTCCATCATATGCGTGATTGGCTATTTAAAAACGGCTGATCGTGGAGGGGAGAGGGGGTCAGGGGCCTGGCCTCCAACATTGTGGAACAATATTTTTTTTCTTTGTTTTCAAACCCGGTGAATTAACCCTCAAGATTGCCAATGATCCATAACATCTCCACAGGGTTTTGTAACTTTTAGTTCTCCTTTAAATGCTACAGATTAATTTGTAATTCTAAATCTAAGTCTGAGTACGCACACCCAGATTTTTCAGGCCAACCAAAATATCTGTGCTGATTTCTCCGGCAGTGGCAACCAATGTCGAACACCCATTTGCCCAGATCATGCGAAAAGGCAACCAGACATGTGGTAAAATCACCACAGATCATGCAGTCTCTTATGGACGCATGATCGCTCACAACGGTCGGTCGGGACGAAAAATCACCCGTGTTTATCCAGCCTTAGAGACTACAAATATATCTTACAGAATAAATAAACTTTATTGTACAATTCAGCAAACAGATTATGATGGCGAATAACAGCTTACAGGTTTTGCCTGTTAGCCAGTCAAAGCCTACTAAAGCACTTCATGGACATCGCCTTTATGCTAAAGGAAGCCCTGCAACCTAAGGGTTTTAATTTAGCACTGAATCACCAATGAAATGGAAAACCAACAAAAGTGTGAAATTCTGCTGGCCACTGAAAGGGTTAATAGAGTTTTGTGCAGTCTTTCAAGCCAAATTTGAAGGAGAACTAAACTTACATTTTTTAAAACCTAATGTGAACGTTTTTCTCTCCAGAACACCTATGCATTGTAAGATTCTTTTCTGGTACGTTGCATTTAGTACATGTGAGAAATAGATTCTGTAAATAAGAAGGCTTCCACGTTGTTGCCAACCCACAACCCACAGCCCATGAAGTCATCAAAGAACCACGCCCCCTGACCCCAGTATTCACTGTCTCTATGCACTGAGTGTTTTCTATACAGATGTCTCCACACCAATATGGAAGTCCCTGAAAAGACTTTGAAAGCTGCTTGTTTTACCCTGCAGTTTATTTACCAGTCAGTGTAAGTTGCTGGAAAATAAACTGCAGGGTAATAAGCAGCTTTCAAAGTCTTATTAGGGACTTCCATATCCCATTTTTTAAATTATTCTTTTCCTAGCAAAAGAAAAAGCTTCCAAATGTAGCTGGATTCTCTGCTTATTCAGTGTTGGCGCACTGGGTAAGCCACTGTGTTTAAAAAATACACATTTCAGAAGGTCACAAGTTCAATACCCCAGACTTACCTTTTTTGTTTCTATTATATTCCATGCAAAAGATAAAGCTTCTAAATGTACGCAGTTTTTCAGCGTGTTCAGTGGTGGCTCACCATGTAAGACGCAAGGTTTAGTTCAGAAGGTCACAAGTTTGAATCCCAAAACTTACCTTTATTTTTTGTTTCGATCATGTTGCTAGTACAATATTTTACATGTACCACCAGTTTATATGGTATCTCTCTTAGCCTAAGGTAAGAGCTCTGCTTTCCCATTTCCCAGACTTATTTATTTATTATTTTTGCTGAAATGTAAGTATTCCATTTCTTGCATCCATGCTATCTTTGAAATACACTGCAAATATTACTTTTCTTTTTGTATGAAAAGTAAAGGATTATATCATTGTTAGGACAGGAGCCTTGAAGGTGTTTGAAAACAAAAACTGAAATCACTGTTCTGTGTCAGGGAGAGGGAGGATCTCTGTATTGTAATGTGATTGGCTGTCAGCTTCTAGGAAGCAAGGCTGCAACTTCCTTGTTTTGATCTGTTGAGCTCTAAAGAGCATGTGCCTGTACGCAGACATTTAGCTGGGGGTTTACCCAGCTTAGGTGGATTGTGTGAGCTGACCCCTAGTAATCACAGGTTATTTTCATTATTCACCCAATGACCACAGCAAAGGGAGAGGTGAGACACAGCTTGTTGTATGTTTTTGAATGTGCTCTGTCTATTGGGACAATGTTTTCTGGAGACTTTAGTTCCCCTTTAATGTTTATAGTTCTCTTTCATTTTTCTTTCAGTTCTTCTCTTTCATATTTACACCTTGGTTTCTTTCCTTTATATGTTTGATATCTTTTCTATCAGGAGCACATAGCCAAACAATTTGGAGTCATGCAGTCTCAAATTGGTTATGACATTTTGGCTGAAGATACAATTACAGCTTTGCTGCATAACAATCGTAAACTTTTGGAAAAACATATCACCAAAACAGAGGTGGAAACATTTGTAAGTCTGGTCAGAAAGAACCGTGAGCCCCGGTTAGTATACTGCTTCTAATACACTCTTATAATGCAAAGCTTAAAAACATATGCATTTCTTGTTTTTTAAATGCTGTTTTTGTGTTGCATATTTTTTTTTTAAATGCTCTGCTTAACTTTTACAGGGTATATAGAAGGTTATTCCTTATTTAGGTGGGAAAGAGAAATAAAAATAGTAGACATGGTATATTTATTAACAATTACTAAATGGGTAGATAACTGCAGGTATAACTAATGTATCAATAAAAATATATAAATAAGCCTTATAGGTGGAAAAAAAAGAAGGCTCATTAATTAAGTGTTGTCAAAGTCTCCAAATTATAAAGTACAAGTTGTTCATCTACAAATGGAGTGCAAGTTTGTGTCTTGTTCTAATTATGGGAATTTCAGTTACCCAATATTGATAGTGTAAGGGAAACACAAATACAGTAGGAATTTACTGAATTAGTTTAATGAGAATGTACTGTCACAAGTAGTTATGGTATTAGATATTATTGACAATGTTCCCTCTAAAATTCTGTGTGAACAGAAATATATTTTCTGTGCGCATACAAAATTAATTTAAAATTAATTTTTGTGAACTCCATACCATAGCACTATTATTCCAGCAGATTTTTGTGTGTGCACCACTGCAGATCTAACAAAAATGAAAATATAACATCTAAAGGAAAGCTTACTAACCTTTGAAGATGAAAGAGCCTTAGCCCATATTTATTCTGAAATAACACTAGTGAGATTTCTAGAATTCTCCACCCTTCATAAGATTACAAAATACAGAGCCATACATCCTTAAGTTAGGTACACACAGCAACAATAAAGCACTGATACCATCGGATCTGCTTTATCGTTACTGTGTGGAGCACATTTTCTGAACAATCGCAAGGCTGACGAATGCTCCTATCAGCCTCGCAGTCAGTCCTTCGCCCAAGGGCGTCTCTCTGTACTAAAGTATAGGAGAATTGGCTGCAGTTGTGGAAAACATTCAGCCCCGAATGTTTACCCTATACTTTGGATAGGGAGAACGCTCGAGACTGTGTGTACCCTGATCTTTGAGAAATGACAGACAGGATCTCTGCAGTGTGTACCCACCTTTATAAATGTACAACACTTTCACTCACTCAAGATTCAGGAACAGTACATGAAAAAAATTGTATTAAAATTAATTTTTTGTATAAATACTGTAATATGATTTCTTGATCATGCTCTGGTTACGGAGATATCTGCAGAAATGTATATGCTGTTTATTAAAAAAGTTCCACATCTGTAAACTGCAGGCCAGTCACCATTTAGCACTAAATGGATATTCATTTATGACACAGTATTAAAACATTACAGTTCCTTTAAAAAGTGCTAGCTCACCTCTTATTTTAATGTTAATGCTGGGAAATTGACCTTTCTAACTTGGGGTTTGTGGGGGTTTTTCCCAGTATTGCACAGTGTTGTCATTGACCACTGTGTTCACTGTACATGCCAAATCCTAAGCTACTGCAGGAACTTGTTACAGCAGTTCATGCCAACTAGTTTCTAGCCAATCTTGTAACCGTTCCATATTATGTAGGGAAGCATGTGAGTGAATTCAGAAGGTGTGGCCAGAGTTATCTTATTCAGTTCTTCAGGGGACTGCATTTACTTTAACACCATACTGTATATGCTAATAGTAATAAACAGTTTTGTTTTAGTTCTTTGGGAGGGGATGCTTTTAGATTATGCGTAAAAATATTGAGAAATACAAAGTTGGGTCAACAAAATGCATTTGGGTCAACATGAACGCTAGTTATACCATAAATATGGTAGTGTTAATAGTTGATTCATTAGAGGAGATTTGGGAGTTATCATGGACAATAAATTTTTAGGGCTATGTACTGAGATCAGGGATTGCTCTCCTCTAGGCAATGCACTGACCCGATTACGGCTCTCGGTGCATTGTAAATGGGGTTTTCCTATTCTGAAACTTTAACGCCAGCACATAGCTGCCATAAAAGTTGTCTTAAAGAGCCGTTATTGGCTCAGTACATAGCCGTAAGTTATGACTTAAAGTCACGTTAACACTGGGTTAATGAAACTTTAAGATGAAAAGGAAATAAAACTCTTTACTGTATAAGAAGAAGGAACATGGAGTCAAAGGAGGAAGAAATAATTATAATTATAAGGTCTCGTCTTTTGTATACAGTGGAGTTATAGGCACCAGTCCACAGAAAAGATATCAACGAACTAGAAAAGTTGCAGAGACAGGCAACTAAGTAGATAAAAGGCGATGGAGAACTTGTGTTATGAGGATAAATTAATCAAAGTTAGGATTGAGGAAAAGTGATTCCAGCTTCAAAGTAAAGTGTTCTTCGCTGTGAGGGCAGCAAGGATGTGCAATGCTGTGCCTGAAATTGTTGTGTTGGCTTAGTCCCTTTCAAAGGATGCTTAGATGTCTTGGACAGGCAGAATACCCAGGAATAAAGCTGGTGACTCCATCATGTGTGGGCATGTGTGATAGGTTGTGTAGTTGCATAGTTTGGTGTACTACACAGTTCCCCCCATATGAATGGGGGGAACTGTACTTTTTGGTTGGGTTGGGGAGGGGTTTAACTTAATGGACTGTTGACTCTTTCAACCCAGAGTACCATAAAAAATGTATTGGCCCCCATATTTGATAAATTTTATTTTGATTTTCATTTATATGTGTTTATAAGTGGTGGAAAACCAAGCAGAAATTTTGGAGCACTCACGGGTCTTAAAACAACAAATTTTTTGTTGGGAAAAAAGTCAATGGGGAGCTAATAGTTTGAAAAGTTTGGATAAATAACAGTTAAACTAACAATGGTAACTTACTGTAAAGGGCTGCGACACTTGGGAAATGGTCTGGGAAACATGTCACTATCACCAAAACTCATTTATATACTTTCCCCACGACCGAGCAATTGTCGGGTTTCCGCAAAATACATTTGAGCGTTACCGAGCCAATTGGAGGGTAACAAAACAATACATTTGAGGGTTAACAAAATCGACCACCACATTCAAGAGTTATTAAACAATCCATTTGAGGGTTACCAAAATTGTCAGCAACATTTAAGGGTTACAAAAGGCTACATTCGAGGGTTATCGAAATTGAACGATACTTTAGAGGGTTACTGAAATCGACCTCTATCTTTGAGGGTTACCAAAATAGACTGATACAATGGAGTGTTACGGAAATCTAACGCTACATTCGGGGTTACTGAACAATACATTAGAGGGTTATCGAAATCAAAGGCTACATTCAAGGGTTACTAAATTCGAAGTATACATTCAAAGGTTATTGATTTGAGAATTCGATAGTTATCAGATTTTTTGATAATTATTGAAAATAAGTCTGTGAGGTCAGAAAACTGAACTAGATCGAACCTTAATGTAGTTTGGATAGAAACCGATAATGGTATTCAGAAATCCCTGTGGTAGAAGTATAACTCAGGTATACCTCGGTGCCTGTTCAAACACACTACAACGAGGTAATATGAATGGAGTATGAGGTACCTCATATAAAAAGGTAACCACAAAGGAATTGCAATATGCTCATCAATTTATTGGTCAATACCACACAACATGTTTTGGACTCTACACGGTCCTTTATCAAGTGTGAAACATACAAACACCCACCACCTTTTTATAACACCTACAGGAAGTGACATCATAAATGCTCACCTCCAAAATCGAAATGATAATCCCTCCCCTCTCAATTTAAGTCTATATAGGAGGAGAAAAAGTCCAATAATACGAGTGATAACGTCCAATCCAATGGGATATCCATGTTCATGGTGTAGAAGTCCATCAAAAAAGTCCATATGTACAAAATGTGTATATACCAACAATACAGTATGAATTTCATACCCATCAGAGAATGTGAGTGTCCACTGAAATAAACACAGGCACTTCTAATGAGGCCTACCTAGCGTGTACAAATGTCAACTGGAATATCCTATAAAAGGGGTTATCCCAAAGTAGATAAAAGGAACGGGCATAGTAAAGAGCCCTATTTGTTATATATCCAAGGGGTATATAAAAAAATATATGCACAAATATATATGAACTAGGTATAAATTAAAATACCAACAATATGCCTAGTTAATGTTACCTTTAGCGTGGGTCAAACTCTATTATATTCTGATATTCTGCAGATTGACTATCTGTATAAGAAATGGAGAAAAAACAGAGTATAAATATGCACAACGTATACAGATAAACCGACAAAAAAACACGACAAAAACCATTTTAATGACCATTCATGCCTTATCCAATAGCACTCTTTATGTAATAATATTTTCCTTATATCTCCTCCTTTTGTAGGGGTCTGGACTGTCTTTAGTATCACCTATCTCAGCTGGCTATGTGTGTGCTTATGCGCATAAAAGTGTTTAGCTACAGTATCATAACGTGTCAGGCTTGTAGTTCCGTATGTCTCTTATGTTCTTTAATGCATTCCTTCGCTGCTCTCTGGGTCTGACCCACATAGCACATCCCACAATGACATTTAATCATGTGAATCATGTGGTGTTACATGTAGCATAACCTCGTACTTTTACTTTAGTTCCTTTCAACAGAGTTATGGTATCACCTTTGATTATAGAAGTGCAACATATACATTGCATACATGGGTGTGTGCCATTTTTAAGGTGTACCAAAGAATTGCTGAAACGGTTTGGTAGTATCTGCCCGACATAGCCATTCTCTGACTGATCTCCCAGATAATTCTTTAAGAACATTCGAACAGGAAGTGATGGCTCAGGAACCCCTATCTAAATACGGACACACATACCTACAACCGTTGGTAACTAACATCCCAACATGCCTTAAAGACACGACTCACCTACTACAAATCCTCACTGAGGTTAAGGTGGATAATGTGAAAACTTTTACTTACTAGCATTGATTTATGTAGTCTAAACACTTCCATCCCCCAGGAAGAAGGTAACATAGTAATTAAGGTTGAATAAAGACATACGTCCATCAAGTCCAACCTATTCACCCTCTATCAGAATGTATCCCTGGATCAACCAGATCTATATGCATTAATACCAGTAATTCTCAATATTTTTTAGTTTTAGAAACTTATCCAGGCCTTTTTTAAAGCTATTCAATGAACTTGCCATTACCACTTCTGCTGGAAGACAGTTCCAGTTTCACAGTTCTCACTGTAAAGAAACCTTCCCTAACCTGAAGGTGAAACTTTTTTTCTTCCAACCTTAAAGGATGTCCACGAGTCCTCTGATTATGACTTAGTAAACAATGCACCAGACTGAGTAAACAATGCACCAGAGAGTTCATTGTATGGCCTATTAATATATTTGTATAAGTATATCTGTTGTATTCAATTAGATCAACTGGATTTGAAGTTTAGTTCTTGAAGACGTTTCGCTAGTCATCCGACTGGCTTTCTCGATTCAGAATGACTTGTACAAGAATCTGTGGAAATTATGTACCCTGGAAAATCCCAATTAGCATATCACAGCCAAGTGTTAAGGGCGTGATTGGATAGTGGCTAAGAGGTGTTATAGGAACGCCCAGAGTAAGTTGTCAAAACAGCATGGTACATGGCAGACAGTTGAGTTGGTGTCGAATCCCCCCACCTCTATTTAGGCTTGGTTTCTTTATTTTCACATAAATGGCCTCCTTAGCACCTCTCTTCAACCAGTCACGTTCCTTCCAGTCACATGCCAATATGTTAACATTACAATCTTCAAAGGTATGTCCTTTATCCTTAAGATGCAGGTGTTGTTTTGACACCTGACTCTGGGCGTTCCTATAACACCTCTTAGCCACTATCCAATCACGCCCTTAACACTTGACTGTGATATGCTAATTGGGATTTTCCAGGGTACATAATTGCCACAGATTCTTGTACAAGTCATTCTGAATTGAGAAAGCCAGTCGGATGACTAGCGAAACGTCTTCAAGAACTAAACTTCAAGTCCAGTTGATCTAATTGAATACAACAGATATACCATGACCTGGATGAATGACAACCTTCACAAGCATATTAGTATAAGGTTATCATGTCCCCAGGCAAACATCGCTTCTTCAATGTAAACAGCCCTAACTTGTCTAATCTGCCTGCATATTCAAGCCCCTCCATTCCCCTTATTAATTTAGTTGCCCTTCTCTGAACTGCTTCAATTTCCAAGTTGTCCCTTTTGTATATGGGATTCCAAAACTGCACCGCATATTCCAAATGAGGCCTTACCAGTGCCCTGTAAAGAGGGAGAATAATATTTTTCTCTCTTGAATCTATTCCCCTCTTTATACATGACAATATCTTGCTAGCTATCTACCAGAACCCCCAAATCTTTTTCCGTTACAGATGCACTTAACACAGAGCTATTTATGGTGTAGGTGGCACAGGGATTATTAAATCCTAAATGCATCACCTTACATTTATCAACACTGAATCTCATCTGCCATTCTGCTGCCCATTTTGTATAATCATCTAGGTCTGTTGCAGCAACTTGCACATCATTTAAGTTTCCAAAGCTCTGCATATAGGTATTAAATATAGAAGACCTGTTGCTGACAACTATCTTAAACACACCATTTTATATATTTTTGTTATGGACTGCCTTACCATGGTATTGAAATAGAATTTTAAATTTGGGGAGAAATTTTATTGGCAAGGCAAGGGACCTCCCATGGGGTCAGCCATAGTCCCATCATCGCCAATATTTGCATGCATGTGTTCGAGAATAAATTACGGTAGTTCTATTTTTACTGTTCTTACTTTAAAAACCTTTTACTAAGCCAATAAACCGTAGTGAATGAGGTTTTATTATTAATTGATGAAGCTAACAAAAATAACCAAAAATTACCCTAATGTACAATAGCCATCAATGAGCTTTTTGTACTGAACAAACATCTTTTTTGCTGGTGCTACAAGATGTAGTTTGCAGGAACTATATCAGGGTGCCCATCCCACTTGACCTTATGAGGGTGAGGGTATTGTTAGATGGGTTGGACTGGATGGATGCATGTCTTTATTCAACCTCAAATACTATATTATAACCTAATAAGTGTGTCTTTGTTGCTTGGGTAACAGAGGAGGGTTTTATGAGACATTTGTCTCAGGTAGCGTATTGGGTTAAAGGAAAGGCAGCAGGGAAATCTGTTTTTTTTTTTTTTAAACTGCCCCTTTAAAAAACACAATGCGTCTGCTGGAGTGCTCAGTGGGCATTCAAGTGCCCACAACTTCCACTTCAACCCTTATTGGTTTTGGTAAGGTATCCCTGTAAATAATCCCTGTAATGCTGTTTTGTATAGGGAGCCAGTGTAAGCGTCAGTGAACTTAATATGATGCTGGGACCTCCACCACACCCACAATCAGAAGCCGGACATTCAGGGGTCCCCAGCTCGAAACCAGGACCCCTCCCAGATCCTTACAAGGGCCCTTGGGGCTTAAGGGGTCCCACAGTTCGAACCGGACCCCCTCCCTTATCAGGCCCTTGCGGCACTAGAAGTGCTCTTGGGGCCCTGACAAGGGCCCTTTGGGCTTAAGGGTCCCGGTCGCAGCTCGAACCCGGACCCCCTCCCTTATCAGGGCCCTTGCGGCACTAAGAAGTGCTCTTGGGGCCCTGAGGAAGGGCCCTTTGGGTCTTAAGGGGTCCCGCAGCTCGAACCGGGACCCCCCTCGCCCGAACTTATAAGTGCCTTTGCAGCCCTTGAAATGGCCGACAAGGGCCCTTTGGGGCTTAAGGGGTCCCGCAGATCGAACCGGGACCCCCCTCCACTTGTAAGGGCCCTTGTGGCACTGATAAGTGCCTTTGTTGGGGTTCCGCAGCCAATGTTATTTGTGTCTTGATCTGATGCGCCGCGTTCGTGCTAGTGATGCCAGGCAGGCTCACTGTAGCCAACAGTGAGCCTGCTGGCACTGCTGGCCTCAGCGGAGCCGATGTTGCTAGCCGCTTCTTTCTTCTGCCATCTACTGCGATGACTTCTGAGCTCCGCAACACAATGCGTCTGCTGGAAGTGCTCAGTGGGCATTCAAGTGCCACAACTTTCACTTCAACCCTTTATTGGTTTTGGTAAGGTATCCCTGGTAAATAATCCCTGTAATGCTGTTTTGTATAGGGAGCCAGTGTAGCGTCAGTGGACTTAATATGATGCTGGGGACCTCCACCACACCCACAATCAGAAGCCGGACATTCAGGGGTCCCGCAGCTCGAAACCAGGACCCCCTCCCAGATCCTTACAAGGGCCCTTTGGGGCTTAAGGGGTCCCACAGTTCGAACCGGGACCCCCTCCCTTATCAGGGCCCTTGCGGCACTAAGAAGTGCTCTTGGGGCCCTGAGAAGGGCCCTTTGGGTCTTAAGGGGTCCCGCAGCTCGAACCGGGACCCCCCTCCCTTATCAGGGCCCTTGCGGCACTAAGAAGTGCTCTTGGGGCCCTGAGAAGGGCCCTTTGGGTCTTAAGGGGTCCCGCAGCTCGAACCGGGACCCCCCTCGCCCGAACTTATAAGTGCCTTTGCAGCCCTTGAAATGGCCGACAAGGGCCCTTTGGGGCTTAAGGGGTCCCGCAGATCGAACCGGGACCCCCCTCCACTTGTAAGGGCCCTTGTGGCACTGATAAGTGCCTTTGTTGGGGTTCCGCAGCCAATGTTATTTGTGTCTTGATCTGATGCGCCGCGTTCGTGCTAGTGATGCCAGGCAGGCTCACTGCAGCGAACAGTGAGCCTGCTGGCACTGCTGGCCTCAGCGGAGCCGATGTTGCTAGCCGCTTCTTTCTTCTGCCATCTACTGCGATGACTTCTGAGCTCCGCAGAGGTTTGCATCTCTTTATATAGGTTTGCAGAAAACCCTAATCCGTTTCTGATTGGTCAATTTTTCAATGCTTGGTTTACATTAGCCAATCCGATTTTCCGAAATCTGATTGGTTAATGTAAACCATGTAAACCAAGCATTCTTTTTCTGCAAACCTATATAAAGATGCACACCTCTGCGGAGCTCAGAAGTCATCGCAGTAGATAGCAGAAGAAAGAAGTGGCTAGCAACATTGTCTCTGCTGAGGCCGGCGGTGCCAGCGGGCTCACTGTTGGCCGCAGTGAGCCTGCCTGGCATCGGCAACCTCAGTGGTGTTGGTGTCGCTAGCCTGAAGACATCGTATCGGATCAGGACGCCAGTAACATCGGCCTCGCTGAGGCCACCGGCGCTGGAGGTACCCCTGGCGTTCGCAGGTTCGAGCTGCCGGACCCCTTAAGCCACAAAGGGCCCTTGTCAGGGCCACAAGGAAACTTCTTAGTGCCGGGGATGGGGGTCCCGGTTCGAGCTGCGGGACCCCTTAAGCCCCAAAGGGCCCTGGTCAGGGCCACAAAGGTCCTTGTAAGGAATCAGGAGGGGTCCCAGTTTTGAGCTGCAGAGCATGATATTGTCTTGTATAAAGAGAGGTATGGATTCAGGAAGAAAAATGTTATTCTCCCTCTAATAAAGAATAGGTAAGGCCTCATTTGGAATATGCATGCATTTTGGAATCTGTGTACAAAAAGTACATCTTTGAAATGCAAAGGATTCAGAGAAGGGCAACTAAATTAATAGGGATTGGGGAGCTTCAATATGAGAGAGATTGGGATTTAGTTGCTGAGAGGACGTATGAGAAACAACACATCGGAACGAGTATGAAGGTTTGTGTAGGGGGGGGTTTCTTTACAGGGAACGTGAAAATGTGGAACTGTCTTCCAGCAGAAGTGGTAAAAGGCAAGTTCATTGAATAGCTTTAAAAAAGGCCTGGATAGTTTCTAAAACGAAAATATTGAGAATCACTGGTTAATGCATATGATTTGGTTGATCCAGGATAAATTTCCGATTGGCCGTTTGGAGTCGGAAGAATTTTCCCCCCCCCCCCTTTTTAGCTGTTTTTTTTTGCCTTCCTCGGATCAACTGTTAGGTAGGGTAAAAAAAAAAAAAAAAAGAAGGGTGACTATGTTGGACTTGATGGAAGGTTGGACTTATGTCTTTATTTCAACCTTATACATGAGTGTCCTGAAATACCTATTAATCGGTCTACTGACAGGCGAGGAGTGAACTCAAACCAGTGACACAAGAACTGGGGAGAAAGTGGTAGAAAAGCATGGTCAAATCACTGTGGCGACAAATATTGTGGATCGCTAATAATGGAAACACAGTGTGGAGACATCTGTTACAGAGTCATAAAGTGCTAGCGTGCATAAAGTGTTGGGTGCTTATCAACCATACAAATTGTGCATAACTAACAATCTAACAAAATATGTTCCATATGTAACTACTAATATCATATAAAATCCCATCACTGACATAACATCGTTTAGTAAACAATTACCTACATATCGGATACTAGTAAGTTGGAATTATACCGATAATGGGAATACTGTATAAGTAAGACAGGCCACAGAGCGAGAAGTGGGTGAAAGTGTGCAAAAGTGTGATATAAAGCCACTATTAAATGGGATGTGTAGAAAGCGTATGTGCTTGCTGATTAGCGAAATGTCACCTACTATAAAGATAGGCCGTCAAGAAAATAGACACAAGATGTTAAAATAACTATGGTAAGAGATAAAAGCAGGATACCTAAATAGCTGTAGTCGAAGAAGAAACAATGTGTGATGACTTAGAAGCCAGAGTAAGTATTATCGAGAATGAAATAACGTAAACGATATTGGTATTACATAGTATCGCTCTATAGATTATAAAGTCAAGGCTAACTACTTCACAGGACTGGGAAAGAGCTGGATAAGTAGCTCTAAAGAGGGGACAGTTAAGTGAAGAAATAATATGTTGTTTGGTGTTGTGTTAGCACGGTATTTAAACCATAGTGTTATTGTTTTCGGATGTTCTGAAGACGGCCCCACGTTGTGCGGAAACATGTTAACCTCCTTGTGTTATAAACCCCACGTTTTTTTGAGAAGACCTGGATGTGCCGCCGTTTCTATTATTCTTTTTTTATATTATATATATAATATATAATATATATATATATATATATATATATATATTATATATATATCATATATATATAAACACATGCACACCATGTGTATATACTGTAATGTTTATATACAAGAAAAGGAGATAATCAATGCCATTCCTAGGCCCCATACATCATACAATATCATTTTCTACACACTGGCATACAGTATAACCCCATCTGGAAGGTCCTACTTTTTGCATTCCTCATGCTTGAGCCACTGGATCTCAATAGAGCAGGCTCTTACTTACTCCCCCAGCACTTTGGCTTTTTAAAGGGGGAAGAGGCCATCCACCCAGTGCTTTATATAAAAGGCTTAGTACCCTCATATTAAAGGGCCGTGTTGGGGGTGCTATTACCACATGGAAGCTTGATTATGTTGCCTAATAAATACATAGAATGTGTATTAAAATAAATACATAGACGTGTATAATAATAGACTGTGGAAGCACTCCTTAGGCTAAATTACAACTACAGTTTGCTAATCATAATTAAGCTAAAAAAGGTTAGGGACTAGGGTGTCCTTGACGTGGTTGAAGGCTTTTCCTTCATGTGATCACAGTAATTTATACTAAAACCCCTTTGTTTATAATGTACCGTATAAGCTGAGGTTTTCAGGCTTTAAAAAAAAAAGCCTGAAATCCGAACCTGGCTTAACTCGAGTCCCTAACCTCAGAGAGATCCATCTTCCTGCACGCTCTGCATCTCCACCTGACGTCACTATTTGGCGCCTGTTTCACACCTCCCAGCGCTGAGTAGTGACGTCAGACAGGAGATGGCGGCCATGCAGGAAGCCAGATTGCCCTCGGAGCAGTGTTCCTCAGCCCAGTCATTTCTTCTGTCTAGTTTTCTATGTATGTCATTGCACCTTCTCTTAGCCAGGGGGGTATGTGCTCTCTCTCAAATGCCCAGAGAGTCATAGTGGGTTTGGATTCTTGTGTGTAATATTTTGGTGCATAGGGGGGGGGAAATCACACAGGATGGACCCTTTCCCCTAAAGATAAACCCTGACCAGTAGAGCACGGGGAGGGGGGACAGTAATCCCATACAGTAACCCCCAATTGCTTGCCACTGCCAGATGTTTTGAAACTACAACTCCCAGCACTAAAGCATGCTGGGAGTTGTAGTTTTCCAAACATCTGGACTGCCAAGGAATTGTGGTTACTGTATGGATTACTGTAGATTTAAAGGGCAACTAATTGCCTCGAAACTATACAGAATCAGGAGGATGGTATCTATTTTTAAAAATATTGTGTTTTGATACGTATGTTTTGAAGCTTAGTTGCCCTTTAAATGGACAGCAGAATTCCCATACAGTATAGCCATACTGGATTTGGCTATTACTGTATGGACTACTGTATGGGAATTCTACTGTCCATTTAAAAGGGCAACTAAAGTCTCGATCAATACAAATCAGAAGGTAGTATTGGTTGTAATTTTCTACCCTCGACACTATATCGAGTCAATCCATGTTTTCCTAAGTTTTCAGGCAAAAATAAGTAATCTCGGCTTATACTCTGGTTGGCTTTACTCGAGTATATAATGTATGCCATGTGCAGAAAATATGATATTTGTATGGGGCATGGAATGTCCATTTTTTTCTTTGTTTGTGTATTAAATGTTTGACCAGATCGTAGTAGAGATGACACAAAACCGAACTCGAACCCAGTTTGAGCTGAAATTTATAAGTTTGGAATGAACTTGAACTAGTTAGATTTTTCCGGACTCGCTGGATTTTTCCAAAAATTCTCAAATGTTCAAGGATTTTTGAACGTTCTGTAAACACTCGAATGGCGATTCCGAAATCTCCGAAAGGCCGGGATTCCGAAATGAGCCGCTCAGGGTTTGCCGAATGGCCGACAATCCTGCGGTCGACATTCGGGGTTCCCCTCAACTCGAAACTGGGACCCCACTCCTGGTTCCTTACGAGGACCATTGTGGCCCTGACAAAGGGCCCTTTGGGGCTTAAGGGGTCCCGCAGCTTGAACCGGGACCCCCTTTCCCCCACTTATAAGTGACTTTGCAGCACTAATAAGTGCCTTTGTGGGGTGGTCCTGAGGCTCGAAACAGAACCCACCTGGTCCTAAAAGACCTTTCCAGGTTTTCGGCGTCTTCTTGTCGGCGACCCCAACTCCTGCTGATGCCGCTTCCACAGTCCTTCTATGTCTGTATATTGATGTTTTAATTAACAATACTTGGCAGATTATGCATTCAAATCTAGACCATGCTTTTTGCAATATATTTTCCGTACGTTTGCGCATATGATTGCACATGCGTTTCAAAATAAAAGGAAATTGCGGGATTGCAAAAAACTTTCCGATTCCGCTGTGATTAGCAGATCTGTTTTTTGGTAACGCATATGATCACCAGGGAATGAAAACATGGTAAGTCAATTTTTGGTGATTTTTTTTAACAACATGAACATGGCGGCTAATGTAATGGCACTGCGCAAGATAGATTTCCTATGTGTTCAGGTCTTAAAGGAAAGGTGGTAAGTCTATTGGGGGCACAACCTAGTTTTGAACATTGTTTGGAGTAGGGGACCAGTGGCGTAGCTAGATATCACAGGGCCCCATAGCAAATATAAAAATCAGTTTGGTGCATTTCAACCTAACCCGCCAAACTGCAGCAAGGTTATTTAAAGGGCATGTCCACCCTACAAAGAAAAATTTTTACCTCACATAGTTTAGCCCCACAAACTCCGTTTTAATTGTACTTAAACCTGGGGTCATCTTTGAAAGGTTTAAGTAAAACAAAAATGGGGGTTTGTGGGACTGAACTTCATGATGTAATATGAACGGTCCCCCCTTTGGTTCTGGGCCCCATAGCAACTGCTATGGTTGCTATATGTGATTCCTATGCCCCTAGGGGAACTGCCAGCACATCAAAAGGTATCATACTTTCTACATAAGCATTTTCTGTCACACATCAAAAGTTCCTACTAAGGGTGAAGCCACACTAAAATGCCCAGATAGAACGCTAACAGTAAACGGCAAACCAATCTTTCATTACTGACTTATCCCTCCAGTTAACAACCAATATTAAGGCAGCCCTCCTGGCAGATGAACTCAAAGTTCTGATTTAACAATGATTTGGGAACTGAAGGCTGACTTAATATCGGTTTGTGAACTGACAGCTGATTGTAATAATGGATTTCAAACGAGCATTAAAAAGTGCACACAGTGGTACTTCTGGCTGATAGCCAATGTATTTGTTGCTTAGCACATTAGCCCATTACATTCTTTTCCCAGTCACATGATCCTTTGCTCGCTATAAAACACCTCCCAGGCTCCCACATGCCCCTCTCTAGTTGTTCTGAACTCCCTGTCTGATCTGGGTCAGGATATCCCCACATCTGCAAAGCAGTCCTTTCCATATGGGTTGCGGTTTGTTCCCAGATTATTTAGTCAACCAAAAACAATATTTGGCGACAAAACTATATTATAGTCGACTAAAAAAATCTGTGGTAGGAAACATATATCAATAAACCAAACGTGACAAAACAAAATATACATTTAGTCAAAAAGACAACTGTGGCACCAATATATATTTTGATTACAAATATCGATTTTGGTGAACAAATGTACAGTGGATTGAAACAGAATATTTTTTATATAGAAAAATGGTGAAGAGTGGCATTATGTTGGCACAAAAAAATTTTTGTAGACCAAATACATCTTGTAGCGTTATTGTATGTTTTTAGTGCATATTTATCACTTATTCACTTCTTTAGCTATTACTACTATTTGTTATCGTTCCATACCTGCAGGAGGTGCTGTTTTCTGTAGAATGGAGAATTAAAAAATGACCTTATTGTTTCTAGGACCACAGTCAAACATATTTTTCCAAAGTGGAATCCGTCATTCTTTTTTCTCTCTTTATTACATACCTTTGTTAAAAGAAATGTTAATAAAATATTAAATGTATTTATAAATTATATTATCAGTAAAAACATTATGAAACTTACATGAGCCATGTCCAAGACAAAGTTCTCAACAAAGTCCAGATATGGTTGCTAGTATAAATCTCCTTCATTTCAACTTCAGTGTCAACATAGCAATGGTTTCACAAAGTTCACATATGATATTTTTCACCTGTGAATAGTAACCTCTTAAGAATTTTGGGTAAACATTGCCTGTCGATATTAGAAATTGACTTACACATTTAAGTAAAATCTTAAAGCATGTGCTCATATTACTCTCCCTTTCCTTCTATTCTATTTCTAAAAACATACACAATATTATAAAAATATCATGCTTTGTGCTAATATCCTTATAAATTGATTTAAGTGATGCACTTATCAGTTTAACTTTATATTTTAATTAATGCAATATATTTTGTACAACCTTGTATATTATTATACTTACACAACACTTGACCACAAAGCATGTTTACCTCAGTGATGCATCTTCATGGTTACCACACGTACCACATCCTCAAGGGGTAACAAAGATGTGCATTTGATCTCAGTATAGACATTCTTTTCCCTCAGCACAAGCAGCTAGGAGGTCAACAAGGAGATGTGGTACATTAAGGCACTCTTCTCCTCTACTCTCCCCCACGAGCATCTGCCATCATCTCCACATGGTTGCAAATGATGCTTTGTCATTGTAAAAAACCACTACATCTTCGCCAGCATTAGTAAGCTGAATGGGGGAAAAAGTTTAATTTTTGTTTTTAAAAACTGCATTTTTGTGTTTTTTCAAACATTGAACAGAAAAAAAAAAAATGAAAACATAAATAACAAAATATTATTGCAAATTTTGCAGATGGCCAAACCTATCCATGACAAAAAAAGATGCTCTGCTCAAGTGAGAACATAAAGTGTAAATCAACTGTATACGCATACGCATCATACTGTACTTATCTCTAGGTTTAAAATTAACCTGTAAAATTCTGTTTAAAGGGTATCTCCACCCCAAAACTAAGTTTTTGTAGTGTAGGGTAACCTAGCTCACCCTAAACCGCCATGTTTAGCTTTGTAAAAAAACCAACAGAAAAAGACTTACCACTGCTTGTTCCCTCGGCTCTCTGCACCTGGCTCCCTGCTTGCCGGAATTGCAAAAAGAGGGCCTGACCCAGCAGCCACCGTCTGTGATTAACTGAGAGTCAAGGAGAAGAGGTGTACGGTAAGATTTTTAAATAGCCCACAGTGGGCCAGTAGTGGGTCAAATTTTAGTTTTTGGGGGTAGAACATGCCCTTTATCACAATACATAAGATAAAAAATGATGTCACTTCCTGTTTTGGTCAATAATCTAAGCAATATAACTCAAGTATCGAGAATAACGAGAAATTCTAATTCCTGGAGACTGGTTGGCAAAAATGAGTCTGAAGTTCCCCCATGTTTTACTTTCAACCATTCCCTTCCCAAAAGCTGTGAGATTTTCCATGGGTTCAGGGGGAGGAGTGGGTTGCTTGAAATAGACCCATAATCATGTTTGTTTGTTTCCTTAAGTTTCATACAAATGATTACAGAATGCAGTTGTAAGTATGTTTAATAAGCTATAGATTGCGGATAGGAGACCTACAGTGGCCCCCCCCCCCCATGTTTTTTGGATTTTCAAGCTTGTGGGATAGGGTTCTAAGTGCAATGGAATTGTAACAACACCCTAATGGTCCTGCACTAAAGTTCCGCTTTAGATGCTAGGTATACTGTACCAGCAATTCTTACTGGGGAGGGAGGGGAAGAGAGAAGTTATATATTTTGTAACCTTCGGCCAGACCTTCCATGTACAGCCATTGGGGACAGCAACCGTCCCACATGTGCTATAGCTTATTGGCTTTTTACCTACCCAGGGCTTTTTCAAGGCCCATTGTGCTAGAAAAATTCAAGATGTGGGACTTCCATGCCTCTTTGGCAGCATCAACCCACAAAAAAGTACAGGTTATTCTGTCTGTCCAATAAGATATCTAAGCCTCCTTTGAATGTGTTTAGAGATTCCGCCAACACAAATTTTCAGGAAGAGCATTTCACAATCTTATTGCCCTTCTTTTGAAGGACCATTTACATTGCTTGGAGAACTAAACTTTTAATCCTAATGTGAAAGCTTTTCTCTACAGAACACCCTGCATTATAAGATTATATCTAGTAATTGCATTTAGTACATGTAAGTAATAGATTCTGTAAAAAAAAAGAATTGTTGCCAGTACAACTCATATCCCATGTAGGCTTCAAGTCACGCCCTCAGACCCCAGGATTCATCGTCTCTAAGTACCGAGTGTCTATCTTCTGGTTCACCATGTAATGGAGCATACAAACCTAAGAAAAATCCTGTGCACATATGGGGTAGGCTAAACAGCCAAACAGGTGCAAGCATTCCCTCTGATCTCCCAAGATCCAATAGTTACTCCAGTATACAAACAAAGGGGGAAGGCTCACACTGTAATCAAAACACTATTTATTTTAAACCAAACTGCATGTGCACAATATTTCAGGGGTCTGGACCCTTCCTCTGGTGCACTTGCACCATGTAATGCCATCTTCTTAGGAACATACAGACCAAGCAGTTAAAGTTTCAATTCCCCTAGTTAGCTTATAAACAAAATAACATTGTCTACTGCCTGAGTTTATAGCTTTTTTGTTTTTTTTTGTTACCAAGGCATAACTACCAAGTGAAGGCCCAGTAATTTCTAGTTATAACCACTGTTTGTTCCCATCATTTTTTCTAGAAAAATATAAAGTTTCTACATATGTACAAACTTTATTATACTGTATAGCAGCTCTGTTTTTTTATTTACCAACCAGAGTGAATTGCTGACATCCATCCTTGAGCATACAAATAGAGAACTGATTTTGCAAAATTTACTGGTGCATGCTGGTTAAGTGCTGGGTTGGGAAGCAAACAGACCATTGGGGCACAGGTTCAATTTCACAGGATTCTGTCTTTTTTGTTTCTAGTACAATCCTAGCAAACGATAAACATTTCTACATGTACTAATATCCCAACTAGTAGCTCCTGTGGTGTAGAGGTAGAAGGATTTCTTTTGAGCAAGACACAGTATAAAAATATTGCAGGTTCGATTTGTTTTATGTATTTTATTTCTTATATAGCGCTACAATATTCCGCAGCGCTTAACAATTATTTTCTCAAGTCACATCAGGCCCTGCCCCGAAAAGCTTACAATCAATAATTTTATGTACACATACAACGTATCAGTATGTCTTTATGATTGTGGGGGAACCGATGTGCCGGAAACCCACGCAAGCACGGGGAGAACATAAAAACTCCTTGCGGATGTGTCCAGGTGGAATCGAACTCAGCACCTCAGCGCTGCAAGGCTAACCACTGAGCCACCGTGATTTCCCACACTTTTATTTTTTTTTACTGAAATGTTAATTTTCTGTTTCTTACATCCCCGCTAGCAAGAAATAAACTGCAAAGCTTTTTTTGTATGAAAAACAATACATTTATCATTGTTTGAGCATTTGTAATGTGTTTACACAAAAACTGTATGGAAACTTGTGTTCTGTGTTAGAGTGAAGGATGATGTGTGAGCTGTAAAATGATTGGCTGTCAGCTTCCAGGAAGCAATGCTGCAGTTTAATGTGAAGTGTACTGCGTAGGTGAATTATGGGAGCTGACTCCTATTATCCACAGTTTAATTTGATAATCACCCAGAATTAATAGCTATGGAAGAAGTGAGACACAGCTTTATGTATGTTTCTGAATGTTCTCTTTCTATATAAAAGTTGAAATAGCTTTTTCTCAAACATAAAGGGATGAAATTATACAATGCATTCAATATTATACAATAAAGTGCATTATACAGTATACATATTTAATATAGAAGAAAACAAATTTAAGCATCATAAAGTGCAAGCCTGGACAATATTAAAAAATTAAAGGATTTTAAGTCCCATCTTCATATTTTAAACATCCATGTGCGTATTATATATATAATAGGTATAAAGTCCAGTCCATAAGCTGGCTTTATACCTATATGGATGGTACGTATATATATATATTTCAATCAACTGTAGTATTTTTATTCCAGTGGTAAAACACAATCAACCGTTTCGGCCATATTGAAACGGCTGTGGTCAGATTATTATTTATATATTAGGATACCAAAAGCAGCAGCACCACAACGTCTTTAAGGTAGTCCGTCATGTCCCTATAATGCATATATAAACTATACAAATAGAGTCGCCACCATTTAGAATGCAGACACAAAGGCTTTATATCATATTATTGACGTCTGCCCACACACCAGCGACGTTTCGAAAGACGCAGCTTTCTTTCTCAATATGGGCAGTGGTAATACAAATATCATAAATTAGCATTTTATACTCAATCCCCAGGAATGACATCACATCAAAATAAGCCACACCATGTTTTACTTCCAGCACACATGAGGTTTATTATGCAATATCAGAGTCAGGCTACATTTATAACTCAATGATTATGATTATCAATATAAAACTGTACTTTGCAAAACAAAATAAAGCTAATCCATGTTTAGAACATAGGGGCAAGTGTCTGAAGCTTATTCACCCACCACACCTCTTTTTTCTTAAGTCTCAGTTCCCTGTCCCCACGTCCTATATCAGGTATCAACTCCAATACCATGAATTTCAGTTCATCAGCCAAATGGCCAGAATCGATAAAGTGGCGAGGGGCTGGTAAGGAGACCTGTTTATGGTTGATGGATGATTTGTGCTGGGATACTCTGGCCTTCACTTTTTGCGTGGTTTCTCCTATGTAGAGGAGCCCACGGGCAAAACAGCACATAAACCGCAAAGCGGGAATGCAGGTATACAAACCCCTTAATTTGAATTTAGCTTCCGTTTTTGGATGTATAAGGTAGTACCACTTACAACTGAACGACATTGCACACATTAAATGCAGGCACCATCCCCTTCTTGTGGCTTCTGAGCCACATTTTATCTGTACTTTCCTCAATCCCTATCTCACCTGCAGTAACTTTATTAAACATTGCACCTATGCTTTTCCCACATCTGTAAGATAGCAGAGGTGGCGTATTTAATTCGGTGATATTGAGGCTTTAAGAACATTCTAGTCAGTTACTAGTGCTATCCTACTGCCTGACAACTTTTGGACCTTTTGTCAACTGAATCATTACCTTGACTACACCTCTGTTGAAGCTTTCTCTAGCACATGTCTAGGGTATCCCTGATTTGAAAATTTATTGCACATGGTAGAAAATTGTTCATTTCTCCGCTCCCGGTTACTTACTAATCTATCTACCCCATAATTGACTAAAGGGGATAGATTTTTAACATGTGCTGCTAGTATAATGCAATATTTGATTGCGATCCGTAGATTTAACATATAGATCTGTACTTAATATATCCTCCTTAGACACCAAAACATCTAAAAGTGTATCTTGTTGGTATCCTGGCTCTATTTGTATCTTTTATATATGCATTATAGGTACATGACTTTGAGATATGCACCCGCCACTATAGACATTTGTGGTGCTGCTGCTTTTTGGTATCCTGTTGTTTATTTCCATACAGATTGGCACCGAATTGTCCCTTGGTGGATGACGGAATCAAGTGAGACACACGTGACCCAGTTCGGACGCGAACATGGACTGCGAGGTCAACTATTTCAGGCCGATGCGCAAAGAGTGATTGGCGGTTTCACGAAGCAAATTAATTCCTCACTGCTCTGGTAACATCTCTGTTACAACACGCAATTGGGAGGCTCTATGGAAGCGCTCGGTGAACCTGGAACAGCACGCCATAACACTGAGTGAGTACTATAAAGAGAAATGCATCCCTAGGGACTTACAGTGAATTTAAGGCCTACATTATTCCCTAATAATGAGAATTATAGGGTGCGTTTCCTGCAAATTTTGAACAATGTTCTATGGACCTTATGTTGCTCACGGTTGAATGTATTAAGTTGGAATTGGAAGCAGTCCGGGGTGATATAGCACATACCGAGCTAGAGCTTAAAATATCATGACAGTGATTAATATAATGTTTCTATGTCTGAATATAAAGATAAACTCATACTTATCGCAAGATTCGCAAAGATGGTGAAACATAAAAAAAGACGTAAATATGGATTGCACAGGATTATAAACTTGACCATGTTTATAGGGGACGAATACAGATCTGAGACGAGAGGGTCCAGGACGTATGGGCAAAATATGTCCAGCAGTCACACTCGGCCCCCCGGATCTCAATCTGGGCGGTGATGGAGGTCAAATAATTCCTGCTAATAATGCTTTTTTTGCAGGGGAGTCCACCAATGCCGCAGGAGGCGGGGAGGCCATCATCAATCGAAGGGCCAGGCAGAGGAAAGCCCTTAAACAGGCGGAGGGGCACCAATCGCAGGAACAAATAGTGTTTAATTTATCTAAATACCAACTAACTGACATTGACATAAAAGTGCTATCTAAAGGACTTTTTGTCCGACATCTACTTGTGATGCCTTTAGGTTGGATTCATTTTGTATGGATTTTACCGTCCTAACCACCTGAAAGTTAATTTTTCAGAAAAAAGTGAGGTACCATATATTCCTGAGAAACAAAAAGTGTTTAACATTAAGGATGTGGGTCTTAAGCAGAGGAGTAGATTTGTGCCGCCCACGACCCATTCCCCTGCCGAACCTGCATCAGATTGGTACAGTCAGACATACAAGTCCTTGTACGAAATGAGGAATTTAGCCAGGTCAAATTTCATAATCTTAGTAGAGAAGAGACTGCAGCTTGAGAAACAGCTGATGTCTAACACAGACCTGGTTATTAGATCGTCTGACAAGGGGGGAGCGGTCGTTTTTTGGACCGGTCCTATTATGAGGCTGAATATTAGGACAATTGTCTGACTTCAATGTATATGTGAAATTACAGTGTGCCCCTACTATTTTCTTTCAGAAAAGTTTTGGCTGACTTTCTTCATGGCTATGGGGAAGGTGTTATCTCTGATGAATTATATGTTTTTTTGGTGGTAGCTCATCCACACATCCCTTAACTTTATACACTTCCGAAAATACATAAAGATATTGTCAAACCCGGGACATCCAATTGTCTCAGGGGTTGATTCCATCTTTACTCCACTGGCGATAATGTTGGATAAAATTTTGAGCCCCTCTTATTAGTGGAACCAAATCTTATCTGAGGGATACAGCAGATTTTTTAGGCAAGCTTAAAAGTCTGAATGTGGACAATTGGGATGATGTGCACTGGCCACCATGGATGCTAGCCAGTCTGTACACATCTATACCACATGCTGACGGCTTGACCGCTGTCGGAAGATACTTGTTGAAAAGGGCAGTATGTGCCGTTAGAGGTACAGTTTTTCATGGAAGCCTTGGAATTTATATTGATGAACACTATTTTGAATTAAAAAATGAGTTTCTACCTTCAAGTGCGTGAAACTGCGATGGGGTCGAACATTCCCCGGCCTATGCCAATGCCTTTCATCTTTGCAGATGTGTCTAAGGGTGGAATATATATTAAACCGGTTTTTAATGAATATAACCACCAACCGTTTTAATTGGAGTTTTTTTTTACTTTTTTCTCTTCCCTTAAATATACACCTCATCGGCCTCAGTAAATTGCGCAACCAGATTTTAAAAACATGGATATATAATATAATATATATATATACACACAAATACAAGAATATGCAGCTCAAACCTTTTTTTAAATTACTTTCAGATGCGGTGCAAAGGAGTACCCGCAATTAATACATTACACAAAAGTCTCCAGCCTCAACTATACTATAAGCATAAATTAATTAGATTCACGAATAGAGATGGCCGGTTCGCGGACCCGAACCTGGATCCGCCGCGGATTTATCACGTCCGCGAACGGCGGATTATTCCGGATTTTCCGCCTTCCGAACTTCCGAACCGCGGATTTTTTTTTTTTTACGAAAATTTTCGAAAATACGAGTATCTCCGTAATTACGAGAATCCGCGATCTTCCGGGCCCGAAACCGCGAAGATCCTCGTAATTACGAGGATCTCGTAATTACGAGAATTTCCGTAAAAACGAGACATTCTTGTAAATTCGAATTTTTGGGGCTTATTTTCAAGACGGACAAGCCACATGACCCAAATTAGCCAATGGCAGCTAACATGATTATTGCCAGCCCCCTGGGTATAAAAGGCTGCTTCACAGGCGACATTTTGTCAGTGTGTTGGAGTGTGTTTAGTGGAGACCTGACAGTGTAGGATTGGAGAGAGTTTTTGCGCTTTTTGAGCTTTTTGAGCTTTCTGTGTGTGGATTTCAGTGTGGTGGTTTAGCACTTGTTGTTACCCACCCCTGTATTCACACATCTTGAGACCCAACAGTCCTTTTAAGGACTAACTTTGTGAGACCCAAAAGTCCTTTTAAGGACTAACCCCCCTGTAAGTCCTTTGGACAAATTTTGTGTTAACCTTTTAGAGGTCTAGGTGTCCTGTTTTTTTTTGTTTGTTCTGTATCTGTGTGTGTCAGTGTCTGTGTGTTTTGTGTAGCTGACAGTGCTGCCTTTAGCAGCAATCAGCACTTTTGCTGTCTGATCTGCTGTTTGCTGTCAGTTGTGGTCTGTGTCCTATTTGTGCTTTTAGTGTAAAAAAAAAAAAAAAAAAGCTTGTGTTTATTTGTTTGCTTCTGTGTTGTTTTGTGCTTGTTGTCTTTTGTGTTTGTGTGTGTGGTGTGTGTGTGTATATATATATATATATATAATTTTTTGGGGTAATTTGGGAGAGGGAATGCCTGGCAGGGCAAGAGGGAGACCCGGAGCAGGGGTGCTTCTGCACGTGGAGGAGAGAGAGGGAGAGGCAGAGGAGAGCCTACTGAAGGCTCTGGCCAGGAGCTACCTGGCCCTTCGCAGGGCAGCCGGGTTCCGTGCCCGATATTTTTAGGGGTAGCCGGGCTAGGGCTATCCCTTCTGATCAAGGAAGGCTTAGTAGAGTGGATTACCCAGCCTTCCTCATCCACCTCCTCACAGGCCAGAGCAGCCGAGCTGCTACTGTAGATATTGTGCCTGCTCCTTCCTCACCTGGGCTCCTACTGTGGGCATGGAACCTGATCCGCTCTATCAGGAGTTCGTTGCCCACATGGCCCGTACCTTCGGGGATCCGGAGGAGGAGTCTCAGGATATGTTTTTCGCACACTATGTGTGGGGCTAGTGTGCTTGAGGAGGAGCTGTGCACTGATGCACAATCTTTCCTGTCGCCCGAGGCGGAGGAAAGTGCTCATGCACAGGGGGACAGGAGGCTGACGATGTCACGCAGCAGTCTGTAGGCAGCCAGGGAACTAATGCAGGGGGTGAGGTTCCAGATGCTGCTGCTGTTAGTGATGCAGCCTCCAGTATTGAGGAGGTGGAAGTGGACGATGAGGTCACCTCGTCCATGGGTGCCCTCTGTGAGAGAGGAGGAGGATAGTGTCTCTGAGGGATGTCCCTCAGAGCATGACACGACCTGAACCCAGAGGCAGGACTGGGGGCAGGGGGCCGGGCAGAGGCAGTGCACTATGGTGCACGTGGAGTACGGCACATGAGATCTGGTGCCAGTGCGCCCCCACAAGCAGCGGCTCCTCTCGCTCCGAGTCGTGTCGGTGGCTCAGCGTGTGGGAGTTCTTCTCACTGGCTCCAGGTGACAGCACAGTTGCAGTGTGCAAGTTGTGCCTGCAACGTGTTAGCCGTGGGAAGACCACATCACATTGGGCACCTCCTCTATGAGGAGGCATATGATTCTGCACCACTTTGCCCGGTGGGAGCAGCGGACAGGGAACGTGCAGGCACCCACACGTTCCCTACCTCGTGCCCAGGTAGCCACCGTTCCTCCTCCTCCCCCTCCGGCCCCATCAGCTGCTTCCTCGGTGGAAGTTAGGGAGGAGAGGCAGCCTTTGCCCCAGCACGCGGTGTTAAGAGGCTCTTGACACTGCTGCTGGAGCGTCAGCTAAAAGGCAGGTCTCTCTTCCCCAGTTGTTGGAGCGGAGGCAAAACTGTCCCCCAGTCACCCCCAGCCCAGCGTCTCACTGCCGGCTTAGCCAAACTCCTGCGGTGCAGCTGCTACCTTTCAGCCTGGTAGACAGTGCAGCGTTCAGGGAGTTTGTTGGCCATTGGCACACCCACAGTGGCAGGTCCCTGGCCGTAGGTACTTTGCCCAGAAGGCAGTACCAGCCCTGCACGACCATCTGCAGGGCAATATATCTGCTTCGCTGGACCACAGTGTGGGCAAGTGGTGTCCACATTACTATGGACGCGTGGTCCAGCAAGCACGGCCAGGGCGGTATGTGTCATTTACCGCCCAATGGGTCACTCTGCTAGCCGGCGAGAGACGCGGCACGAGCGCAGTGGGGAGATGGTGGTACCACCACGCATTGGTTGATACGCCAGTCTCCACCCCCCCTCCTCATCCGGTGAGCCCTCTTCCCGACAGCTCCGTGCCCCCCCAGCCTATGCTTCGTGCCAGGCAGACGGTGCCATGCAGTGTTGCAGCTTGTGTGCCTCGGTGATAGGAGCCACACCGGGCCGAGTTGCTGGCAGCACTGCAAGGGCAGGTTGAGAGGTGGCTGACCCCACACCACCTCTCAATAGGCAAGGTCGTGTGTGACAATGCCACCAATATCCTGTCTGCCCTTCGCATGGGCAGAGTCACACATGTTCCTTGCCTGGCACACGTTCTCAACCTGGTCGTCCAGCGGTTCCTCACCAAGTACCCTGGTCTCCAGGAGGTACTGAGGATGGCTAGGAGGGTGTCCAGTCACTTCAGGCGGTCATACACGGCCACAGCTCGTCTGGCCGAGTTTCAGCAGCAGAATGGTCTGCCGCAGAACCGCCTGATTTGTGACACCCCCCCCCCTGGAACTCTAGTCTTATGATGACTGCTGAGGCTGCTCCAGCAGAGGCGAGCCATCATAGACTACTTGTACGAGTACGAGGCAAGATCAGGCTCTGGGGACCTGGGTTTGCTGTTACCAGGCAGTTGCTGCTGATTAGAGATGCCTGCCGTGTGCTCGCGCCATTTGAGGAGCCACCAGGATGTTAAGCCGCAATGATGCCACCATTGCGGATACCATCCCACGGTGTTCTCCTTGAGCACACTCTGCGCGGCATACTCGACAGGGCACTCGCTGTCGAGCAGCAGGCACTGGAAGAGGAGGACGCCGACACCGTGATGCTTTCCGAGCCCGAACATCACGGTGCAGAGCAGCCGTCCGATGATGAGGAGGGGGATTTAGGTGACCTGGACCAGGGGAAATGGGGCATTCCTCTAGGGGGACATCTCAACCCTCCCAAGTACCACATGTCATTCGTGGTTGGGAGAGGTTGAGCCCGACACTACTGTCCTCATGACATCGAGGACATGGGGTCCTCTGCGCAGGCAGTTTGCGGCGCATGGGCTCTTTCATGCTGCAATGCCTTCGCAGGACCCCAGGATTAAGGCCATCAAAGAGAAGGAGCAGTACTGGGTGGCCACCCTTATAGATCCCCGCTATAAGGGTAAAGTGTCGGAGTTTATCCCCGCATCTCAGAGGGAAGGTAGAATGCAGCACTATGAGGCAACACTGCTACGTTGCCTCTGTTCTGCCTTCCCAGGTGCTGGCAGGCCTACAGCACCTGATGTTGGGGATCAACAGGGCTCACGTCCCCCTGTGCCTGACAGGAGGAGCAGCAGTACTGGAGGCGGCCTCGCGGCCAACTTCAGCTGTTCTTCCAGCCCCAGTTGCCAGGCCCATCCACTGGCAACTCCACCAGGCAACACCTCAGTCGCCAGGTCACCGACTACATCGGATCCAGGGCCGGTGTAGCCACATCAGAGACTGAGGATCCACTGGACTACTGGGTGGCGAGCTTGATATCTGGCCCGAGTTGGCACAGTATGCCATCGAGGTCCTTTCATGCCCGTCATCCAGTGTTCTTTTCGGAGAGGACCTTCAGCGAGCAGGGGGTGTTGTAACGGAAGGAGGACCCGTCTCTCCACTGAGAATGTGGACCGCCTTACATTCATCAAGATGAATGAGGCGTGGATCACATCTCAATACAGCCACCCCTATTGCTGATGCCCGTGACTGAAGGCCTCCTGCCCCTGGCCACCCATACTGCTCCTTCCGCCTCATTTTCCACCTAGAGGCTTAGCTGATGCCAGCTTAGCTGGCAAATGGCTAATTTTTCTTATTGGCAGGCCAATATGGTCCTACCTTGCTCTACTGCATTCAGGTTATGAAATAACAAATGCTCACGACAACAGCTACTCTGTGGCTAATTTTTCTAAGATTGGGTCGATCCTACTTTGGCCCGAGAGCAGTACTCCATATTTGATCTTCGTTCTCTCTCCATGACGCACCTTTGTGGTGTCACCTACTCTGACCATCTCATACAGCCGCAACAGCTACTCTGTGGCTAATGTTTTCAGCTCTGGGTCAATCCTGCCTGGCCCGAGAGCAGTACTCCATATTTGATCTTCGTTCTCTCTCCATGAGGCACTTTGTGGTGTCACCTACTCTGACCATCTCATACAGCCGCAACAGCTACTCTGTGGCTAATGTTTTCAGCTTCGGGTCTATCCTGCCTGGCCCGAGAGCAGTACTCCATATTTGATCTCTCTTTCTCTCTCCATGAGGCACCTTTGTGGTGTCACCTACTCTTGACCATCTCATACAGCCGCAACAGCTACTCTGTGGCTAATGTTTTCAGCTCTGGGTCATCCTGCCTGGCCCGAGAGCAGTACTCCATATTTGATCTTCGTTCTCTCTCCATGAGGCACCTTTGTGGTGTCACCTACTCTGACCATCTCATACAGCCGCAACAGCTACTCTGTGGCTAATGTTTTCAGCTCTGGGTCTATCCTGCCTGGCCCGAGAGCAGTACTCCATATTTGTATCTTCGTTCTCTTCCATGAGGCACCTTTGTGGTGTCACCTACTCTGACCATCTCATACAGCCGCAACAGCTACTCTGTGGCTAATGTTTTCAGCTCTGGGTCAATCCTGCCTGGCCCGAGAGCAGTGCTCCATATTTGATCTTCGTTTCTCTCTCATAGGCACCTTTTGTGGTGTCACCTACTCTGACCATCTCATACAGCCGCAACAGCTACTCTGTGGTAAGTTTTCAGCTCTGGGTCTATCCTGCCTGGCCCGAGAGCAGTACTCCTAATTTGATCTTCGTTCTCTCTCCATGAGGCACCTTTTGTGGTGTCACCTACTCTGACCATCTCATACAGCCGCAACAGCTACTCTGTGGCTAATGTTTCATCTCTCTGGGTCAATCCTGCCTGGCCCGAGAGCAGTACTCCATATTTGATCTTCGTTCTCTCCTCCATGAGGCACCTTTGTGGTGTCACCTACTCTGACCATCTCATACAGCCGCAACAGCTACTTTTGGCTAATGTTTTTCAGCTCTGGGTCTATCCTGCCTGGCTGGAGAGCAGTACTCCTATTTGATCTTCGTTCTCTCTCCATGAGGCACCTTGTGGTGTCACCTACTCTGACCATCTCACATACTGTGCCAACTCGGGCCAGATATCAAGCCTCGCCACCCAGTAGTCCAGTGGATCCTCAGTCTCTGATGTGGCTACACCGGCCCTGGATCCGATGTAGTCGGTGACCTGGCGACTGAGGTGTTGCCTGGTGGAGTTGCCAGTGGATGGGCCTGGCAACTGTGGCTGGAAGAACAGCCTGAAGTTGGCCGCGAGGCCGCCTCCAGTACTGCTGCTCCTCCTGTCAGGCACAGGGGGACGTGAGCCCTGTTGATCCCCAACATCAGGTGCTGTAGGCCTGCCAGCACCTTGGAAGGCAGAACAGAGGCAACGTAGCAGTGTTGCCTCATAGTGCTGCATTCTACCTTCCCTCTGAGATGCGGGGATATTTTTCTAATTCCTGGAGTTTCCCCAGAGAATAGGGGAAGAGCCCAGGGTAAGTTTGGGTAAGTGCCGGAAAGCAACAAGCGGGACTCAGCAGCAGCGCCGGTTGGGTGTGTGTGTGTGTTTTCGTGTGTTTCTTCTACACAGCTGTACTACACCTCCTAGCCATGCTGGGTATCCCTCATCTCTCTCTCATCCACTCGGGGGAAGACAGGAGCGAACGTTGGGTTCACCAGCAGTTACAGTAAGGGAATTAAAAAAAAAAAATTAAGATGCCGGCTAAATTCTTTTACAAGTGTGAAACTCCTTCTGACAGCAGGGTCAGACTGTCTGCTGGCTACTGGGGGGTGGTAGGTAGGGAGATAGATAGATAGATAGATAGATAGGATGATAGAAAGGTAGATAGATATAGAAAGGTAGATAGATAGATAGATGATAGAAAGGTAGATAGGTAGGTAGATAGACATGATAGATAGGTAGATAGATGGAGTGATAGATAGACACACAGAGATAGATAGATAGATAGACAGATAGATGACATAGATAGATAGATACAAAGGTAGATAGATAGATGATAGATAGATAGCAGAGATAGATAGTAGAGACATAAATATCAGAGATAGATCGATAGATAGATAGTAGCGATAGATAGATAAATAGCAGAGATAGATAGATAGCAGAGATAGATAGATAGATAGATAGCAGAGATAGATAGATAGATAGCAGAGATATATAGCAGAGAGGGATAGATAGCAAAGAGAGATAGATAGCAGAGAGAGATAGATAGCAGAGATAGATAGATAGATAGATAGCAAGCAGAGATAGATAGATAGATAGATAGATAGAAGAGATAGATAGATATATAAATATCAGAGATAGATAGACAGATAGATAGACAGATAGAAGAGATAGATAGCAGAGATAGATAGATATATAGACAGATAATATAGATAGAATAGATAGATAGCAGAGATAGATAGACAGACAGAAGGGATAGATAGATAGCAGAGATAGATAAGATAGAGATAGATAAGAGATAGATAGCAGAGCTAGATGATAGATGATAGATAGATAGATAGATATAGGTAGGTAGGTAGATGATAGATAGATAGCAGAGATAGAATAGAGAAATATATCAGAGATAGATCGATAGAAGATAGTAGCGATAGATAGATAAATAGCAGAGATAGTAGCAGAGATAGATAGATAGATAGCAGAGATAGATAGCAGAGATAGATAGATAGCAGAGAAAGATAGATAGCAGAGAGAGAGAGATAGATAGATAGATAGATAGATAGCAGAGATAGATAGATAGATAGATAATAGCGATAGATAGATACATAGATACATAGATAGATAGCAGAGATAGATAAATAGCAGAGATAGATAGATAGATACATAGATGATATAGATAGATAGATGATAGATAGATAGCAGAGATAGATAGTAGAGACATAAATATCAGAGATAGATCGATAGATAGATAGTAGCGATAGATAGATAAATAGCAGAGATAGATAGATAGTAAGCAGAGAGAGATAGATAGCAGAGATAGATAGATAGATAGATAGCAGAGATATATAGACAGATAGCAGAGATTATAAATATCAGTGATAGATAGATAGATAGATAGATAGACAGACAGACAGAGATAGATAGATAGCAGAGATAGAGAGAGAGATAGCAGAGATAGATGTTAGATAGACAGATAGATAGCAGCAGAGAAGATAGATAGCAGAGATAGATGGATAGCAGAGATAGATGGATAGGTTATTAGATAGCAGAGATAAATAGATAGCAGAGATAGATAAATATAGAGATAGATAGATAGATAGATAGGAGAGATAGATAAATATCAGAGATAGATAGATAGCAGAGATAGATGATAGATAGTAGCAGAGATAGATGGATAGCAGAGATAGAGATAGATATGAGATAGCAAGATAGATAGATAGATAGATAGATAGATAGATAGATAGATAGATAGACAGATAGATAGATAGACAGATAGATAGATAGACAGATAGAAGAGATAGAGGATAGCAGAGATAGATAGATAGTAGATAGACAGATAGATAGCAAAGATAGATGGATAGCAGAGATAGATAGATAAGTTATATAGATAGCAGAGATAAATAGATAGCAGAGATAGATAAATATCAGAGAAGATAGATATATAGATTGCAGAGATAGATTGAGATAGATAGATAATACATAGCAGAGATAGATAGATAATAGAGATAGATAGATAATAGCAATAGATAGATAGATAGATAGATAGATAGATAGATAGATAGATAGATAGATAGCAGAGATAGATAAAGAGCAGAGCTAGATAGATAGACAGATAGAAGAGATAGATAATATAGATAGATAGATAGATAGATAGCAGAGATAGATAAATATCAGAGACAGATAGATAGATAGAAAGCAGAGATAGATAGACAGATAGAAGAGATAGATAGACAGCAGAGATAGATATATTAGAGATAGAGAGATAGGTAGGTAAGATAGAGAGATAGATAGATAGATAGATTATTAGTATATAGCTAGATAGATAGATGGAGTGATAGATAGATAGATGGACAGACAGACAGAGATAGATAAGTAGCAGAGATAGAGGTAGCATCTATCTCTGCTATCCATCTATCTCTGCTATCTATCTATCTATCTATCTATCTCTGCTATCTATCTATCTATCTATCTCTCTATCTCTGCTATCTATCTATCTCTGTCTGTCTGTCCATCTATCTATCTATCACTCCATCTATCTATCTAGCTACTATATCTAATCTATCTATCTATCTATCTATCTATCTATCTACCTACCTATCTCTCTATCTCTAATATTTATCTATCTCTGCTGTCTATCTATCTCTTCTATCTGTCTATCTATCTCTGCTTTCTATCTATCTATCTGTCTCTGATATTTATCTATCTCTGCTATCTATCTATCTATCTATCTATATTATCTATCTCTTCTATCTGTCTATCTATCTAGCTCTGCTCTTTATATCCTGCTATCTATCTATCTATCTATCTATCTATCTATCTATTGCTATTATCTATCTATCTCTATTATCTATCTATCTCTGCTATGTATTATCTATCTATCTATCAATCTATCTCTGCAATCTATATATCTATCTATCTCTGATATTTATCTATCTCTGCTATCTATTTATCTCTGCTATCTATATAACTTATCTATCTATCTCTGCTATCCATCTATCTTTGCTATCTATCTGTCTATCTATCTATCTATCTATCTCTGCTATCCATCTATCTCTTCTATCTGTCTATCTATCTATCTGTCTATCTATCTATCTGTCTATCTATCTATCTATCTATCTATCTATCTATCTATCTATCTATCTTATCTATCTCTGCTATCCATCTATCTCTGCTATCTATCTATCTATCTCTGCTATCTATCTATCTCTGATATTTATCTATCTCTCCTATCTATCTATCTATCTATCTCTATATTTATCTATCTCTGCTATCTATTTATCTCTGCTATCTATATAACCTATCCATCTATCTCTGCTATCCATCTATCTCTGCTATCTATCTATCTCTGCTATCTATCTGTTCTATCTAACTATCTATCTCTGCTATCTATCTCTCTATCTCTGCTATCTATCTATCTCTGTCTGTCTGTCCATCTATCTATCTATCTATCTATCACTGATATTTATATATCTCTGCTATCTGTCTATCTATCTCTGCTATCTATCTATCTATCTCTCTCTGCTATCTATCTCTCTCTGCTATCTATCTATCTATCTCTGCTATTTATCTATCTATCGCTACTATCTATCTATCGATCTATCTCTGATATTTATGTCTCTACTATCTATCTCTGCTATCTATCTATCATCTATCTATCTATATCATCTATGTATCTATCTATCTATCTCTGCTATTTATCTATCTCTGCTATCTATCTATGTATCTATGTATCTATCTATCGCTATTATCTATCTATCTATCTATCTCTGCTATCTATCTATCTATCTATCTAAAGATAAAGCTTCTAAATGTACGCAGTTTTTCAGCGTGTTCAGTCAGGGTGGCTCACCATGTAAGACGCAAGGTTTTAGTTCCGAATGTCACAAGTTTGAATCCCAAAACTTACCTTTATTTTTGTTTCGATCATGTTGCTAGTACAATATTTTACATGTACCACCAGTTTATATGGTATCTCTCTTAGCCTAAGGTAAGACTCTGCTTTCCCCTTTCCCGACTTATTTATTTATTATTTTTGCTGAAATGTAAGTATTCCATTTCTTGCATCCATGCTATCTTTGAAATACACGGCAAATATTACTTTTCTTTTTGTATGAAAAGTAAAGGATTATATCATTGTTAGGACAGGACCTTGAGGTGTTTGAAACAAAAACTGAAATCACTTGTTCTGTGTCAGGAGAGGGAGGATCTCTGTATTGTATGTGATTGGCTGTCAGCTTCTAGGAAGCAAGGCTGCAACTTCCTTGTTTTGATCTGTTGAGCTCTAAAGAGCATGTGCCTGTACGCAGACATTTAGCTGGGGGTTTACCAGCTTAGGTGGATGTGTGGAGCTGACCCTAGTAACACAGGTTATTTTCATTATTCACCAATGACCACAGCAAAGGAGAGTGAGACACAGCTTGTTGTATGTTTTTTGAATGTGCTCTGTCTATTGGGACAATGTTTTCTGGAGACTTTAGTTCCCCTTTAATGTTTTATTCTCTTTCATTTTTTCTTCAGTTCTTCTCTTTCAATTTACACCTTGGTTTCTTTCTCCTTTATATGTTTGATATCTTTTCTATCAGGAGCACATAGCCAAACACATGGGAGTCATGCAGTCCAAATTGGTTATGACATTTTGGCTGAGAGATACATTACAGCTTGCTGCATAACAATCGTAAACTTTTGGAAAACATATCACCAAACACAGAGGTGGAAACATTTGTAAGTCTGGTCAGAAGAAACCGTAGCCCCGGTTAGTATACTGCGCTTCTAATACCTCTTATAATGCCAAGCTTAAAAACATATGCATTCTTGTTTTTTTAAATGCTGTTTTTGTGTTGCATATTTTTTTTTTAAA
Organism: Hymenochirus boettgeri; assembly: GCA_019447015.1. Lineage (NCBI taxonomy): Eukaryota > Metazoa > Chordata > Amphibia > Anura > Pipidae > Hymenochirus > Hymenochirus boettgeri. The sequence continues at coordinate 126,683,405 of CM033470.1, forward strand.
TGCTCTGCTTAACTTTTACAGGGTATAGAGAAGTTATTCCTTATTTAGGGGGGAAAGAGAAATAAAAATAGTAGACATGGTATATTTTTAACAATTACTAAATGGGTAGATAACTGCAGGTATAACTAATGTATCAATAAAAATATATAATAACCTTATAGGTGGAAAAAAAAAGAAGCTCATTAATTAAGTGTTGTCAAAGTCTCCAAATTATAAAGTACAGTTGTTCATCTACAAATGGAGTGCAAGTTTGTGTCTTGTTCTAATTATGGGAATTTCAGTTACCCAATATTGATAGTGTAAGGGAAACACAAATACGTAGGAATTTACTGAATTAGTTTAATGAGAATGTACTGTCACAAGTAGTTATGGTATAGATATTATTGACAATGTTCCCTCTAAAATTCTGTGTGAACAGAAATATATTTTCTGTGCGCATACAAAATTAATTTAAAATTATTTTTGTGAACTCCATACCATAGCACTATTATTCCAGCAGATTTTGTGTGTGCACCACTGCAGATCTAACAAAATGAAAATATAAACATCTAAAGGAAAGCTTACTAACCTTTAAGATGAAAGAGCCTTAGCCCTATTATTCTGAAATAACACTAGTGAGATTTCTAGAATTCTCCACCCTTCATAAGATTACAAAATACAGAGCCATACATCCTTAAGTTAGGTACACACAGCACAATAAGCACTGATACCATCGGATCTGCTTTATCGTTCTGTGTGGAGCACATTTTCTAACAATCGCAAGCTGACGAATGCTCCTATCAGCCTCGCAGTCAGTTCCTTCGCCAAGGCGTCTCTCTGTACTAAGTATAGGAGAATTGGCTGCAGTTGTGGAAAACATTCAGCCCGAATGTTTTACCCTATACTTTGGATAGGGAGAACGCTCGAGACGTGTGTACCCTGATCTTTGAGAATGACAGACAGGATCTCTGCAGTGTGTACCCACCTTTAAATGTACAACACTTTCACTCACCTCAAGATTCAGGAACATTACATGAAAAAAATTGTATTAAAATTAATTTTTTGTATAAATACTGTTAATATGATTTCTTGATCATGCTCTGTTACGGGAGATATCTGCAGAAATGTATATGCTGTTTATTAAAAAAGTTCCACATCTGTAAACTGCAGGCCAGTCACCATTTGCACTAAATGGATATTCATTTATGACACAGTATTAAACATTACAGTTCCTTTAAAAAGTGCTAGCTCACCTCTTATTTTAATGTTAATGCTGGGAAATTGACCTTTCTAACTTGGGGTTTGTGGGGGTTTTTCCCAGTATTGCACAGTGTTGTCATTGACCACTGTGTTCACTGTACATGCCAAATCCTAAGCTACTGCAGGAACTTGTTACAGCAGTTCATGCCACTATTTCTAGCCAATCTTGTAACCGTTCCATATTATGTAGGGAAGCATGTGAGTGAATTCAGAAGGTGTGGCCAGAGTTATCTTATTCAGTTCTTCAGGGGACTGCATTTACTTTAACACCATACTGTATATGCTAATAGTAATAAACAGTTTTTTGTTTAGTTCTTTGGAGGGGATGCTTTTAGATTATGCGTAAAAATATTGAGAAATACAAAGTTGGGTCAACAAAATGCATTTGGGTCAACATGAACGCTAGTTATACCATAAATATGGTTAGTGTTAATAGTTGATTCATAGAGGAGATTTGGGAGTTATCATGGACAATAAATTTTTAGGGCTATGTACTGAGATCAGGATTGCTCTCCTCTAGGCAATGCACTGACCCGATTACGGCTCTCGGTGCATTGTAAATGGGGTTTTCCTATTCTGAAACTTTAACGCCAGCACATAGCTGCCATAAAAGTTGTCTTAAAGAGCCGTTTTGGCTCAGTACATAGCCGTAAGTTATGACTTAAAGTCACGTTAACACTGGGTTAATGAAACTTTAAGATGAAAAGGAAATAAAACTCTTTACTGTATAAGAAGAAGGACATGGAGTCAAAGGAGAAGAAATAATTATATTTAAGGTCTCGTCTTTTGTATACAGTGGAGTTATAGGCACCAGTCCACAGAAAAGATATCAACGAACTAGAAAAGTTGCAGAGACAGGCAAACTAAGTAGATAAAAGGCGATGGAGAACTTGTGTTATGAGGATAAATTAATCAAATTAGGATTGAGGAAAAGTGATTCCAGCTTCAAAGTAAAGTGTTCTTCGCTGTGAGGGCAGCAAGGATGTGCAATGCTGTGCCTGAAATTGTTGTTTGGCTTAGTCCCTTTCAAAGGATGCTTAGATGTCTTGACAGCAGAATACCCAGGAATAAAGCTGGTGACTCCATCATGTGTGGGCATGGTGTGATATTGTGTAGTTGCATAGTTTTGGTGTACTACACAGTTCCCCCCCATATGAATGGGGGGAACTGTACTTTTGGTTGGTTGGGGAGGGGTTTAACTTAATGGACTGTTGACTCTTTCAACCCAGTAACAAAAAATGTATTGGCCCCATATTTGATAAATTTTATTTGATTTTCATTTATATGTGTTTATAAGTGGTGGAAAACCAAGCAGAAATTTTGGAGCACTCACGGGTCTTAAAACAACAAATTTTTTGTTGGGAAAAAAGTCAATGGGGAGCTAATAGTTTGAAAAGTTTGGAAAATAACAGTTAAACTAACAATGGTAACTTACTGTAAAGGGCTGCGACACTTGGGAAATGGTCTGGGAAAACATGTCACTATCACCAAAACTCATTTATATACTTTCCCCACGACCGAGCATTGTCGGGTTTCCGCAAAATACATTTGAGCGTTCCGAGCCAATTGGAGGGTAACAAACAATACATTTGAGGGTTAACAAAATCGACCCCCACATTCAAGAGTTATTAAACAATCCATTTGAGGGTTACCAAAATTGTCAGCAACATTTAAGGGTTCAAAAGGCTACCGAGTGGGTTATCGAAATTGAACGATACTTTAGAGGTTACTGAAATCGACCTCTATCTTTGAGGGTTACCAAAATAGACTGATACAATGGAGTGTTACGGAAATCTAACGCTACATTCGGGGTTACTGAACAATACATTAGAGGGTTATCGAAATCAAAGGCGACATTCAAGGGTTACTAAATTCGAAGTATACATTCAAAGGTTATTGATTTGAGAATTCGATAGTTATCAGATTTTTTGATAATTATTGAAATAAGTCTGTGAGGTCAGAAAACTGAACTAGATCGAACCTTAATGTAGTTTGGATAGAAACCGATAATGGTATTCAGAAACCCTGTGGTAGAAGTATAACTCAGGTATACCTCGGTGCCTGTTCAAACACACTACAACGAGGTAATAATGAAGGATATGAGGTACCTCAATAAAAAGGTAACCACAAAGGAATTGCAATATGCTCATCAATTTATTGTCAATACCACACAACATGTTTTGACTCTACACTCCCGTCCTTTATCAAGTGTGAAACATACAAACACCCACCACCTTTTTATAACACCTACAGGAAGTGACATCTAAATGCTCACCTCCAAAATCGAAATGATAATCCCTCCCTCTCAATTTAAGTCTATATAGGAGGAGAAAAGTCCAATAATACGAGTGATAACGTCCAATCCAATGGATATCCATGTTCATGGTGTAGAAGTCCATCAAAAAGTCCATATTACAAAATGTGTATATACCAACAATACAGTATGAATTTCATACCCATCAGAGAATGGTGAGTGTCCACTGAAATAAACACAGGCACTTCTAATGAGGCCTACCTAGCGTGTACAAATGTCAACTGGAATATCCTATAAAAGGGGTTATCCCAAAGTAGATAAAAGGAACGGGCATAGTAAAGAGCCCTATTGTTATATATCCAAGGGGTATATAAAAAAATATATGCACAAATATATATGAACTAGGTATAAATTAAAATACCAACAATATGCCTAGTTAATGTTACCTTTAGCGTGGGTCAAACTCTATTATATTCTGATATTCTGCAGATTGACTATCTGTATAAGAAATGGAGAAAAAAACAGAGTATAAATATGCACAACGTATACAGATAAACCGACAAAAAAACACGACAAAAACCATTTTAATGACCATTCATGCCTTATCCAATAGCACTCTTTATGTAATAATATTTTCCTTATATCTCCTCCTTTTGTAGGGTCTGACTGTCTTTAGTATCACCTATCTCAGCTGGCTATGTGTGTGCTTATGCGCATAAAAGTGTTTAGCTACAGTATCTAACGTGGTCAGGCTTGTAGTTCCGTATGTCTCTTATGTTCTTTAATGCATTCCTTCGCTGCTCTCTGGGTGACCCACATAGCACATCCCACAATGACATTTAATCATGTGAATCATGTGGTGTTACATGTGCATAACCTCGTACTTTTACTTTAGTTCTTTCAACAGAGTTATGGTATCACCTTTGATTATAGAAGTGCAACATATACATTGCATACATGGGTGGTGTGCCATTTTTAAGGTGTACCAAAGAATTGCTGAAACGGTTTGGTAGTATCTGCCCGACATAGCCATTCTCTGACTGATCTCCCAGATAATTCTTAAGAACATTCGAACAGGAAGTGATGGCTCAGGAACCCCTATCTAAATACGGACACACATACCTACAACCGTTGGTAACTAACATCCCAACATGCCTTAAAGACACGACTACCACCTCTACAAATCCTCACTGAGGTTAAGGTGGATAATGTGAAAACTTTTACTTACTAGCATTGATTTATGTAGTCTAAACACTTCCATCCCCCAGGAAGAAGGTAACATAGTAATTAAGGTTGAATAAAGACATACGTCCATCAAGTCCAACCTATTCACCCTCTTTTTTTTTTTTTTAACCCTACCTACTAACAGTTATTCCAGAGGAAGGCAAAAAAAAAAAACAGCTAAAAAGGGGGGGGAAATTCCTTCCTGACTCCAAACGGCAATCGGATCAACCAGATCTATATGCATTAATACCAGTAATTCTCAATATTTTTAGTTTTAGAAACTTATCCAGGCCTTTTTTAAGCTATTCAATGAACTTGCCATTACCACTTCTGCTGGAAGACAGTTCCAGTTTCACAGTTCTCACTGTAAAGAAACCTTCCCTAACCTGAAGGTGAAATTTTTTTCTTCCAACCTTAAAGGATGTCCACGAGTCCTCTGATTATGACTTAGTAAACAATGCACCAGACTGAGTAAACAATGCACCAGAGAGTTCATTGTATGGCCTATTATAATATTTGTATAAGTATATCTGTTGTATTCAATTAGATCAACTGGATTGAAGTTTAGTTCTTGAAGACGTTTCGCTAGTCATCCGACTGGCTTTCTCGATTCAGAATGACTTGTACAAGAATCTGTGGAAATTATGTACCCTGAAAAATCCCAATTAGCATATCACACCGCAAGTGTTAAGGGCGTGATTGGATAGTGGCTAAGAGGTGTTATAGGAACGCCCAGAGTATTGTCAAAACAGCATGGTACATGAGCAGACAGTTGAGTTGGGTGAATCCCCCCATCCCCTCATTTAGGCTTGGTTTCTTTATTTTCACATAAATGGCCTCCTTAGCACCTCTCTTCAACCAGTCACGTTCCTTCCAGTCACATGCCAATATGTTAACATTACAATCTTCAAAGGTATGTCCTTTATCCTTAAGATGCAGGTTGTTGTTTTGACACCTGACTCTGGGCGTTCCTATAACACCTCTTAGCCACTATCCAATCACGCCCTTAACACTTGACTGTGATATGCTAATTGGGATTTTCCAGGGTACATAATTGCCACAGATTCTTGTACAAGTCATTCTGAATTGAGAAGCCAGTCGGATGACTAGCGAAACGTCTTCAAGAACTAAACTTCAAGTCCAGTTGATCTAATTGAATACAACAGATTAACCATGACCTGGATGAATGACAACCTTCACAAGCATATTAGTATAAGGTTATCATGTCCCCAGGCAAACATCGCTTCTTCAATGTAAACAGCCCTAACTTGTCTAATCTGCCTGCATATTCAAGCCCCTCCATTCCCCTTATTAATTAGTTGCCCTTCTCTGAACTGCTTCAATTTCCAAGTTGTCCCTTTTGTATATGGGATTCCAAACTGCACCGCTATTCCAAATGAGGCCTTACCAGTGCCCTGTAAAGAGGGAGAATAATATTTTTCTCTCTTGAATCTATTCCCCTCTTTATACATGACAATATCTTGCTAGCTATCTACCAGAACCCCCAAATCTTTTTCCGTTACAGATGCACTTAACACAGAGCTATTTATGGTGTAGGTGGGCACAGGGATTATTAAATCCTAAATGCATCACCTTACATTTTCAACACTGAATCTCATCTGCCATTCTGCTGCCCATTTTGATAATCTATCTAGGTCTGCTTGCAGCACTTGCACATCATTTAAAGTTTCCAAAGCTCTGCATATAGGTATTAAATATGTAGAAGACCTGTTGCTGACAACTATCTTAACACACCATTTTATATATTTTGTTATTGACTGCCTTACCATGGTATTGAAATAGAATTTTAAATTTGAGGAGAAATTTTATTGGCAAAGGCAAGGGACCTCCATGGGGTCAGCCATAGCTCCATCATTCGCCAATATTTGCATGCATGTGTTCGAGAATAAATTACGGTAGTTCTATTTTTACTGTTCTTACTTTAAAAACCTTTTACTAAGCCAATAAACCGTAGTGAATGAGGTTTTATTATTAATTGATGAAGCTAACAAAAATAACCAAAAATTACCCTAATGTACAATAGCCAATCAATGAGCTTTTTGTACTGAACAAACATCTTTTTTGCTGGTGCTACAAGATGTAGTTATGCAGGAACTATATCAGGGGTGCCCATCCCACTTGACCTTATGAGGGTGAGGGTATTGTTAGATGGGTTGGACTGGATGGATGCATGTCTTTATTCAACCTCAAATACTATATTATAACTAATAAGTGTGTTTTGTTGCTTGGGTAACAGAGGAGGGTTTTATGAGACATTTGTCTCAGGTAGCGTATTGGGTTAAAGGAAAGGCAGCAGGGAAATCTGTTTTTTTTTTTTAAACTGCCCCTTAAAAAACACAATGCGTCTGCTGGAAGTGCTCAGTGGGCATTCAAGTGCCACAACTTCCACTTCAACCCTTTATTGGTTTTGGTAAGGTATCCCTGGTAAATAATCCCTGTAATGCTGTTTTGTATAGGGAGCCAGTTAGCGTCAGTGGACTTAATATGATGTGGGGACCTCCACCACACCCACATCAGAAGCCGGACATTCAGGGGTCCCGCAGCTCGAAACCAGGACCCCCTCCCGATCCTTACAGGGCCTTTGGGGCTTAAGGGGTCCCACAGTTCGAACCGGACCCCTCCCTTATCAGGCCCTTGCGGCACTAAGAAGTGCTCTTGGGGCCCTGACAAGGGCCCTTTGGGTCTTAAGGGGTCCCGCAGCTCGAACCGGGACCCCCCTCCCTTATCAGGGCCCTTGCGGCACTAAGAAGTGCTCTTGGGGCCCTGAGAAGGGCCCTTTGGGTCTTAAGGGGTCCCGCAGCTCGAACCGGGACCCCCCTCGCCCGAACTTATAAGTGCCTTTGCAGCCCTTGAAATGGCCGACAAGGGCCCTTTGGGGCTTAAGGGGTCCCGCAGATCGAACCGGGACCCCCCTCCACTTGTAAGGGCCCTTGTGGCACTGATAAGTGCCTTTGTTGGGGTTCCGCAGCCAATGTTATTTGTGTCTTGATCTGATGCGCCGCGTTCGTGCTAGTGATGCCAGGCAGCTCACTGTAGCCAACAGTGAGCCTGCTGGCACTGCTGGCCTCAGCGGAGCCGATGTTGCTAGCCGCTTCTTTCTTCTGCCATCTACTGCGATGACTTCTGAGCTCCGCAACACAATGCGTCTGCGGAAGTGCTCAGTGGGCATTCAAGTGCCACAACTTTCACTTCAACCCTTATTGGTTTTGGTAAGGTATCCCTGGTAAATAATCCCTGTAATGCTGTTTTGTATAGGGAGCCAGTGTAGCGTCAGTGGACTTAATATGATGCTGGGGACCTCCACCACACCCACAATCAGAACGCGGACATTCAGGGGTCCCGCAGCTCGAAACCAGGACCCCCTCCCAGATCCTTACAAGGGCCCTTTGGGGCTTAAGGGGTCCCACAGTTCGAACCGGGACCCCCTCCCTTATCAGGGCCCTTGCGGCACTAAGAAGTGCTCTTGGGGCCCTGACAAGGGCCCTTTGGGTCTAAGGGGTCCCGCAGCTCGAACCGGGGACCCCCCTCCCTTATCAGGGCCCTTGCGGCACTAAGAAGTGCTCTTGGGCCCTGAAAGGGCCCTTTGGTCTTAAGGGGTCCCGCAGCTCGAACCGGGACCCCCCTCGCCCGAACTTATAAGTGCCTTTGCAGCCCTTGAAATGGCCGACAAGGCCCTTTGGGCTTAAGGGGTCCCGCATCGAACCGGGACCCCCCTCCACTTGTAAGGGCCCTTGTGGCACTGATAAGTGCCTTTGTTGGGGTTCCGCAGCCAATGTTATTGTGTCTTGATCTGATGCCGCCGTTCGTGCTAGTGATGCCAGGCAGGCTCACTGCAGCGAACAGTGAGCCTGCTGGCACTGCTGGCCTCAGCGGAGCCGATGTTGCTAGCCGCTTCTTTCTTCTGCCATCTACTGCGATGACTTCTGAGCTCCGCAGAGGTTTGCATCTCTTTATATAGGTTTGCAGAAAACCCTAATCCGTTTCTGATTGGTCAATTTTTCAATGCTTTTTACATTAGCCAATCCGATTTTCCGAAATCTGATTGGTTAATGTAAACCATGTAAACCAGCATTCTTTTTCTGCAAACCTATATAAGATGCACACCTCTGCGGAGCTCAGAAGTCATCGCAGTAGATAGCAGAAGAAAGAAGTGGCTAGCAACATTGTCTCTGCTGAGGCCGGCGGTGCCAGCGGGCTCACTGTTGGCCCAGTGAGCCTGCCTGGCATCGGCAACCTCAGTGGGTTGGTGTCGCTAGCCTGAAGACATCGTATCGGATCAGGACGCCAGTACATCGGCCTCGCTGAGGCCACCGGCGCTGGAGGTACCCCTGGCGTTCGCAGTTCGAGCTGCCGGACCCCTTAAGCCACAAAGGGCCCTTGTCAGGGCCACAAGGAAACTTCTTAGTGCCGGGGATGGGGGTCCCGGTTCGAGCTGCGGGACCCCTTAAGCCCCAAAGGGCCCTGGTCAGGGCCACAAAGGTCCTTGTAAGGAATCAGGAGGGGGTCCCAGTTTTGAGCTGCAGAGCATGATATTGTCTTGTATAAAGAGAGGTATGGATTCAAGGAAGAAAAATGTTATTCTCCCTCTTAATAAAGAATAGGTAAGGCCTCATTTGGAATATGCAGTGCAATTTTGGAATTCTGTGTACAAAAAGTACATCTTTGAAATGCAAAGGATTCAGAGAAGGGCAACTAAATTAATAAGGGGATTGGGGAGCTTCAATATGAAGAGAGATTGGATTAGTTAAATATTAGTTAAATACATTAACAGGCCATACAATAAACTATCTGGGGCATTGTTCACCAATAGAACATGTCAGAGGACACGCATACATCCCTTAAAGGGTATGTACACTGGAAAATTAGGGTTTTTTTTTTTTTTATAAATTGCCCATTAGTGGAAACTATAATTCATCCCAACTATCACTTTACTGTTTTTTGTTGATCTGCCCCTTATTTCATTAGATATCCAATCTGAAACATCTTACATTTCAGCAATGCTGTAAGCAGTTTTGCTGTAGCTGGAATGGTTTGACAGTTAGTGTGCTGTATACTGTATGCAGTTTTGACAGTTGGTATGTGGGAAAATAGTCAGGTCAGTGGTCAGATCCTGAGCAAAACAAGTATTGTATTTAAGGCATGCACCAACAAACACACCTCAGAGTAAGTGCTACTTATGTTTATCTAATTATAGATTAAGATGGCGCAGTCATTTTTTCACTATACATGCACTTTCAGACTTGAAGAAAAGAAATTTAAGCTACACCGACATTTCAGTGTTTCGGCTGGTTATGTCTTTTGCAGCCGCAAATGGAAACCGACCGTTTGTTCGTCCAAATCGGACGAACGAACGATCGAACAGTTTGGAAAATCACAACCGATGCTGCGGTCTTCTATGGACCACACAAACAATCTCACCTAACTGTCAGACACGGCTACTTTTGCCATGACTGGCAGTCTTCCTCTGGTCCGATCCTCCCCATTGGCACTTTGAGTGACAGGTCGCGAGGCAGCCAATGGGAAGATGCGCTTTGCAAGGAGGCGTGTCTTCCCATTGGCTGCCTCCCAGACTGTCACTGACAGTGCCAGTGGGGAGGATCCAACCGGAGTGAAGAGGGAGATTACAAGTACTGCAGAACTTTTGTAAAGTACCCAGAGGTGAGGTCTTAGCGTTTTAAGTCCTCACCCTAGGTACTTTGCAGTGATGGATCGGGGAAATGGTAAGTATAATTCTCCTTTAAACTATCTCTTAGTATAGGAATTTCCAACTATATTTTCAGGGGGATACAAGAGTTAGTCCACACCAGGAAGGATTTTTGTTCTTATGTTTAATTATTGTTAATTCTATTCTCAAAAATGAAAGAAGACTTTTTTTATTATGGCAGATTTAACTTTATTTTAACAATTGCCTTTATTGTGTTTATTTTCTTTTAGGTTTTTGGATTACCTTTCAGACCTTTGTGTGTCCAATAATGTTGCTATTCCAGTTACACAAGAACTTATCTGTAAATGTGTCCTGGACCCAAAAAACACTGATATTCTCATCAAAACAGAGTAAGTGGGCTAAACTACTAACTACCAAATACATAAAATAACAGCACAACTGTTTTGGGACTTTTAGCACCAGTTTTTGGCTGGTATTAGTCCTGCAAAGGTAAAGTCTGGATTGCAATGCACAGAGAGTTGCTATCATCTTATTACAAATTAAAAGCACCAAACCTTGTGAGTATGTGGGCCAAATACAGTCCAAGGAAAAAAAGCCCTTAAATATCCCTGAGTATTTTTGACTAATTTTGCTACTTACACTGACCAATCCAGTAGCATCCCTTCATTGCACAATGCAAATTCAATAAAAAAACAGGAGATTTTTCTTACTATACAATGAATGTCCATACATTGGAAACAATTGCAAAGTAGAGATGGCCACACTTCATAAAGTTCGTTCCGTTTTCGAACTTCTAAAAAAGTTCGAATAAGTCAATGGGAGAGTAAATAGTTCGGAAAGTTCAGATGAACTTTCCGAAAAATAACAAAGTAAACTTACCGTACAGGCCTCTGGGACCTGGGAGATGGTCTGGGGAACACGCAAGCTACTTCCGGTTTCCGCCGGCTGCTTTAGAAAATCCTTGGACGTTCGGTAAAACTCGAATGCCGATTCTGAAACCCCCCAAAGTACCAGGGATTCCCGAAATTGGCTGCTCGAAGATTTAAGGGGTCCCGCAGCTCGAAACTGGAACCCCCTCCCTGACTTATTGTGGCCCTGACAAGGGCCCTTTGGGGCTTAAGGAGTCCCGCAGTTCAAAACCTTGACCCCCCTCCCCAGCACTTGTAAGTGCCCTTGTGGCCCTTAAATCCTAAATGCATCACCTTACATTTATCAACACTGAATCTCATCTGCCATTCTGCTGCCCATTTTGATAATCTATCTAGGTCTGCTTGCAGCACTTGCACATCATTTAAAGTTTCCAAAGCTCTGCATATAGGTATTAAATATGTAGAAGACCTGTTGCTGACAACTATCTTAACACACCATTTTATATATTTTGTGATTGACTGCCTTACCATGGTATTGAAATAGAATTTTAAATTTGAGGAGAAATTTTATTGGCAAAGGCAAGGGACCTCCATGGGGTCAGCCATAGCTCCATCATTCGCCAATATTTTCATGCATGTGATCGAGAATAAATTACGGTAGTTCTATTTTTACTGTTCTTACTTTAAAAACCCTTTACTAAGCCAATAAACTGTAGTGAATGAGGTTTTATTATTAATTGATGAAGCTAACAAAAATAACCAAAAATTACCCAATGTACAATAGCCAATCAATGAGCTTTTTGTACTGAACAAACATCTTTTTTGCTGGTGCTACAAGATGTATCAGAGTTATGCAGGAACTATATCAGTGGTGCCCATCCCACTTGACCTTATGAGGGTGAGGGTATTGCTAGATGGGTTGGACTGGATGGATGTATGTCTTATTCAACCTCAAATACATATATAACCTAATAAGTGTGTCTTTGTTGCTTGGGTAACAGAGGAGGGTTTTATGAGACATTTGTCTCAGGTAGCGTATTTGGGTTAAAGGAAAAGGCAGCAGGGAAATCTGTTTTTTTTTTTTTTAAACTGCCCCTTTAAAAAACACAATGCGTCTGCTGGAAGTGCTCAGTGGGCATTCAAGTGCCACAACTTCCACTTCAACCCTTTATTGGTTTTGGTAAGGTATCCCTGGTAAATAATCCCTGTAATGCTGTTTTGTCCCGCAGCTCGAACCGGGACCCCCCTCGCCCGAACTTATAAGTGCCTTTGCAGCCCTTGAAATGGCCGACAAGGGCCCTTTGGGGCTTAAGGGGTCCCGCAGATCAAACCGGGACCCCCCTCCACTTGTAAGGGCCCTTGTGGCACTGATAAGTGCCTTTGTTGGGGTTCCGCAGCCGATGTTATTTGTGTCTTGATCCGATGCGCCGCGTTCGTGCTAGTGATGCCAGGCAGGCTCACTGCAGCCAACAGTGAGCCGGCTGGCACTGCTGGCCTCAGCGGAGCTGATGTTGCTAGCCGCTTCTTTCTTCTGCCATCTACTGCGATGACTTCTGAGCTCCGCAGAGGTTTGCACCTCTTTATATAGGTCTGCAGAAAACCCTAATCCGTTTCTGATTGGTCAATTTTTCAATGCTTGGTTTACATTAGCCAATCCGATTCAAAGTGCCAATGGGGAGGATCGGACCAGAGGAAGACTGGGGCTTAAGGAGTCCCGCAGTTCAAAACCTTGACCCCCCTCCCCAGCACTTGTAAGTGCCCTTGTGGCCCTAACAAGGACCCTTTGGGGATTAAGGGGTCCTGCAGCTCAAACTGGGACCCCCCTTCACCGACACTTATAAGTGCCTTTGCGGCACTAAGAATTGCCCTTGTGGCCCTAAAAAGGGCCCTTTGGGTCTTAAGAGGTCCTGCAGCTCGAACCAGGACCCCCCTTCCCCGGCACTTATAAGTGCCTTTATGGTACTAAGAAGTAGCTATGTGGCTCTAACCAGGGCCCTTTGGGGCTTAAGGGGTCCCGCAGCTTGAACCGGGGCTCTTCTTCCCCGACACTTATAAGTGCCTTTGCGGCACTTACAAGTGCCTTTTGTGGGGGTCCTGCAGCTCGAACCAGGACCCCCCTGGTCCTAAAAGGACCTTTTCATGTCTCGACGTCTTCTTGTCGGGGACACTAACCAATTATATTTGAATTTTATTTGGTTGATGTGTGATCATATGATTGCAAGCACTAAGAATTGCCCTTGTGGCCCTAACAAGGGCCCTTTGGGCCTTAAGGGGTCCCGCAGTTTGAACCGGGACCCCCCTTCCCCGGCACTTATAAGTGCCTTTATGGTACTAAGAAGTAGCTATGTGGCCCTAACCAGGGCCCTTTGGGGCTTAAGGGGTCCCGTAGCTCGAACAGGGACTCTCCTTCCCCGGCACTAAGAAGTGCCCTTGTTGCCCTATCAAGGGCCCTTTAGGGCTTAAAGGGGTCCCACAGCTCGAACCAGGACCCCCCTTCCCCGGCACTTATAAGTGCCCTTGCAACACTGACAAGTGCCTTTTGTGGGGGTCATGCAGCTCAAACTAGGACCCCCCTGGTCCTAAAAAGGACCTTTTCAGGTCTCTGCGTCTTCTTGTCTGGGACACCAACCAAATAAAATTCAAATATAATTGGTTAATGTGTGATCATATGATTGCAAGCATTAAAATCTTAACCAATCACAATTGGATTTGGTCCTTATGCAAACCTATATAAAGAGCTGCAAACCTCTGTGGAGCTCAGAAGTCATAGCAGCTGATGGCAGAAGAAAGTAGACTTCGGATCAAGAGCTTGCAGGCGAAGTTGATGTCGCCAGCGCCGGTGTTGTCACTTACGGCCGCAGTGATATTGCCCGGTGTTGGCAACATCAGCGTTGTCGCCGACAAGAAACCACCGAGTCCTTTTTAGGACCAGGGGGATCCTAGTTCGAGCTGCAGGACCCCCCATAAGGGCACTTCTTAGTGCCGCAAAGGCACTTATAGGTGCTGGGGAGGGGGGCCCAGTTCGAGGTGTGGGACCCCTTAAGCCCCAAAGGGCCCTTGTTAGTGCCGCAAAGGCATTTATAAGTGCCGGGGAGGGGGGTCCCGGTTTGAGTCGCAGGACCTCTTAAGCCCCAAAGGGTCTTTTGCAGGGCCACAGGGGAACTTCTTAGTGCCGAAAAGGCACTTATAAGTGCCCTGGAGGGGGGTCCTGATTTCAGCTGCGGGACCCTTAAGCCCCAAAGGGCCCTTGCCAGGGCCACAAGGGCACTTATAAGTGCTGGGGAGGGGGGGTCCCAGTTCAAGCTGCAGGACCCCTGAACGCCCGGCCGCAGGATTTCAGGAATCCCTGGCCGTTCAGGGATTTTCGGAATCGCCATTAGAGTTTTACCAAACATTCAGAAAATCCTCCATTGTTCAAGTTAGTTCGACTTGAGTTCAAGTCGAACTCAAAGTTCGGGTCAAACTCAGGTTTGAGTTCGGTTTTGTGTCCATCTCTATTTACAAGTGACTTTGCAACAACTTTGATCTAGTTACCTTTAAGTTCATGATGCACAGACAAAAGTATAAAGGCACAATAAAAGTATTACATTTTAGACAAGCAAACTTGTCTAAAATGTATTTGGTAATATATGCGCCAAACAGCGAGCCCCTCTATCTGTCTATCTATATCTCTATATCTATACTTAATGGGTGTGGCTTAACTGGTAGTAAGTATGGGGGCATGGCCTAAAAGCTGTGCATCTATAGGGCTATGTTTTTTCCTAGGGTTTCAGTAGACACCTAGACGGGTGGTGGCACGTGAAGCGGACGTGGCTTCATCAGGGAACATAGTTCTGGCTTTTGGAGGTGGGTGTGGTGGGCTGACTAACGCTGTCTGGTGGACTGGAGGGCTGACTTAACACTGATTGGTGGACTGGTGCTGAAATGCAGTATTGCAGAAAGGAAGATTTTTTTTTTAACTGCCATCTTTTAAGTGTTCTGCAGGGGTGCGCACTGAGCAAATTTTTCATGGTAGGGGCACCCCTGTCTATAGGACTATATACCATTAAGCAATGCACCAATAGCTATCTTCTGGCGTTAAAGATTCTATCTTAAAGAGACATTATCGGCGTGGTACATTGGTTGCGGTGGTTGCACAACATACTGCCGCAACTTCCGTTATATTTATCACATATTTATCTGTGCTTGCTTTGTCATTAAATTATTAATGTTAAGTGAGTACTCCTAATTCTGCCCCCCACCCTCTTTTACTTGCTGCCTTCTTGTAGTGTCTGCGACACTTATAAATTCTGCACTGCCTCACCATGGACACTGCTCTGCTTACTAGAGATGGACAAAACTCACCAGTTTCATACCGTTTTCAGATTCCCGGATCTCGGGAAAATCCCGAAGATCCGAAAATCCAAAAACGGAACGAATTTCGATTATTATTGAATGTTCGAGGCTATTTTCGTGGATTATTGAAAATAGCCTTGATCGTTCAAGGCGATTTTTGATAATCCTTGAACGTTCGATAATTATAGAAAATAGGCTCCGAAGTCCCGAAATCCGAAGATCTGTCTTGTTTTGGATGGACCATTCAAATTTAGGAACAGAGGGTTGATCCCATCTCTACTGCTTACACATGTCCCCCAACAACGTATCTCGCTGAACAGGAATACAACTGAATTGTAAACAAGATGGGAGAGAATAAGGGTATAAAGGGTATATCAGTGTTGAGGTGAAGCAGATCAGTGAGTTGTGTTGCTTATTTCCTGCTATCCATCTGAGCAGGTGGGTTTTGCTGCTTCTAAAATCTTGGATGTACTAATCGAGATATAAAGAAGATTGTGTTAATACTATTTTGAGGTGATATTAAAGGACAACTTCACCCTCATAATAACATCTTTTAGAAAGAATGGCCTCTTTAAAATATGTTGATATATCATACTTTGTCCTTTGTCCATTACCGTATGCTTGCTATGCTTCTAGATGCATCATGGAAACGGAGCAATTTAGAAACCTGTACTGAGCGTGGGCATGCTCAAAAAGGGCACCCAGGGGATCAGCATTTAGTCATTGGCTGTGATGTCAACTGTCAAATCCATAACTGACAGTTGCTAACTGGAAGAACCAGGAAACAGAAACAAGACATTGTGCAGGATTTCAGGTTAGACTTAAACATTTCAGACTTCAACTGAACTGTACTGGTGGCTGAGAATTTAAAGCCCCTTTTAGCTGAGTCTTACAGTCGCTGTCTTCACCTATAGACAAGCCCCTGATCGTCAGGAGACTTGTTGCGTCTCGCTGTACACGGTTACCCCCAGGTCTTAGAGCGCAAGGTATAGAAGCTGAGGCCGGGTATACTCTGGAAAACCGGAACACCAATGGAGCTGGACAGGAACTGGAAGACAAGAACAGGACAAATAATACAAGGAAAACAATGAGAAGAGCAATGAACAGGAACAATGAGGAGAACAATAAAAAGAACAATGCTAGGCTACAAGAACCAGACTTTGGCTACTATAAGAAATATCAAGGACCACTAGATTGGCAAACCAAAACTATAACAGGCAATGAGGCTGAAATAAACACAGGCTTAAGTAGAGCAGAGGAACCAATGGGGAATGGAGGTAAAGAAAATATGCAAGGATTGGCCCATTCAAACTAATTAGCCCTCCTCCGCCCAATGGGGGACCTGGAAGAACGGAGGAGGTAAGGAGTGGTGTCTGTGCACACCAGAAGACCGGGCGGGTGCGCGAGCAGACGTGGACATGCTCACGCACGAAGACACTGGACACAGCCGAGTGACATCGACCTGCAACAGGGCCTGCTGGGACCAAACGGAGCCGCCTAAAAATTGGTGGTTAAATCAGGGATTATAAGCTTTAGTAACGAACCATGATTTTAAAGTGGTAGAAGAAAGGCCTGAGTTGATAAAAACTCTGCAATCAGATTTTTGTAGTTCAATATGATTTTCTCAAGTAGGGATGTGTCAATTAAACTATTAGATCTTGTGGATAACTGGTGGAAGCAGAAAAAGTGACTAGAGCTGTGATTCACAATTGTGGCAGCTTGGATAGCTATGTAAACCCTGTTTTCGCCCCACTATTAAAGGTTGTATTTTAGGGAATAAAATACTAGTCCTGTGAACGCTGTTTCCGCCCCACTATTAAAGGTTGTATTTTAGGTAACCGCAGCTTAGATGGCCAGACTGGGTATATTAGGACTGGTGGAAGCAGAAAAAGTGACTAGAGTTGTGATTCACAACAATTGTGGCAGCTTGGATAACAGGTCCTGTGAATCGCCCCACTACTGAAAGTTGTATTTTAGGGAGTGATGCTCTGGATCCTCATGTATGCTTTCAGCCCAGATACCCTGATCTAACACCACTTGCTTCACCAATAGATGAGCCTCCACTTGCCGGGAGGCTTGTAGTGCCTACCTGGGATCGGTTGTGCCCTGGACTTAGAATGTGGGGTATCTGAGCGGAGACCGAGAATACACAAGGAATCCAGGAATGTAACTGTCAGACACTACACAACCAGCTCAGAGATGGACAGCGTGGTGCAAAATTGGAAGAGGAACCAGGGTCAGGGACATAGCCAAGGGTCGGTACACAGTAGGTCTGTCAGCGAGGTGAGGTACAGTAGGGTTAGGCAAAAACCTAGTTAAAGTCAGGCAAGAGGTCAGGACAGGCGGCAAACAGTCGTAAACGGAATAACATGCAGGAAACGGTGCACGGAGCAAACTAGACAAAGACACACCACAAGCAAGGAACAATTTTAAATAGGGAGCAGAAACCAATAACAAAGCATAGCAGGGAGTTCTGCAGTAAAGGTGTATAACACAAGTGAAATAAGATGGTATGTAGTAATAAACTAAATCAACGGTCCAAAATATGAAATCAAGGGTCCATAGTAGGATCCACACTACCATCAATATACCACACCCCCAAAAAGTGTGGGCACTCAAATTGCAACAGAACATTCATATGGATTCAATATGACTCAAGGGGTCAATTTTAAGACATAGGTGCATAAAAGAATCCCAAACTTTATTTCAGTGTTCAAAGCATATAAATCCAGCAACACAATAAATTAAAAATATGTTACCGTACCAAATACAAAATGCAAATAAACGTGGCTAAAAATAGACATCACTATATACCCAAGACCCATACTACACAAACAGGGTTATTCAATAAAAGTTCTTATTGTTAAAAATGGTGCTAATTTTGCCCCAACCAATCAGATGTTGGCTTTTTAAATGTTAAATAAGATCTGATTGGTTGGGGCAAAATTAGAACCATTTTTAACAATTAGAACTTTTATTGAATCTCCCTGAAAGTGTACAAACAGTTTCACCCGAATAGTAACAAAAAGGCTCACAGGCCTGGTATCACTCAATGGATAGGAGGATGTAGCAACTCAGGGATGTGAAGTCATCTTATCCTAAAGGGTCGATAACAAAATGTCTGGTGGTTATGCTTTTGGGCCAGAGGGTTAACATAGATCTAAGGCTCCACAAGGACCGAAAATGACCTCCCTCGCTACCTCCTCCTCAGCCATTCCAACATCCAAATGCAATAGGTATCCAAAGACCCTAAGTTGGATTGTACAGGATGCAGCTGCTGGGCTGAAGATTGGGAGATCGGGCACACTGAAAGAATTTCATGTGTAGTG
This sequence comes from Hymenochirus boettgeri, assembly GCA_019447015.1. Lineage (NCBI taxonomy): Eukaryota > Metazoa > Chordata > Amphibia > Anura > Pipidae > Hymenochirus > Hymenochirus boettgeri. The sequence continues at coordinate 126,702,341 of CM033470.1, forward strand.
TCATGGGTTTTGGACCTAACAAAAGGAAGTTTCCTGTGAGTGTAACAAACTTGTGAGTGGCCCTTTCTCTTAAGGACCTTGATCTCAAGGACATAAAAAAAGGACACTTAATCATTTGATGGTTGTATGGTGTGTGTGAAAGTTTGAAAATAAGGATTGTTTGTACTGTTAAAAACTGTGTGCAGGATTGAGTGTGCAGTAAGCAGACTAATCTTTCTTCTTCCAGTTAAAGGGGTGTGCTGGACTTCTATATTCTAGTATTGTACCTGTTGTAATCACAAACAGGCTGCGAAAGGGTTAATAAGTGTTTGGTTTTTTTTCCCTCTCTTTCTGGCTCTTGCACTAATTGGTGTGGGGGTTGGGGCCTATTAGTTAAATAGGATTCACAGTGTTGGGCCTGTGGTTTGGACCTAACAAAAGGAAGTTTCCTGTGAGTGTAACGAACTTGTGAGTGTCCCTTGCTCTTAAGGACCTTGATCTCAAGGACATAAAAAAAAAAAAGAAGGACATTGAAACAAGAAGGGCAATTAAACAAGGTTTGTGCGTCACTGTGTTGGTGTGGTGTATTAGAAGGGACAGTTTTGTCAGTACCATGCAATGTGCATCCTGCCACATGTATAGGAACCTGGAGCAGACGTTCCGGGGAACCTATGTCTGTGTCAGGTGTGAGTGGGTTGCCCGTTTGGAAGCTGAGGTGGAGAGTCTAAGGGGGCAGCTTGCAGCATTGCGGGGATTGGCAGAACTGGGGGGTCAGCAGGCATCTATTTAGGCTTGGTTTCTTTATTTTCACATTCACTTTATGTGAAAATAAAGAAACCAAGCCTAAATAGAGGTGGGGGGTTCGACACCAACTGTCTGCCATGTACAATGCTGTTTTAACACCTTACTCTGGGCGTTCCTATAACACCTCTTAGCCACTATCTAATCACACCCTTAACACCTGGCTGTGATATGCTAATTGGGATTTTCCAGGGTACATAATTGCCACAGATTCTTGTACAAGTCATTCTGAATTGAGAAAGCCAGTCGGATGACTAGCGAAACGTCTTCAAGAACTACATTTCAAGTCCAGTTGATCTAATTGAATACAACAGATATAGCAGTAGATGTAGTTTACTTGGATTTTGCAAAGGCTTTTGATACAGTCCCCCATAGGCGACTAATGAATAAGCTAAGGTCTGTTGGTCTGGGGAGTCACATTTGTACATGGATAGAAAATTGGTTAAAGAATAGGATGCAGAGAGTAGTTGTTAATGGGGCTTCATCATTATGGACTAAAGTGCTAAGTGGGGTGCCACAGGGTTCTGTGTTGGGGCCGCTTCTATTTATTAATGATTTGGAAGTGGGTATTGTCAGCAAGGTTTCTGTGTTTGCTGACGACACAAAACTTTGTCGACCATTAAAAACTTCAGAGGATGTGCAATCGTTGCAAGGGGATCTAGATAGATTATCACATTGGGCTGCTAAGTGGCAGATGAGATTCAATGTTGATAAATGTAAGGTGATGCATTTTGGACTTAAAAATACTTGTGCTACTTATACTATAAATGGCTCTGTGTTAAGTGAATCCCTGTTGGAAAGGGATCTTGGAGTTTTGGTGGATAACAAACTTAAACGTAGCAAGCAGTGCCAGGCGGCAACAGCCAGAGCCAGCATGGTATTGTCTTGTATAAAGCGAGGTATGGATTCAAGGGAGGAAAATGTAATTCTCCCTCTTTACAAAGCATTGGTAAGGCCTCATTTGGAATATGCAGTGCAATTTTGGAATCCTGTGTACAAAAAGGACATCTTTGAAATGGAAAGGGTTCAGAGAAGGGCAACTAAATTAATAAGGGGATTGGGGGAGCTTGAATATGAAGAGAGACTGGAAAAGTTACAATTATGTACGCTGGAGAAAAGGCGCTTGCGTGGGGATATGATTACTGTGTATAAATACATTAACGGGCCATACAATAAACTATCTGGGGCATTGTTCACCAAGAGAACATGTCAAAGGACACGAGGACATCCCTTAAAACTTGAAGAAAAAAGGTTTAGGCTTCAAGCTCGGAAAGGGTTTTTCACTGTGAGAACGGTAAGGCTATGGAACTGTCTTCCAGTGGACGTTGTAATGGCAGGTTCATTGGTCAGTTTCAAAAAAAAGCTGGATGAGTTTCTGCAAACAAGGAATGTTGCAAGTTACTGGTATTGATACATAAAGAAGAGTTGATCCAGGGAAATTTCTGATTGCCACTTGGAGTCAGGAAGGAATTTTTTCCCCCTTCATAAATTTGGTGGGGTTTTTTTGCCTTCCTCTGGATCAACAGTTAGGCAGGAAATGAGGATATTGCTAGATGGGTTGGACTGGAAGGACGTATGTCTTTATTCAACCTCAAATACTATACTATACTATACTATACTATACTACTACAGAGAAAGGTGTGCTGATCACACATAGGCCGGTGTAGGTTTCGGGGCTGCCACTCCCCTACTTCTGGGTCACATGACTGGTGTTCCACCATTGCTTTTATACTGTATACATATAGTGTGAAGTAGAAACATCTACCTGGAGTTCCACCAATATTTGAAAACAAAATACAAGAAAATGAGGACATGGCCTGTAAAAAAAAAAAAAACTTATGGAAAATCAACTCTCAAACTCTTAAACCCTGAGGGGACCAAGATAGGATAGGATAGACTTATCCCAGTTTCCCCCTCTTTTTGGACGCTGTACTTTTTCAATACCCCAAATCTGTACATTATCTGGTTTCCCTTGGAGATATATTAGGGAAATGTTGCACCACAGAATTTTGGGGATTCTTATCTTTTATGTCTTAAATGTGTTCCAAAGTTAATCTGTGGCACCCACAGATTAACATTTATGATTATTATTGTGTATTTAACATCAGGCCCTGTCCCGAAGAGCTTACAATTTAAGCACAATTGTTTTATGCTTACAACCTATCAGTATGTCTTTATGATTATGCGGGAAACCAGAGTGCCCAGAGGAAACCCATGCAAGCATGAGGAGAACATACAATCTCCTTGCAGATGTGTCCAAGGGTGAAATAGAATCAGTGCTAACCATTGAGCCACTGTGTTGACTCCCTTCGTTTTGCAACTAATACTTTCCTGAGGAACATCTCACTTGGGCCACAAACAATAGTAGTTTATGAGCCAGATATATTGATATACTGTATATAACATTTTGTAACAAATTCAGACGGACAGACGGGGTACTCACAGGTACACTTTCAGGGGGAGACCAGTCTGTAGGTTTGGATACTGGAGCAAAAAAGGCTGCTGGGAACTGGTTACCAAGAAGCCAAGGTGCTGCTGGGAACTGGTTACCAAGAAGCCAAGGTGCTGCTGGGAACTGGTTACCAAGAAGCCAAGGTGCTGCTGGGAACTGGTTACCAAGAAGCCAAGGTGCTGCTGGGAACTGGTTACCAAGAAGCCAAGGTGCTGCTGGGAAATGTATGCTGGATACCAAGATTCTGGAACAGGCAAGGTAACGTCACTGGAACAGGCAAGTCAAGTACATCGCTGAACAGGTAAGGAAATTGCTGGATACACGAGAGGTGAGTAGCAGGGTAATGGAGCCAGGGGTAACAAAAAGCTACAATCCAGGAGGACGCCGGCACTTGACTCCTCTGGCGCCGCCCACCTGGAAGTGCAGAGCGGTGTGTAAGTTTTATGGAATTTGATAGCCAAGAAGTAGGAAAAGTTCCATGCCCTACTCAACATTAATGATTAGAACCTTAATTTCACGTACTAAATTGATGGAGAGCAGATCCCATTGCTTGGTTTGACTATTAAAAAAACTGGCAACATGACTACATACTGATAGAGTATACATCCTAGCTCCCTCCTCAAAGGTATCCCTTTAGGCCAATGCCTACAGGCTCACAGGAATTGGCTAAAGGAATTGGCTAAAGAACTGACTTCCAGATTTATGAACAGGGGATACCCCGAAGCCTGGTTAAAAATTGCCTACAAATGTGCAAAATACACTGATCGAGTCAATCTGGTGTTTAAAGACATTTTAAAAGGTCATATTAAAAGGACATATTAAAACTCCCAAACCTAAGGGTAATCATAGAAAACAACAATGATTGGAATTTTGTCCAATCAACTTTGCGTAAGTTTTGGCATGTTTTAAGAGGGGATCAGACCCTTAAAGTGTTGTTACCAGCCAAACCCTTGGTGACAGCTCACAAAGCCCCCACAATCAGGAGGGACAGATGGATAAATAGTTGGGCAAGGGTAAAGTAACCTTTAAATGCAGTAAATGTAAAGCCTGCCCATTCATTGTAGAGGAAAACCACATTCACGAGTTACGCTAAGCAGAGTTTTCACATAAATTTTATTAATTGTAAAATGTTGTTGCCCTAAGTTCACTAGGGCCAGTCTGACTGCTCTGAGTTACAATAGATTTATGTGGAAACTGGTTTCTTTTCCGGACCAGCGACCTCTGATTACTGCTGATGACGTGAAGACTCCCCATCCCATTAGGGATGCATCCGTCATTACTGTCAGATCTGGGGGCCCTATTCTGAATGGGTGAGGGCATACCGTATATACTCGAGTATAAGCCGAGATTTTCAGGTTCTAAAATTAGCCTGAAAATGTAAGCTCGGCTTATACTCGGGTCAAGTTCCTCCCAGGAAGCAGCAAGTGTTTTCTGGGCAGCGGGGCCTTTTGGGCTGGGTATACTGGGCAATTGCCCAGGACCCTGACATCTTTAAGGGGCCCCACAGGGAGGGATTCCTGCATGGCACCACTTTCAAGTTTTTCTCTGCCTGGCTGTCACTATCCCCTAGCACCAGCTGCTGCTCTCTGTGTGCCTGTGCGTACATTCCATACAGTGTGTTAGCTGCCTAGTTCACTGAACACTTCTATGCTTTAGGTCTGCTGCCCACTCCTGGTCTCCGTCCTGGCAGAAATGCAGGGAGGCATTTTTATGGGTTTTTCTGTCCATCACGATCCCCTAGTAGGTTTAACGATCTGCTGTAGTAAGACACTGACTTTCCCCTTTCAGAGCTGCCGGTAAAAGCAACATTGTTTCATCTATTACAAGTGCTGATTAGCAAGGTTGTAGCTCCTGTATCAATATAGAAAGAAGAAAAAGAAGACAGTCTGCACTCCTGTACTAGTATGCAAAAAATTCTTTACTATTATTTACTTTAGGGACAATGTATTATCTAAAAGCATTTAAAACCAAAAGCCTCATACATCAGGTTAGTAAGGTCATCAATATTTACAAGTCAAAAACTGTACATGTACAGTACCCTACTCACTCTATACGGTATCAGAACAACCAGTGTGGCAAAGATGAGGCTGATAAAACACAAACAAAAAGAATAAAAGTTCTTATCGTCAAAAATGGTGCTAATTTTGCCCCAACCAATCAGATGTTAGCTTTCAAATGTTAAATAAGATCTGATTGGTTGGGGCAAAATTAACACCATATAACTCCATATTGTGGACGGGTTTAAAGTGTAAAAAAAGATTAAAAACATTTAAAAAGACATCAATACATCTGAATAAAGTGCCGGAAATTTGTAAATACCCCTATATCAGTAAAAGGATAGTAATCCATATTACTAGTACATATTAGGTCAGTAAAAAGGTACAATCCCCTCCCTACTACTTATCTCTCCTACCGTCTGTCCATGTCACGTCATCCCAATAGGCAGAGTGTACAGGTAGGTCAACGAGGGAGATCCATCTCCAAGGTACAGGAGACAAGGCGGCTAGAGGGGAGGGGGAGTCGGTGCCCCTGGAACAAAGACCGGACGCGTTTCGCTGCAAAGCTTCAACTGCAGCCTACTAACAGCCGTTTTCCAGAGTCCTAATATAGTGTAAAGGGCATCCTATGTCAATCGTCTACGTCACGTAAATTACCTAAGTACCGCGGGCTTCAGAATGAAGCCCCGTGGTACATTAACTCAACTTTAACCCCTACTGGCCCATTTTGAAATCAGCTATACACAGATGTATGTACATAAAAATACAGTCATATATCGTAAGTGCAACTCACACTTTCACCCTTCCCAGTGATTATTTGGATGCATATCACTATGCAGCTCAAAAGTACAGAGTCAAATCCAAATGTGTCATGATTATCCACTCCAGTGTTCATGCGGCAATATTGTGTTTAATCCAAGATCCAGCTTCTGATTCAGGTCTTGTGGCGCTAGGCTCTGTAACTGAAAGATCCAAAAGGCTTCCCGTTGAAGGAGTTTCCTAACAGTATCACTCCCTCTGATGGTCTGTCAAATCTGTTTGATACCAATGCAAGTTAAAGCAGAGGTGGTAGACTTATAATAACATCTGAAATGTTTAGCTACTGCGGTAAGCTTCCGCAGCTGTTACCCTATATATAATCCTATATTTGCGGGTCACGCTGCTTGTGACGTCACTTAGCGTCATAACGCTCCTCAGGTCAGCCAGTGACCGGCGTAGGCGTCATGATGTCTCTCAAAACCGTGGTACGTTGGCATCATGTTCGCTTGTTAGGGAAGCCGGATTTAAAGGGGACAGGTACCCTAAATGTGTACTCAACCAACAATACACCAAACCATTGGAATTTCAAACAGGCAGGTATAACTACATATTATAATATTATTCATATTATAATACCAACAGTGCAAAGCAAAATATATTTATATAATGTTCCCATTACCATATTATTTGTAAAAGAGTCATATTTAGATCACCATATAAGTGTAGAGAGTCTATCCAATTCCTGTATGATCCATATAACCATTGTCCTTGGACATCCACATTTCAAACAAGAGTCCATCCAGTGCTTGAATAATCCATACCATAGCCAAGATATTCCCTCTTAGATAATAACAGCATTTATTATGTAATCTGGGCCACGGGGCAATCGTCGGGAATCAGAAAGAAAAAACTCAGGATCTATAAAGGTTCTGATGTTCTTTAAAATAACAGCAGAATCCACTGGAGATCTGGGCCACAGGGTAACCGGAAGGGCAAAACTCCGCAATCCACAGGATGCAAACTCCAACCAATTCACCACTCAGGTACGTATTCCTCATTAGTCCAATAGTCTTCTATTATGATTAAATCGCATGACAAACCGTATATCATCTTAAATTAAATAAGGACTGTAAGGTCCCATTCCTTGTTTAAACCATTATGGGAGAGCGTGCCCAGTTTATGAATCCATTTGGCTTCACACTGAAACAGTCTTTTTTGTATGTTCCCCCCCCCCCTCTGATATCCATAGATACAGCATCTAAGCCCATACAGTGCAGACCTTGAGTTACACACCCATGACAATGTAGAAAATTACTTGCAACACTGCTTAATGTTTAGTGGGTTTCAAGGTTCCTTGCAGCTAACTTGATATTCGACATATGATTATTATTATTATTGATTTATATAGCGCCAACCTCTTCTGTGGCACTTTACAATTACATACAGGGTAATACATGTTATACAAAGTCATACTGATTACATACACAGGTAATACATAATCTAAGTAAACAGAGTGTGAAGTTTCTTACAGTAATACCGTGATACAATAGGAAAGAGGACGCTGCCCAAAGAGCTTACAGACCAGAGGATATGGGGGTGAGACATAAGGTGACAGGAATCATTAGGCTGCAAATAGCTTGGCAGTGGAGCGTGAAAGGCGGATTGGATCATATTGGGTAGTAAGAGGGGTAATGTTTAGGCCAGGTTATATGCTAGCCTAAAGAGATGGGTTTTAAGGTTACGTTTGAAGGTGTTAAGGGACGGTGATTAACGGACAGACAGAGGAAGGGAGTTCCAGAGCAGAGGGGCAGCAGGAGTAAAGTCCTGAATGCGGGCATGGGAAGACGTGACCAGGGTAGATGAGAGAAGGGTATCGTTTGCGGAGCGGATGTTGCGCCTGGGACAGTATCGCTGGATCAGCTCTGAGATATATGGAGGGGCTGTGTTGGATAGTGCTTTATAGGATAAGGTAGGCAGTTGAGGGACTGACAGTGGAGAGGCATCAGAGAAGCGAGAAGAAAAATGAATGAGCCGGGCAGCAGAGTTGAGAATGGATTGAAGCGGTGCCAGGCGGTTGTTTGGTAAACCACACAGGAGTGTGTTGCAGTAGTCTAGCCGGTATGTGATTAGGGCATGGACTAGGATTTTTGTAGCTTCCATCGAGAGGAAGGGTTGAATGCGGGAGATGTTTTTGAGTTGGAGCCGACAGGAGTTGGCAAGCGAATTGACATGAGGTTTGAAGGAAAGATCGGAATCTAGCTATTCTAGTTATTCCCAGGAAGCGGACATGAGGAGATGGGGATATGGGTGTGTTATTAATATTAATAGTAATACTAGGGAGGGGAACAAATCGTGAGGGTGGGAAAAGGACAAGTTCGGTCTATGTTTAGTTTGAGGAAGCGGGAGGACATGAAGGCAGAGATGGCACTAAGGCAGTCGGGGACCTGGGTTGTCAGCTAGGGGAGATCTGGGGTAGAGATGTAAATTTGGGTATCATCCACATACAGGTGATACTGGAACCCAAATTAACTAATGAGTTGTCCAAGGCCATAGGTGTAGATGGAGAAAAGAAGAGGACCGAGTACCGAGCCTTGCGGGACCCCCACAGGGAGGGGGCGAGGAGTGGAAAACACTAAAGGTCCTACTAGAGAGATAGTAGGATAGCCAAGAAAGTGCAGTGTCCTGGATACCTAAGGAGGCCAGGATCTGAAGAAGTAGAGGGTGATCAACAGTATCAAAAGCAGAGGACAGATCAAGAAGAATGAGCAAAGAGTAGAGACCTTTAGATTTAGCACTTAGTAGGTCATTGGTCACTTTAGTGAGGGCAGTTTCCGTCGAGTGGTTAGGGCGGAAGCCTGACTGGAGTTAGCAGACAGGTGACTAACCAGGTCAGCATAGACATGTCTTTCCAGTAGTTTGGAAGCAAAAGGGAGAAGGGAGACAGGCGAGCAGACGGCTCAAGGGATGGTTTTTTAGGTATAGGGGATACAATGGCATGTTTAAATATAGAGGGAAAAATACCAGTGGATAGGGACATGTTAGAGAGAGAGTGTTACGGAATCTTTAGGATAAGACCTCTATGAGACCCGCTCTGGACGCAGAGTCTAAGTACCTGCCTGTCTTCACCAGAGCCTCTAATGGTGAGGATGTTTTGCGGCGAACAGATACCAGGTCGCGACTCCAGAGGAGAGAATCACAAAGGCCAATCCCACAATGTGGAGAGGCAACAGAGTTGGAAATCGGAGTAACTAGGAGGTAGGAACTGTAGAAGGTATGAAGAATAGGAGGCAAGTGCTGTGGTAGATATGCAGACCAGAGATAGGAGCTGTGGTAAATAAGCAGACCGGAGGTAACTGGAAGTAGGGCCGTGGTAGGTATTCGGACCAGTGGTAGGAGCTGTGGAGGGTATGCAGACCGGAGATAACTGGAGGTAGGAGCTGTAGTAGATATTCCCAAAGAACTAGTCAGGCTATAATAGAAGAGCTAAGGTTCAGAGCAAAACAAACTCTGAACTGGCAGCAAGAAGCAAGCTGCCAGGAGGGGCCTAAATAGGCCCCAGTGACTTCATCACCTAAATAGGCCCCAGTGACTTCGCCCACGTCCTCGAGTCACTGAAGACGCGCGGGCGGGCGAGCGAGCGGTCCGTGTCAGAGGCGCGCCCCTGCGTGCGACCGCCGGAGAGGGATCCTGGCCTCGGGGAAAGGTAAGTACCTGACAGAGAGTAGAGGCTGGAATGAAGGAAAAGGGGCAATAAGATGCGGGGGAATAAGATGAGAGGGAATGGGTTCGAAGAGGCAGGTGGTGAGACGTGTCCTGGATTTGAGGTTGAATGAAGACATGTCCATCCAGTCCAGCCCATCTAACAATATCCTCATTCCTGCCCAACTGTTGATCCAGAGGAAGGCAAAAAAAAAACCACCAAATTTATGAAGGGGGAAAAAATTCTTTCCTGACTCCAAGTGGCAATCGGAAATTTCCCTGGATCAACTCTACTTTTTGTATCAATACCAGTAACTTGCAACATACCTTGTTTGCAGAAACTCATCCAGCTTTTTTTTTAAACCTGCCACAACAACGTCCACTGGAAGACCGTTCCATAGCTTTACCGTTCTCCCTTTCCAAACTTGAAGCCTAAACCATTTTTCTTCAAGTCTTAAGGGATGGCCACATGTCCTCTGACATGCTCTATTGGTGAACAATGCTCCATGCTCCAATGCTTTATTGTATGGCCCATTAATGTATTTATACACAGTAATCATATCCCCACGCAAGTGCCTTTTCTCTAGCTTACACAATTGTAACTTTTCCAGTCTCCATATTCAAGCTCCCCCAATCCCCTTCTTAATTTAGTTGCCCTTCTCTGAACCCTTTCCATTTCAAAGATGTCGTTTTGTACATAGGATTCCAAAATTGCATTGCATATTCCAAATGAGGCCTTACCAATGCTTTGTAAAGAGGGAGAATAACATTTTCCTCCCTTGAATCCATACCTCTCTTTATACAAGACAATACCATGCTGGCTCTGGCTGTTTCCGCCTGGCACTGCTTGCTTACTTTAAGTTTGTTATCCACCAAAACTCCAAGATCCCTTTCCAACAGGGAATCACTTCACACAGAGCCATTTATAGTATAAGCAGCACAAGTATTTTTAAGTCCAAAATGCATCACCTTACATTTATCAACATTGTCACAGCAGCCCAATGTGACAATCTATCTAGATCCCGCTGCAATGATTGCACATCCTCTGAAGTTTTAATGGTCGTCAGCAAACACAGAACCTTGCTGACCATATCCACTTCCAAATCATTAATAAATAGATTAAATAGAAGCAGCCCCAACACAGAACCCTGTGGAACCCCACTTAGCACTTTAGTCCATAATGATGAAGCCCCATTAACAACTACTCTCTGCATCCTATTCATCCTATTACTGTACTTCCTCAAAAAAAGCCAAGCAAGTTAGTTTGACAAGATCTATTCCTCCTAAATCCATGCTGGTTACTACTTATATGTCAGTCTTTGAAACATTACTCTCGAAAACAGTCCTTATTAAACTTTCCAGTATCTTCCCAACCACTGAAGTTAAACTTACAGGCCTATAATTACCCAGCTCTGAACGACTACCCTTTTTGAATATTGGAATAAAATCTGCCTTTTTCCAATCCAGAGGTACACCACCGGACATGAGGGAATCTGCAATATTATGGATAAGAGAGATGAAAGTCCCTGTTTTGTTATAGTGGTGAAGCTTATTAGGGGGCACGTAAAGGGATTAACCAATGAAGGGAGGCTAGACAGTGCAGTGGTAGGGGTAGAGACGGAGGGGATGAGTAACAAAGGGAGGTTGGGCAGTGCAATAGTATTGGTTGGAAGCTGTAGTGAGGAGCTCGGGCACACAGGAAAACCACTTCGGATGTTTTCAATTTTCTCTTTGAAATATGAGACTATTTCATCAGCCGAAAAAAGGGGTGGGCGGAGGAGGTGTCGAACATAGCGGGGAGTGGAATACTTTGAAGATCTGTTTGGGGTTATGGGATTGGGAGGATATGAATGAAGAGAAGTAGTTTTGTTTGGCTAGGACAAAGCACCTCTGATCCGACAAAGGAAACTTTTAAATTCGAGAAAGTCGATATTTTTGTTATTCTTGTGCCAGCATCGCTTGGCTATACGAGATTGCCTTTTAAATCTGGTCCGTAAAGCCATGGTTCTTGAGACCAAGGAGATGGGTGGATAAGGAAGCAACAGAGTCAAGGGCATTAGAAACAGTGTTATGGTGGTGGACAGCTGCAAGGTTAGGGTCAGAGAAAGGGGGTACTGAGTTAAGTTGTTGGAGAGGGATAGAGAGCGAATGGTGGTCGAGATTCCGCAAGTCCCTGCATCTGTACATCTGGTTGTTAGGGTTTATGGCCGGGACAGATGACACAAGATTAAATTTGAGAAGATTATGATCGGACAGAGGGATGGGTGAGTTGGAGAAGTTAGATATGGAACAGAGGCGGGTAAAGACCAGATCCAGTGTGTGCCCATTACAATGGGTCTGGGCAGAGGACCATTGGGTAAGGCCAAGGGAGGAGGTAAGAGAGAGAAGTTTAGTGGCCACAGTATAGGGTAAGGTACTACCTGGGTCGAATCATAATTATATTGATTATACAAAAGTCTAAAAATCCCCACGATGGACAGCTTCATTGATTCATGGAGCTTCATATTCATGGAGCCGCTGGATAAGTGTTTCTGAATAAAGCAGTTATTATAACAATCCTATCTAAACATAACCAATTTATTTTGACATTTCCCAATTCGTTTCGTCTGTCCCTCTTTCTGATATGATCAGTTTACTTTCTGTACTGGGTTTAGGTTGCTATAAGCATAGCGTAATGATTGGTTTCTGAACAAGATCCATGGGGACCCTTGTGTTACAATTTAGTATATTGTTTTGTATTGATGCTGTCAATTCTTCCATTCGCATGATGTGATTTAGTTCTATAATCCATTCTTTGTTGGGTGGGCATGTTGTTTGTTTCCAGTATCTGGGGAGTACTGTTCTCCCAGCTGTTAGGAAGAATCTTAGGAGGCTCTTTTTTATATGTGTAATTGAGCCCGGGATCATTGATAGTAGTATGATTTGGGGTTCTGCTGAGATATTATTTGCTGTGATCATATTGTATACTTCTATGATGCTGTTCCAATATGGTTGGATGGTCGGGCATGTGAGCCAGATGTGTGTCATTGGGCCTTTGTCTGTCATGCATCTCCAGCATCTGTCTGTGTGTTCGGGTAGATCTTTTGCAAATTGTTGGGCATTTACCATCTGGATAGTAGTTTATAGTTTGTTTCTTGTGCTTCACATGAGATTATAGGTGTGTGTTAGGTAAAGCTCGTTTCCCATTGTGGTTTGGAGAATTGGGTGTTTAATTCTTTTCCCATTTAGTAACATAATTGGGGTGTTGGGGGTGTTTGCAATTTGTAGGATCCGGTATAGTTTTGAAATTGAGCGTTGAGGTGGGGAGTTGCTAGCAGAGTTTTTCAAAGTCTGATCTACCTGTGTGGCGGAAGTATATTTTTTATAGATTTTATGTAGTGTGTGTAGTGTGTATATACTGGAATTCCTTTCTCTTATCGATATGGGTATCTCCATATATTTTTCTGCTGTTATTGGATTGTTTACCACAACGATTTAATGAATGGATCATCTGTTTTCATCATTTTAGAAAGGTTTTAGAGCAAAATCCTGGTGTGAAAGATTTGTTGTTCATTATAGTAGTTAGTGGACCAGGATGGGTCGTCAGTCTGCTGTTTTAAATTTTTTGTCCCATTGGTGCAGGATCTGGGTTAAATAGAAGGATGCGTTTGTATTGCGGGTCTGCCACCTTGGGCATGCCGTTAGAGTTTTTAAAGGAATCGTTGATGTTTAGATATGATTTGAACCCATTGTGTTTTCGATATGGTGAATCCAGTCCAGGATGTGTGTTAGTTGGGCTGCTCCTGATAGGTCTGGATATCTGGGAGGCTCCCTTGTTTTTAGTTTCAGTTAGAGTACAATAGTTTATCCTGTGGTGTTTCTTTGCCCATACAAAGTTAATATTGTCTGTTGGTTGATTGAAAGAAACCTGTTGGGGGGGTGATTGGTATAGACTGAAAGATATATAAAAGTTTCGAAAGTATATCCATTTTAATTATATTAAGTCTGCCCAACCATGAGTAGCATTTTTTATTCCAGTGTGTGTAAGTCGGAGGAGATACGTCTAAGGATTGGTAGATAATTGAGTTTTATTAATCTCGATAAATCTTTGGGTATTTTAGTCCTAGGTATGGGATGGCTTCTGGTTGCCATTTGAAGGAAATTGGCTTGTATACATGTAGTCTTCTCGGGGGGAGTGATATGTTGAGTCCATCTGATTTGTTGTAGTTTACTTTAAAATTATTGACTCTGTTGTATAGTGTTTCATGTAGTAATGAAGGAAGAGATATATGTGGTGAAGTTTGGAAAAGAAGTAGATCATCTGCATATGCTGCTATTTTGTATTGGTGGGTGTTAAGTGTTATCCTTTGATGTTCGGGTTATTTCGTATTGCGTTGATAAAGTGTTCCATTGTCAGTATGTTATAATAGGGGGGAAGGGGGCAGCCCTGGCGTGGTGTGGACAGAGGTCCATTCGTTCGTACTCTGAGGGTGTTCTGTGTGTATAGTGCCATAATTTTTTGGATGCAATTATGTCCCATTCCTGTTTGTGATAGAGTTAGTTCTAGAAAAGGCCAATCTACTCTATCAAATGCCTTTTCGGCATCTAGTGCTATAGGCATAGTGGGATATGTTTTTTTTTAGCATAATCTATTAAAGAGACTGTTTTAATTATATTGTCTCTGGTTCTCTGTTGGGATACAAACCCAGCTGGTCGTTGTGTATCAGTTAGTGATAAGTTCCTTTAGTCTTGTTGCTATTAACTTTGCATATATTATGAGATCAAAATTAATTAGTGAAATGGGGCAATTACTGCAAAGTGTCTGATCTTTCCCGGTTTTAGGGATAACTACAATTTGGGCTTCTAAGGATTGTGGGGGGAAGGGTGGTGTGATGAGATGGTGTTGAATGAATCTAGTAAAAAGGGGTGTAATTTCTTTTTTAAAGGCTTTATAGAATAGAGTAGAGAATCCGTCCGGACCTGGCTTTTCCCTGTGGGTAGGGATTTTATCGCAATAGTAATTCTTGGTGGTGGAATGGAGTCTCTAGAGTTTCTATTTGGTTATTGTGAGCATGTGAATTGGTGTATTGTTAATATAAGTAGCTTCTCCTGTGGAGAGAATTGTTTGGTTGAGAGTTTGCTTGGGGATTAACATTGTATAATTTGGCATAGAATTCTCTAAAGGTGGATGAGATTCTCCGACTTACAAACACATTGACCCCTTCATTTCTAATCTTTGCTATGTTTAGGTTATTGTTCGGGTATGTAGTGACCGAGCCAAGGAATGCTGCATTTGTTGCTGAATTCATAAATTTGTCGTTGTTATAGTTCATTTGGGTGTTGTAGATTGTGTCGTGGTTCTTTAGGAGTTCTTGCTTTGCTAAGTGTAGGTGTGTAATCTGTATCGGATTTGGGGTTTATGTTTTGTTTCTAGTGACCATACTGTTTGTGTTAGTTTTTCTATGTGTTTTCTTTGTTCCTTTTTAATTCGTGATCCTTGTTGAATGAGTGTACCTCTTATGACGCATTTCATTGCTTCCCATTTATATGGGGGTGCTGTGTTGTCTGAGGTATGTATTTCTTTGAATTCTGATATCGTTTTTTGTATAGCTGCTATGCATGTGGGGTTATTTAGTAATTTGTCGTTTAGTCTCCAGTTCCAGCCTCCTTTTGTGCTATTAGGGATTGTGAGTTTTAGAAAGATGGGTGCATGATCAGACCATGTGATGAGGCCTATGGAGGTGGTTATATTCCAGCTAAGTAGTGGTTGTGTAATTAGCCACATATCTATCCGGCTATATGAGTGGTGGACATGGGAATAAAAGGTATAGTCTTTATCCAGTGGAAAAAGAGTACGCCATGGATCCACTAAGCGGTATTCTTCCAGTTTGTGTTTGAGTCTCTTGAGATCTTTATATGGGATTTTTCCGGATTTTCCGCCTTCCGAACTTCCGATTCACGGATTTTTCGTATTTTCGAAAATTTTCGAAAATATGGGAAAACATGCATTTTCGAAAATTTTCGAAAATACAAGGATTTCTCTTAATTCCTTACATACGTATTTTCGAAAATATTCGAAATTACGAGGATTACTTGTATTTTCAAAAATACATATCTTCGAAAATACATGAAAACTCGTAATTTCGAAAATTCCCGAAAATACGTGAAAACTCGTAATTTTGAAAATTTTCGAAAATACGAAAAATCTCGTTATTTCAAGGGTATTTTTAATTTTAACGGGTCCGCTCATGGATTTTCGAATTTTCGAATTTTTTTGAAAATTCGCGGATCCTCGAGCGGACCGGATTTTGCGAAGTTCGGACATCTCTAGTTGAGAGTAAGGTTAAAGTCACCGCCAATGATGACCTGACCCTCGCTGTAATCTTGTAATTTGGATAGGTATGTTAATCTTGTGTTTATTTGTTTGGTGTTAGGAAGGTAAAAATTAGCTATCGTGATAATTTTGTTCTGTATGTTTATCTTAAGAAATAAGTATCGTCCCTCCTTGTCACTGAGGGAGTCAATTATTTGGATTTGGCATTTTTTGTGTATGGCTATAGCGACTCCTTTTGATCTTGTTAATGGGTTGTTGCTGTAGTGCCATTTCGTGTAGTATTTATAATGAATGGGTGGGGATGTATGTGTTTTGAAGTGGGTTTCCTGGAGTAGTAGGATATCTATGTGTTTTTTATGCATTTCCCCCAAGATTTGGTGTCTTTTCTTAGGATTGTTAAATCCTTTTACATTATACGAGCAGATCCTTACTTCTGTCATCTACTTTTCTATAATCATCCAGCTGCTCATTGAGAAGTGGGATATACCAAGGTAGGATATTTATAGGGTGGGGGAGAGGTTGGGGAAGGAAAAGTTTGTTAGTAATATACTGTAGCTTATCATATAACATTTTATATACATAACAGGTTTTTAACAAAACAATTATAGCAATTAACATTAGAATTTCAACCTTGTAACTGTTAAATTGTTTTTTGAATGGTTGTGGCATGGTTTCAGTCTTTATGCCAGTGGCTATCAGGGGATATTGTCCAGTAGCCAGTTACCTTTGGGGGTAGGGAACTTTCAGTTCACGAGGTAGATACATGG
This sequence comes from Hymenochirus boettgeri, assembly GCA_019447015.1. Classification (NCBI taxonomy): domain Eukaryota; kingdom Metazoa; phylum Chordata; class Amphibia; order Anura; family Pipidae; genus Hymenochirus; species Hymenochirus boettgeri. The sequence continues at coordinate 126,719,108 of CM033470.1, forward strand.
GTTTCTCCCTTTAGGTGCTATGGTATTTTCCATATGATTGGTAAACCATTTGGTGTATGGTATGGTTTGATTTGCCTTCTATATAGTTTATATGTTTTTGTATATATATATATATATATATATATATATATTATAAAGAGAAGTAAAAATATTTATCTGTGCTTGCTTTGTCATTAAATTATTAATGTTCAGAGACTGCTCCTAATTGCCCCCCAACTTTCTTACTTGTTGCATTCTTGTAGTGTCTGCGACACTTATAATTTCTGCACAGCCTCTCCATAGACCCTGCGATTATTTTAATTTTTATTTTAAGGTAGGCCAGGTTCCTACCTTTTAAAACAAACCATCAACCACCCATAGGTCCCATGAGTGGGAGGGGCCACAGGAGGCTGCAAGGGAAAGGCCCAAGGGGGCTGCAAGGGAAGGAGCCACTATGGGTGTGCAAGGGGAGGGGCCCCCGGACCCACGAGTGGGAGGAGCCACAGGGCCTGCAATTGGGAGGGGCCACAGAGCCCGTGAGTAAGAGTGGCCACAGAAGGCTGCAAGGGAAAGGCTCAAGGGGGCTGCTAGGGAAGGGGCCACGTGGCCCACAAGTGGGAGGGACCACATGACCCATGAGTGGGCAGGGCCACAGAGCACATGAGTGGGAGGAGCCACAGGAGGCTGCAAGGGAAAGGCCCAAGGGGGCTGCAAGGGAAGGGGCCAGAGTGGGTCTGCAAGAGGAGGAGCCATGGGTGCCCACGAGGAGGAGGAGACACAGGGAAGAGGGACTGTCACATGGTTTCAGAGCAGGAAGTGCAGGGGATCTGTTGATGCTGCTCCCATATCACACATATAAATGTAAATTTCTTCAAAACTATGTAAAATAAATAATGAAAGTAAATTGCAAAAATCCCCAGGAAAGCAATTTCTGTCAATTTACCTAAAGTCATTTTTGGACTCCCCACTTCTCTCTTTTCTCTGTTGATTCTCTGAAATGTTTCAGAATGTGTGCTGGCAGGTTGGTAAATATCCTAGTAATAGGTCAGAGAAAGAGAACATATAATCATTTCTGGTTCTGGAGTGACAGGCCTTTCCCTGTAAATGCTGTGATTTCAAATGACGATTTTTCAGAATTTACCGCTTAGATTTAAAGGAACACTAAAGCCAAAAAAATAACTATTTGCCATTCGTTTGTATTATTCACAGGGAGGTGAGAACGCTTATTCTCACCTCCCGGTGAATAATATTACGCTCGGGGGACCTGGAACTTACCTTACCGCCATTCCACTCGCAGCCGCTTCTTCATTGAACAGCTGTTCTCTCCCGATCGCGCGCCCTATCTTTTGTATTGGCGCGCATGCGCCTAAGAAAGGGCGCACGGTCGGGACAGATCGGCTGTCAGTGAAGGAGTGGCTGCGAGTGGATCGGCTGTAAGGTAAGTTCCAGGTCCCCCAAGCGTAATATAATTCACATGGAGGTGAGAATAAGCATTCTCACCTCCCTGTGAATAATACAAACGAATGGCAAATAGTTATTTTTTTGGCTTTAGGGGAGTTTAGTGTCCCTTTAAAACCTGTAAAGTTTTAGTGCAGTGGAATCTTGCTGTATCTAAAAGTACAATTTAGTAGAGTAAAGTACAATAGTAAAGATACCCTTTAACATCCTGTAAAATCCAAATTAGGATGCTCATGAGACTAGCTTAGCCATGCCTGCTGAGGTAAGCCATCTTCTGATGCTGGATATGTGGTTAAAGGTCTGCCCGATAATAAGGGCTGCACTGCTAGTAGCCTTTATCAATGCTGTTTTTAAGGACATGAGATAATGGACAGACTGATTCGTGGCTATGTTCCCTTCCTGTTCTGCCTTATACAACATTAACAACAATGGACATGCGGTGTCCGCCATTTTAAACTGGACATTCTGCAGTGTTTGTTCCAGTGAGTTGTGGAATTTGGAGGATTCACTGCCAATGGAAAGTAATGCAGGGTCAAGCTTAGGGGCTGTATAGTCCTTCATGTCAGAGATCCCTTAATAATTTCTCAATACCTGGTCATCCTCTTTCACCAGAGTTGATCTGAAAGCAAGCTGAGCAAAATTAAAAACCTCTGACTTGTCAGAAATAGCCTAGCGCTGGAAAAAAGTTTTGAGGGGGGGCTCTTTACCTGTTTACCCCACACAAGCCTATCTGCAGCTCACTTAATCTGCCCCTTTCTGAAGAGGCAGAAGATCTGGCATGGGGGGCTGAGCAATGGTGCTGGTGATGTCATAGCTCATGGTGCTAGCTAGAAACACTACCCTTTATACTGCTGTAAGCTTAGATAGATTGCAGCTAGAAGCATGATTCTGGAGTCATTTTAAAGTTAAAATAAATATCAACAAATTTGCAGGCAGGTTCTATCAGTCTACCAATGCCTGATATTATTGGCCTTCCTTGTGGTACATCTTGATTGATTGATTCTTTTTTTTATTGTCACAGTACTCGAAGAGTCCGTGAAAATTAACTTCGCAAATAAGTACAGGTTGAACAGTTTAAGTGCAGCAACAAACAGTAGCCGTATACATAAATATTAAAGTACAGAATAAAAACTAACAATGTAAAAGATTCATAGATACAAAGTTACACAACAATAACAATTTAACAGGCTAAGAATTTAAAAAGGCAATAGATGATGGATAGAAACTGTTTCTAAATCTACATGTTTTACTTAAAATATTTCAAAACCGTCTCCCAGAGGGTAATAAGGCAAAATAATGATTTGGGTGAGTAGGGTCTGTAATAATCTTATTAAGGATCTGCGTTTAAGGAATATAACCTCAACTGACTGTGCATATTTGACAATTCGCTGGGGGCAAGGTAGCTCTGCTTTAGTGCAATTCCCATGCCAAACAAGAATGTTATACGTTAAGATACTTTCAATAGTACAAAAGTAGTAGTAGTAGTAGTAGTAAAAGTTAATTAGTAAAGCCCGGGGGAAATGCCCCTTTTAAAGCAGCCTAAGAAAAAAGAGTCTCTGTTGGGCCTTCTTAAAGGGACAGTTCAGTGGAAATTATCAATATTTGTTAAATTGTTAGTTTGTGTAATGCCTTCTTAGTTATTCTACATATTCTCTCCCATTTTGAAAAATCAGTTGATTTCATACCCGTTGCTGTTCCCTGGTGTTGACATTAGTGAGCTGACATTTCAGGTTCTAATGGTCCTTTTTCTTCCAAGGATGCACCACATCCTTGGAATGTTCCTAACAGTAATTTCTACTGATTGGCTGTTGGATGGGTCACACATGCTCAGATCTCTACTGAGCAGCTGAATCAACCCAGGCGCTGGGTCAAGGGCAAGACCATAATGGTTTATACTAGGGGTCCTGCAAACAGGATGTCCATATTTCAGTTGTATTTATTTATACACAGACAAAATGCTGAATTGGCAGATTAAGGTCATTGGAATGAAAAAATACTGCTCTTTTTTTCTGAAAAGTACATGTATTTGCACTGAACTTTCCCTTTAACACACTCCTTAATATCCCCCCCCCAAGATAGATCAGAATTAAGATGTGTACCCAGAAATTTAATCCCATCCACCCTCTCCACCTCCATACTATTTATATCCAGTGGCTGGTATGATGCAATTTTAAGCGGCATAAGAAAGTCAAAGATCATGTCTTTGGTTTTAATAACATTAATGTGCAGGTTATTTATATTGCACCAATTTATTAGGGATGTGATCTCTGCTCAATACTCTGTCTCATCATTATTTTCAATTAACTCCAGTAAGGTGGTGTCATCCCCAAACTTCACCATATGATTTCTACTTGACTTAGCAATACAGTCAAAGGTAAATATAGAGAATAGAAATGGGCTGAGTACGCACCCCTGAGGGACACCAAGTATGTAGCACGTACAGTTGAAGCATTTCCATTAAACATAACCCACTGTCTCCTACCCAAAAGAAAATTTCTTATCCATCTACACAGGAAAAATCAACACCCAACCCCTCCAATTTATTGCAGAGTGCTGGAATAGGGACAGTATTAAAGGCAAAACTAAAATCGAGAAAAAGTGCTCTCACATAGATGTTTGGCTTGTCTAAATGAGACAGGCAAGTGTGGATAACATAATTAACAGAGTCCTCTGCAGTTCTATTTCTTTTATATGCAAACAGGAATTTATCATCTGATGGTAATATATATTTTGTCAACATACATAGTATCACACGCTCAAAACAGAGATGTGAGGACAATTGGTCTGAAGTCATTTGGTACAAGTGATTGTGCTTTTTTCGGTATAGGTATTATACAAGATAACTTAAAAAGGCCAGGCACAAAACCAGAGCCTAGTGATGCATTAGACCCTTTCTGATTACCGTAATAAGAAATCTAACCCCTGACCACCATCCTTGTGAGTTGGAATCAGAGAACATGGATTCAAGTTTCCCTTTATATTCCCACTTGGCCTTCCTGATTCCCAATCTGAGGGCACTTCTGGCCTGGCCGTAAGCCTGTGAGCTGCAAGATTTAAAGCCACAGTTACGTGTTTTCAGTAGACCTCTGACTTCGCCATTTAACCATGGTTTTTGGTTGGCATAGATGGGTATCTTTTTAACAGAGGTCATCCCTGAAATGGCATTATTAATATAATCCACCACCTTCTTGGTAGACTTATTGATGTCATCTTTACATGACATTTTACAACAATATATTAATGAGTCAGTATGCTGAAACAGCTGTTTTAGAGATAAATCAGCATTTTTATTGTGGGGGTTAAAATGGTCTGCATTTTACCACAAGATATTCTAAATCAGGTGAGCAGAAAGAGGATAGGACAGAATTATTTGCACCCCAGATGTCATTGGTAAAAATACATAACCCACCACCCCTATTTTTCCTACACTTGCCCTCCTCCCTGTCAGCCCTAAACAAAGTCCACCCGTCAAGTCCAGCATACAGTTCGGAATCCCATCTGTGAGCCAATTCTCAATAAAAAGTAACATATTACAGTACCTATATGATGAATTAACTGCTATCCTAATTTTGTCCGTTTTATGGAGTAATGCACGGACATTTGAAACAAATAGCCTAGGTAGGGAAGTTCTGCAAGGTTTATTGTGGATACACATACAAAATCCTTGTGCTACTTATACTATAAATGGCTCTGTGTTAAGTGAATTCCTGTTGGAAAGGGATCTTGGAGTTTTGGTGGATAACAAACTTAAAGGTAGCAAGAAGTGCCAGGCGGCAACAGCCAGAGCCAGCATGGTATTGTCTTGTATAAAGAGAGGTATGGATTCAAGGGAGGAAAATGTAATTCTCCCTCTTTACAAAGCATTGGTAAGGCCTCATTTGGAATATGCAGTGCAATTTTGGAATCCTGTGTATAAAAAGGACATCTTTGAAATGGAAAGGGTTCAGAGAAGGGCAACTAAATTAATAAGGGGAGCTTGAATATGAAGAGAGACTGGAAAAGTTACAATTATGTACGCTGGAGAAAAGGCGCTTGCGTGGGGATATGATTACTGTGTATAAATACATTAACGGGCCATACAATAAACTATCTGGGGCATTGTTCACCAATAGAACATGTCAAAGGACACGAGGACATCCCTTAAGACTTGAAGAAAAAAGGTTTAGGCTTCAAGCTCGGAAAGGGTTTTTCACTGTGAGAACGGTAAAGCTATGGAACTGTCTTCCAGTGGACGTTGTTATGGCAGGTTCATTGGTCAGTTTCAAAAAAAAGCTGGATGAGTTTCTGCAAACAAGGAATGTTACAAGTTACTGGTATTGATACATAAAGTAGAGTTGATCCAGGGAAATTTCCGATTGCCACTTGGAGTCAGGAAGGAATTTTTTCCCCCTTCATAAATTTGGTGGGTTTTTTTTGCCTTCCTCTGGATCAACAGTTAGGCAGGAAATGAGGATATTGCTAGATGGGTTGGACTGGATGGACGTATGTCTTTATTCAACCTCAAATACTATACTATACATGTTCCAGCTCTTTTTCCTCTCTTCCGTCTGCGGTTCCTCCTGGCATGATGATGGATCTTCCACCAATCCGCCCAGCGACTCCATGGTTGAGAGAAGCCACTTGGGCTCCCCCCAGTGCCCCCATTCGTAGCTCTGGCATCACTTAAACCTGAACCCCTACTAGCATCCAGCCAACCACCCCTCAGCTGTGTACCTGCAGGAGGGACCTGGAGACATCTGTTCTCTTATGCAACATGTTAAATGTAGGGATAATCAGGCATTCCAACCATAAGAAACAAGCTTCCATCAGAGTGCCCTCTCCAGTTTTTTCATCAAAAATCATCCTAAGCTTCTTTTGGACCATTTCTGTGGAATCAGAGGGTAATTTACTACAGTTCTGCTGATTGTGCAATTGCCTCCTGACCTCTTTTACATACATTGTGGAATTCCCACATTCCCACACGTGTCAGTCAACATCACGCATACTCTGAAGTTCAAAGATTGTGTTAATTTCAGCTCTACATAAATTTAAATAAGTCAAAATGGAGCTGCTAACATACTTAAACTCTTTTAACATTATGTCATAAAGCACCTGTAGATTAGGGAAACCTGTTTTTCTACCTGTCTTTGTTCCTTAAAATAAGCTTTAAGCACAAGCCACCTGCAAAAAGTTATAGATCTTTAACAACATTGAACTTGTCTAGACCATTATTTGGACAAAATGATAACCCTTTAGATAATACTTGCTAAACATCATACTTATTACCTACCCCAAAAAGCACAAGGATTGATCAAAATTAGGTTACATATTGGTCTTCTCTGTATTATGTTATTTGGCCATAAACTGGTTTGTATTCCACAGGTTAAGACCATTAAAAGAGATGTCTTCCGAATATATAAATCTTGAATACTGTGAAGAAGAAGTGTGTGTGTGGCTTACCTGGACTGATAAAAACAGTGATTTTCATGAGAAAAGTATTCGACAGTTGTCCCAAGAGGCACGAGCTGGTAACATTCATGATGAGACTATTTTAACATATTACAGGTACTGATATATATATATATATATATAAAATATGAACAATAATATATATTAATATTTATAATATTCTGTCTGACACTGTTATTTACAGCAAATTTACAAGTCTAAATTTTACCTAAATATTTTTCCAACAGTTTCACTGTTTATAGTTTCAGTATAAAAACCCTAAATGCATCACATTATATTTATCAGCATTGAATCTCATCAGCCACTCTGCAACCAATTTTGACACCTATCTTAATACCCACTTTGTAAACAGATAAAATAGAAGTGGCCGCAGTACAGAACCCTGAAGCACACCACTTAGAACTTTAGCCCACATGTATAAAGCTCCATTGACAGCTACTCTCTGTACATCTAACAACCAACTATCTTTTAATGTACAAATTTCTTTTTTAAGACCAACAGACCTTAGTTTATACAGTATTCACCTATATGACAGTATCAAAATCCTTGCTAGAGCGTTCCTTCTTATTGGCCTCGTCACCGACGGGGAGGAGGGGGCAGAGCCTACCGGAGCAGCGTGTCAGTAAGGCTATGCTGCAAGTTACGCGAACCCAGGGGTGAGGACCTAGCGTGTCAGGTCCTCACCGTGGGTAAAAGGTACTGACCAAAGAAGAGGAGCGGAGGGAAGGTGAGTATAATTGTCCTTTAATAAAAACCAAGCAAGATAGTTTAACAAGATATATTACTCATGAATCAATGCCAATTACTAATAATAAGATCTATTGTATGTAATACGAAGTCCAGTATCTTCGCAACCACTGATTTTAAACAAACAGGTCTATAGTCACCAGGTTGTAAATGAATATCCCCTTTGAATATTGTTGTTACATTGGGGTTTTTTTATGATCCAAAAGCACATTGGTACAAAAGTGAATATGAAAGCACAAGAAACAGTGGTCTAGATAAACACCCTATTTAAAATAAAAATCGCATAATTGCAAAATAAAGGCAAAATGCATGTACTGTATTTCTGAAGTTTGAAATTTGCACATTTGTTTTCGTCAAAAATTATTATTATTATTGCGGATTTATATAGTGCCAACATCTTCCATAGCGCTTTACAATTACATGTATACATTCACATCAGGCCCTGTAGAGATTACAATCTAAGTACATTTGATACAACCTATCAGTATATATTAATGATTGTGGGGGAAACCGGAGTGCCCGTAGAGAACACCCATGCAAGTACGGGGAGAACATACAATCTCCTTGCAGGTGTGTCCAAGGGTGGAATTGAATTCAGGACTTCAGCGCTGCAAGGCATCAGTGCTAACCACTGAGCCACCAAATGTGTCTCTTCATAGGTTATATTAAGTATAAGAGGGAATCCCCAGTCATGAGGTATTTTTCTGGTATTTTTATAGATATTAAAAAAGTTTGCATCACACACAGACACACATATTAATAGAGCTTTGTGCTACCTTGAATAGGGCCTTTTTAAATTCAGTTTTAACTTAAAATTTTCCTTTCTATTAATACATTTGTACAGATTTTAAAGGAGAACTAAACTTAAAATTTATAAAAAAAAAACTAATGTGAAAGTTTTTCTCTAGTAAATTGCATTTAGTACATGTGAGAAATAGATTCTTTAAATAAGAAGGCTTCCATGTTGTTGCAAGTACAACCCACAGCCCATTAAGTCATTAAAAAACCACACCCTCTGACCCCAGTATTCACTGTCTCTGCTGCACGTGCAGTTTTTGTAACACCATATGGAAGTACCTGAAAAAACTTGAAAGCTGAGGCTTTTTCCGACGATCTGCCTGGCGGATTTGTTCTGCCGATTTATCGTATATTTGTACATGGTCGGCAGATTATTGTTATCGTTCTAAGAAAAAATATATGAAAGGTGCATGCGCTGCTTTTCGTAATTTCGCAGTGATACGAACGTTACGTACGAACGTCTACATCTAACAACTATTGCGGTGACTATTATTGCTGTGTGTACAGATGTCGTTTCAATTATGAGGATTAACATTAATAATGTCGTTGAACGTTACTCCGTGGTGGCTCACCTTGTAAGATACCAGTTCTCGTAACACACAGTTCTGAAGGTTGCAAGTTCTAATCCCCAGAGTTACCCTTATTTTTTGTTTCCATTGTGTTCATAGTAAAATAGTTCTACATGTATCAGTGCTCTTTATATTATCTCTGTTAGCCAAGAGGTAAGAGCTCTTCTTTTAGCAAGACAGATTAAATGTACAAGTTGCAGGTTCTATTGCCCAGACTTGGATTGTAGGAGCTAACTCCTACTACTTAGAAGTTGTTTTCATAAATCACCCAATGTCCACATGCAATTAGAATTCTGTTTTTTGTATGTATTATATTTTTGGTCTCTAGTTGCACTTTAATATGGATGTACAACAGCCCAATTTTCTATATATTGTGTGTACATTGAAGGTTTGACCAAGCCTTCTGGGTAATTGTACACCCAGAGTTAGGTCATGTGCTCATTTGAGCAAAGTACCTTAAACTAGAGAGTCAGCTTCAAGCATTCAGGCCACACAGGAGAAGCTGTCAGCTCATGTAGCCAAAAAGGCAAGTACCAGTAGGTTAAGACCCAGTTAAAGAAAGCAACCTTGACGTGGTGACTGGGCTTAAAATAATTTGGCCAACTTAATGAACTAATTGCTTTTATTTATCCAGGGTTTAGCAGACTATTTGTAGTAGCAACCTTATGGAGGTAGCCAATATGCAATTAGAATTGTTTGTGCACTAGAATTCTGTTTTTTGTATGTATTATATTTTTGGTCTCTAGTTGCAATTATAATAATAATTTTAAAAGCTAACATCTGATTCGTTGGGGCAAAATTAGCACCATTTTAAACGATAAGAACTTAAATAACCCCCATGGTATCTAAACTAATTTTTGTAGCATTGTGTACCTTGTGGAACATATAATAGTGACGAAGTAGGAGCGATTCTTCTGGCCATTCCTATTATCTGGCATGCACGCCTATGGTAAAGATAGTAGTAACTTTAACTATTTAGCACTGGACTGCAGGCATACTGTACATATTCCTGCCTCCCAATGGGTGTGGTTTGAGGGTGTGGTCTGTGTTTAGGGGTAGGGCTAAGGGTGCCAGGCTCTTTGGGCCTACAGGCTCCTAAAGTGTGAGCAGTGGTGAGCACACCTACTGTAAGAAGGTGAGTTTCCAATCAGCTGTATCCCAGATGGTGTGAGCTCCTGGCTGAATTTTTGCTAAATTGTGCCTACCAAGAATTAACTACCACAAAGAATGTCACTAACCAAAGGAGAATACTCTGCCACCATGACGAAGGGAGGCTCACACAAAAGTGAAATAAAGAAACTCATGTCATTCTTTGACCCAGAAGAAAAGCTGCGTTAGGAGATCCAAGATGGCGCCAACCATGAGGAGAGCTCCGGTCCAGGTGAAAACGGACAGCCAAAGAGAGCCGAATCCTATAAAAAAGAAAGCAAAACACAATCAACAACAATACAAGCTGGAAATACAACCCACATTGGAACCCAAAATAGAATACAATACAAAGGAAGCACTAATATGCTCCTCACCATCTAGCAATAGCAACATCCCTGCACATGGAGATAAACCAAAGACACCAGGTAAACAATATAAAAATAACTGTTTTAATAATTTATCAGAAGCTAATGCTCCAATTACTATTAAAATCTTAAAAGACATGTTCACATCCCAACATAAAGCTTTTAAAATCTGCTTTAATACAGGATCTAAAAAAAATTAGAAATGATATTGGGGACAGAACATTGCACATAGAAAACAAAGAATTTTTCACATCATATAATGAGTTGGTGGATGCCGACAACTCGCTCAATGATTAACAGAAAACCGCAGCAGATGAGATAATTTAAAGCTGAGAGCAATACCAGAATCAGTAAAAATATGGAATATAAGAACATATGAGGAAGAACGCTACTCACGAGGATCAAGTAAGCATGTCCATTTATTTCTCACATATATTTCCAGGAGACAACAGGTGCAACATCACAGGGCAAGGAATAACTCCAGGCCCACCCGCCTGACGCGTTTCGTGGGTTGGACCCACTTCCTCAGAGGCTGGGTGGTCCCTCCCAACAAGGATATATATATATATACACACACACCCACCCCAGCCCATCCCACCTTTAAACCCAATTAAAGGTAAACACACCTGAATATATGGTGCAACCATAAAGGGAAAGGAAAAGGGTGAAACAATAAAGAAAATAAAATGAGTGAACTAATCATACTAAGGAAACTAAACTGAACCAAAAAATATACAGAAACACCCCCAGTGCAAATTATATGTATAGAATATATACACTAAGGGGCACATTTATAAAGGGGCGAAAATAGCGCCCAAAAATTAGAACGGCAGCAATATGTATCTTGGCCACGATGTCCTGCAGTAATTTTAAGTCCATTCCCGTCGATACTGCACAAGTACAATATCGCCGCAAAGGGACTTAAAATCCCTTCCACGCACCTCTGCCCACCCCGCCTTCGACCCCCCACAACGGCGGCGACCACCCAGCAGCCCCTCCCAACCCCATCCCCGCTCGCGGCCAACATACGGAGTGGGAGGCTAGGAGGGGCTGCTGGGAAGGGGCCGCAGCAGGTGGCCGCGACCACCCACCGTGCACCCCCTCACCAGCAGCCCCTCCAAGCACCCTGCCCTGCCACTGGCGGGGAGGGGAAGGGCCCGATGGGCGGGGTGGAGGCACCCTCCAGCGGGGGCCCTGAGAAGGGCCTTTTTGGGCTTAAGGGGTCCCGCAGCTCAAACCGGGACCCCCCTCCCCGGCCCTATCAGGCCTTTGCGGCACTTGCAAGTGCCCTTGCGGCTCTGACAAGAGCCCTTTGGGGCTTAGGGGCCCGCAGCTCGAACCGGGACCCCCTCCCAGCCCTTAGAAGGGCCCTTGGGCACTGACAAGTGCCTTTGGCGGGGTCCCGCAGCTCGAACCCGGGACCCCCAGTGAGCAGCTCTTAAAAGAGCCCTTGGGTGGCGTCTTCTTTCTTCCAGTCCCGGCGACACCAGCTCCGCTAAGGCCCCCGACCCCCGAGAGGTACCCGTGCGGCCGCCAGGGGTACCCCCGGCGGGCGCCAGTGACCTCTGAGGTGAGTGTTTGCCAGCAGTCTTGATCCGACGCGACGTCTTCAGGCTGGTGACACCAACCCCACTCAGGTTGCCGATGCCAGGCAGGCTCACTGCAGCCGCCAGTGAGCCTGCTGGCACCGCCGGCCTCAGTGGAGCCGATGTTGCCAGCGGCTTCTTTCTTCTATCTTCAGCCATCTACTGCGATGGCATCTGAGTTCCGTGGCAGAGTGCACCTCTTTATATAGGTTTGCAGAAAACCCTAATCCGTTTCTGATTGGTCAATTTTTTAATGCTTGGTTTACATGCTTTACATTAATCAATCAGATTTCATAAACTTTCTTGAAACCCGATATTAGCCATGCAGAACAGTTACCGCCGCTTTATAAATTGAAGCGGCGGTAACTGTTATCACGAAGCGTTAACTTTCCGCGGCCAGTTTCCGACTATTCATAAATCGCGGAAACCGCGATTTTGGTGAAAATGGCAGGAAAAACGGCCGTGAAAAGTTAACAAACCTTTATAAACATGCCCCTGAGTATAGAAACAAAAATGTCCACTGTGGCACACTGTCAGAAAAGCAACATAGTCCCAAATATATAAGGTGTTAAATGAGAATCTATTAAGGTTATAGGCCTTTTGGATATTCAAACTGAAAACTGTCACCCCGGGGGGACTCAATAGAGATTAGGAATTGATATTTGATATTGATTGATATTTGATCAGTAATAACTGACTTTACATCTATCTGTGTTCTGAATCTTTGCTAGTAATCCAGTCTACCCATGGGGTCATTTATACTCGTGTATGGATTCCTATATATACATATTGTAATTGAGTTATATCGAGATATATATTGCTACATACTACATACTACTACTACATTGCTACATACTGCTATTGATTTATTTATTCTCTAATTGCTTTTGTGATGTTTACTCGATGCTCATTCTGGTTTGCCCACTCGTGAAGGATAACAGCCAGGTCTTAGTTTATACCATTTTAAATATAACCATAGATTTCTTAGCACAGGTGATACATCTTTTACATCTTTTAGTTGGTATTTATATATTAATATCAATATTTTATTAAGATCGTCCGGGCTACACCTAAGTATTTCAAATAGGATTTTTATCCATATTTATTCTACTACATACTACTATTATTGGACATATGTCTATACAATGTATTATTATGTTTAATCTGTATCATATTTCTAACTAATTCAATGTCTCATTTAACACCTTATATATTTGGGACTATGTTGCTTTTCTGACAGTGGACATTTTTGTTTCTATACACTTACAGGGAGATTCAATAAAAGTTCTTATCGTTTAAAATGGTGCTAATTTTGCCCCAACGAATCAGAACTTATGTAAGATTTGAAAGCTAACATCTGATTGGTTGGGGCAAAATTAGCACCATTTTAAACGATAAGAACTTTTATTGAATAACCCCCTTTGTGTATATATTCTATACATATGATTTGCACTGGGGGTGTTTCTATATATTTTTTGGTTCAGTTTAGTTTCCTTAGTATGATTAGTTCACTCATTTTATTTTCTTTATTGTTTCACCCTTATGCCTTTCCCTTTATGGTTGCACCATATATTCAGGTGTGCTTACCTTTAATTGGATTTAAAGGTGGGATGGGCTGGGGTGGGTGTGTGTTTATATATATATATCCTTGTTGGGAGGGACCACCCAGCCTCTGAGGAAGTGGGTCCAACCCACGAAACGCGTCAGGCGGGTGGGCCTGGAGTCATTCCTTGCCCTGTGATGTTGCACCTGTTGTCTCCTGGAAATATATGTGAGAAATAAATGGACTTGTTTACTTGATCCTCGTGAGTAGCGTTCTTCCTCATATGTTCTTATGTGATTAGTGCCTGCAGCTGGGAGGTATCCCGTATGGAAGTGATCTGCACCACGAGGCAAGTCGGATGGTAATATGAGTGCTGCCCCTTTCTATCCCCCTGAGTTCTTATTTAAAAATATGGAATATGCTACTAATCTTTTTAAAATTATAGTAACAAGAAGCAACTGAACTTGATTTGGTTATTGAGCGCATTTATAGACTACCAAGGTCTAAGGCCGCCCCAACAAACATACCCAGAGATGTAATATTGCCTTTGCATTTTTTTAAATAAATGAGAATCTTGTATTTGCGTTGAGGAAAACAAAGGACATACCTGCAAAATACCAAAACATTCCATTTTTGGCAGATTTAGCACCACAAACTGAGAAAACAGTTCTAGGAGGTGACTGCTATACTAAAAGCCAGAGAAATACCTCATGGCTGGGAATTCCCTCTTAGACTTAATATAACCTATAGAGAGACACATTATTCTGTAACAACAAAGGATTCAGCGATTACCCTTCTGAAAAAATGGGGGATATGGAACTGTGAATCTCCCAAAGAAAACAAGATTTCACCTAACAAAATATCACCCAAGAAAACACCTGGCTAGTCCAATACATTAGGGTAACACAATTATAAACACTAATAGACAATTGTCTTAAGAACAAATGTCAACAATTTATTAATAAACACTGACAAAATACACAGGTATAGGGTGGGAGGGAGAAAAGAGAAGGGGTAGGGGTTAAGAAAAAGGTAAAGTACTATAAGCTACAGTCTATTGTTTATGCTTGTTGTTGTTAAACTACAAGGATTGTGGAAGCACTCCAATTAGGCTAATTTACAACTACATTTAGTGGAAATGCTACTGATCTGGTCAAACATTTATACAAACCTAGAAAAGATAATCAATGCACATTCCTAGACCCCATACAATATCACATTATCTGCACACTGACATACTTTATAAACAAAGGGGTTTTTGTATACATTACTGTGATCACATGAATGAAAAGCCTTCCAACCATGTCAAGGTAACCCCAGTCTGGAAGGTCCTAACTTCTAACCTTTTTTACTTCAAGTACCATTAGCAAACTTTTGCTCATACTTGTGCACTGGATCCCTATAACAAGCTTTCTCTCTTCCCCCCAGCCCTTTGGCTTTTTAAAATGAGGGAAGAGGCCACCTTGACGTGGAAGGCTTTTCATTCATGTGATCACAGAAATGTATACTAAAACCCCTTTGTTTTTAAAGTATGCCAGTGTGTGGATAATATGATATTGTATGGGGCCTAGGAATGTGCATTGATTATCTTTTCTATGTTTGTTGTTGTTAAACTGAAAAAGCATATTAATACAATATGTTTATGTTGGATTAGGGAGGGGAAGTGAGAAAGGAGGGGAGGTATGAGGGAATACTATTATGACAATGTTATACATTTTTTAAGATGTACAAACCAATACTACCCCTCAGGTATAAAGAAATATGTTCAATTATGAAGTAACAACAAATTGGGGATTAGATGTTGAGAGTAACAACTGCTCGACCCACCATATGTGGATAATACACTATTAAACATTAGTGGACAAATGACTTATGAATAAAAAAATAAAAATAAAATTGGTGAAACATACAGATAGAGATCGGAAGCAGATGAGTGTAAGGAGATATTGGGCAAGAGAAACATAATATGGCATAAACTAATACCTGAAATATATATTAACCGATGTAAAACTGAAAGCTGAATAATATACTCATATAATTTGCTCAAATTTGAAGGGAGGAAGGGTAGGAGACAGGGGGCTGGGTAATGAAAATATTTTTTGCGGTAAAATTCTAAACCTTTTAAACGTTTGAAGAAGTAACATAAATACAAGAGAAAATAATAATTCATATATCATAGCTGAACAACACCCTTCCCCCCTCACTCTCTCACCTCTCTATTACCCTATAACAATATGGAAAATAATAATAGGGATAAATTCAGTTGGACTGACTCCTTTGGATACATTACTACTTGGGATAACATGTTATGATTTATTTAGATATAAATACTGTATGTCTAAGTTTAATAACAGTTTGTTATCTACAATAGATACAAGTCCCTTAATCATCAACGACAACTCCTAGAATAATGTTAAGTTATAATGTGAGAGGCCTGAATTGCATATTTAAAAGACTTTTCCTATGGAATAAAGCCCAATTTACAATATAGATGTCATTGGTATACAAAAAACCCATTTAATCAAAACACACAAACATTTATTACACAGCAATAAACACCCTAATTTTTATAAAGCATCTCTCCATACCAAAAAAAGAGGGGTAGCATTGGCCATAAGAAATACAGTTGCTTATTAAAAAAGTAGAGATCGACAAAAATGGCATATATATCACCGTGCTTAACTCCAAAAAAGGGCTCAGTTGCTCTCGGTAAATAAACCTGTAAGTGATATTACAGGAGGTGTATTGATCATAACGATATTTAACAAGCATCACTTTCCTGTGTTCAAAACCAACGACAGGGGCGTAGCTACCAGGGGTGCAGGGGATGCGACTGCACCAGGGCCCTTGGCCAAGAAGGGGCCCCATTTTGTGCCTTAAAGGGAACCTCCAATACAAAACAGTACAAAGAAATATAATGTTCATCAAAATATTATCACATACACACCTCATACCTCATACACACTTGTAATTGCAGGTGGCCAACCCGCAACACATGACGTGTATAAACATTAGCTTTAGCTAATGATCGGGCCATGTATGGGCGCTTCATTGGGCCTTCTTGACATATTCGCCTGTTGGATGGAATTAACCCTTAAGTGACTATTAAATAGTCCATTTAATAGTTACATATTAGCTTGTGGCTACTGCACAGATGTCTGTTGCAATGCTTATGCAGCTGTAAGGGGTTAAAGTTGCGCTGGTAATGATGCTGCTTTTCATAATCCATTCCTGGTGATGACAAAAGTAGAGCAAATGCAATATTAAATCACGAGTGCAGGTTGTGGAGGTTCTTTTACGAAACCTGTGCAGCTGATGTTTAATTGGTTAGCGCAACATTAACTCTGAAAATGTGCCCAGCAACTTTGGGCAAATGAACCAGTAAGTCTTTAATTGCTACTTAAAGTAAGAAATTCATACCTGTTTTATTCTCCTTTTTGCAGGTACCAGCTAAAACTTTTTTCCAGGATGTGTTTAGATCGACAGTACCTTGCAATCCGTGAGATTTCTGATCAGCTGGGCATTGAACTTATCTTTCTCTGCATGGCTGATGAGATGCTACCTTATGAAATGAGAGCTTCTTTCTGTCATCTCATGTTGCATGTCCACGTTGACCGGGATCCTCAAGAGCTTGTCACTTCAGTCAAGTTTGCTCGTCTTTGGACAGAGATTCCTACAGCCATCACAATCAAAGAGTAAGGGATCACATACTGTATAAAGTTTGTATAATATTGACATGCACTTTTAGTATTGAATGCATATTAGAGGACGACTACATCTAAAAATTAAATTGAAAATGAAAAAGAAAATCTTGTAACTAAGAGTGAGACTTACAGAAGTTATCTGCCATTTTATGTAAGCACATACTACATCATTGTTGTCTGAAGCGCCAACAGATTAAGGCAACAATCAAATGATATTGGAAGCTCCCTCCAATATAATTTAGGGGCTCATACCAACATAACTAAAGAATGTCGGGGATCAAAGGCCTCTGCTGTCCTGTGCTGTGGAAAGCTCCGCCCTTTGCTCTTATTTGAACAGAATAGACAACAGTTTTTGTTTCTTTAAGGGACCGTAAAAACGTAAACTAAAAAATAGCTTAGTCTAATTTTAATCTACAAATTAACACAAGTAAGAAGCACTTAAGTTGGATGCATTTTAATATATAAATAAATATATATAAGAAGCACTTAAAGGACAATTATACTTACCTCCTCCTTTCTCCGTTTCATCCTTTCATTGGAAAGGCACAGGGTGAGGACCTAAAATGCTAATTTCTCACAACTGGATACTTATAGCTGAACTTACAGCTGTTTTTTAACAGCTGATCGCATGTATGAAGGAAACATACACGTGATCAGCTGTTTAAAAGACCGGACCCGAACATCTGGTTTGGTTCTGGAAGTTTGAGTCCGGTCTTTTAAAAAGCTGATTGCGTGTACATTTCCCTCATATGCTCGATCAGCTGTTTAAAAACAGCTGGTCGCTGCAGAGATTGTAGAGGGAGAAGGGGGCCAGGGGCCCAGCCTGGGCCCCTGCAGGTACTAGTACTATGCATCTATGCAATGGGGAATTATAGTTGAGTATAGTTGTACTTTAAGCTGGGTACCATCACGGTATGTTTCCTTTTTTGTTAAAGTATGTAGCCACAAAATGATGGTTGTTGTGGATCAAATCTTTTCCTAGGCCAGTGATGGTAAAGCTTTTAGAGGCCGAGTGCTCAAACTGCAATTCAAAACCCCAGTTTTTACTCAAATTCTGGCGAACTCTACTGTGCATGAGTGCGCACGCATGCCACAGGTTCTCCGCCACTGCCCTAGGCTGTGGTCGGCTCCCTGTCCTGTAGTAATGGGAGTTGGCTACAATATTTAGGGTGTGTGGCTGTCCCAAACAATGTTCCCATACTTCATATAGTAAGGCTGTTTAGGACTAGAGATGGCTGTTTCGTTCTGTTTTCGGATTCCCGGATCTCAGGAAAATCACGAAGATCCAAAAATCTGAAAAAGGAATGTATTTTCAATTCTTATTGAATGATAATAGTCGTTCACAGCCGGGTAATTACAGGCCTGTAAGTTTAACTTCAGTGGTGGGGAAGATCCTGGAAAGTTTAATAAGGGACATGTTCTAGAGTATGTTTCAAGGACTGACATTATAAGTAGTAACCAGCATGGATTTAGGAGGAATAGATCTTGTCAAACTAACTTGCTTGGCTTTTATGAGGAAGTAAGTAGAAATTTAGACTCTGGTATAGCAGTAGATGTAGTTTACTTGGATTTTGCAAAGCTTTGATACAGTCCACCAAGGCGACTAATGAATAAGCTAAGGTCTGTTGGTCTGGGGAGTCACATTTGTACATGGATAGAAAATTGGTTAATGATAGGAGCAGAGAGGTAGTTGTTAATGGGGCTTCATCATTATGGACTAAAGTGCTAAGTGGGGTGCCACAGGGTTCTGTGTTGGGGCCGTCTTTTAATCATTTATTAATGATTTGGAAGTGGGTATTGTCAGCAAGGTTTCTGTGTTTGCTGACGACACAAAAACTTTGTTGACCATCAAAAATTTCAGAGGATGTGCAATCGTTGCAAGGGGATCTAGATAGACTATCACATTGGGCTGCTAAGTGGCAGATGAAATTCAATGTTGATAAATGTAAGGTGATGCATTTTGGACTTAAAAATACTTGTGCTACTTATACTATAAATGGCTCTGTGTTAAGTGAATCCCTGTTGGAAAGGGATCTTGGAGTTTTGGTGGATAACAAACTTAAAGGTAGCAAGCAGTGCAGGCGGCAACAGCCAGAGCCAGCATGGGATTGTCTTGTATAAAGAGAGGTATGGATTCAAGGGAGGAAAATGTTATTCTCCCTCTTTACTAAGCATTGGTAAGGCCTCATTTGAATATGCAGTGCAATTTGGAATCCTGTGTACAAAAAGGACATCTTTGAAATGGAAAGGGTTCAGAGAAGGGCAACTAAATTAATAAGGGGATTGGGGGAGCTTGAATATGAAGAGAGACTGGAAAAGTTAAATTATGTACACTGGAGAAAAGGCGCTTGCGTGGGGATATGATTACTGTGTATAATACATTAACAGGCCATACAATAAACTATCTGGGCATTGTTCACCAATAGAACATGTCAAAGGACACGAGGACATCCCTTAGGACTTGAAGGAAAAAGGTTTAGGCTTCAAGCTCGGAAAGGGTTTTTCACTGTGAGAACGGTAAAGCTATGGAACTGTCTTCCCGTGGACGTTGTAATGGCAGGTTCATTGGT
The DNA here is from genome assembly GCA_019447015.1 of Hymenochirus boettgeri. Taxonomy (NCBI): domain Eukaryota; kingdom Metazoa; phylum Chordata; class Amphibia; order Anura; family Pipidae; genus Hymenochirus; species Hymenochirus boettgeri. The sequence goes on from CM033470.1 coordinate 126,739,024, forward strand.
CAGTTTCAAAAAAAAGCTGGATGAGTTTCTGCAAACAAGAAATGTTGCAAGTTACTGGTATTGATACATAAAGTAGAGTTGATCCAGGGAAATTTCCGATTGCCACTTGGAGTCAGGAAGGAATTTTTTCCCCCTTCATAAATTTGGTGGGGTTTTTTTGCCTTCCTCTGGATCAACAGTTAGGCAGGAAATGAGGATATTGCTAGATGGGTTGGACTGGAAGGACGTATGTCTTTATTCAACCTCAAATACTATACTATACTATAATCCCCAATAATGCGATTGGTAACTATTTTCAGTTTCTGGTCGTATTTTAAGGCTATTTTCAATAATCCTCAAACGTTCGATAATTATAGAAAATAGGCTTTGAAGTCCTGAAATCCGGGACAGAGGGGTTCCATGTCAGATCCGGGTCCCAGTTGGACACGGATTCCATCTCTATTCAGGACTGTGTATAGCCACATCTTTGACAGATGACAGACAGAATATTACAGATTCTATCTGTCATCTGTCAAAAATTGATATAATGTGTACGCAGCTTAACTCTGAGGTGTGTGTGTTGCTATATGTCTTCAGTTGAGTGCTTATTTTGCTAAGGCTCAGTATCCACCCTACCTTACCAATCTGAGTAATTACTATGAGGAAGCTCCGGGAGAGAGAATTTCTCACTGTGCAATTCACACATACCAACTACCAAAAACTACACACAGCAACAAAGCTTATGTTCATAATGCACGTCAGCTGAAATGTGAGATGCTTAAGATTGGATAGCTAAAGAAATAAGGGAAAACTTAAGTAAAAAATCATATCGTGATAGTTGAGAAGAATTATAGACTTTAGTAATGGGCAATTTAAATATACAGTTTTTCTTGTTTAGGCAAAGGCTACACTAGACTGGAAAGCAAGGCAACACATGCAATGTGGCCACCCTAATTGCAATGCACTTAAGTGATTTTCACACACACTGACGGACCGCAAAATGCAATCGTAAGTGCGTTAGAAATGCGCTATCCCTCATATACCCTCACTCGCTTATGAATCATTAGCATGTGAGAACCACATGTCAGTGCATTGCAATATAGGTAGCCACATCGCATGCGCTGCCTTGTGTTTTGTTTTCGTTATCACTTTTTTGTGTGCCCTGATTTTGCAATATTATACAAATGGACGGTAACGCGAGTGAAACATGTGCCACTGTGCGCACACTTCTCACATGTTTCCGTCCGGACCAATGTGGCCTCACAGGATAGGACTTCTAAATGTGAGAATAGTGATTCGAAAGTTTAAAGGAAAATTATGTATAATTTTCAGATAAACATCATTCACAAAAAGACTGATAAGTTGCAGCGACATGTAGTCTGTGTATTTCATAAGCCAATATTACAAAAGCTGCTTTTAACTAATTATTATAATTGTGGATTTATACAGTGCCAATATCTTCCATGGTGCTTTACAGCTGCATTTATATACTGCACATGAGGAAAATATGCAAGTAATACAAAGTGCAGGTAATACAAAGTCCAGCAGCATTCAGTGTGGTAAGTTACAGTATTTCTGTGGTACACTAGGAAGGAGGGTCCTACCCAAGAGCTTACAGTCTAGAAGGGGATGAATCATAAGGTGAAACAGATTAGTAGGGTGCAACTAGTCAGTGGAGTATAATTAACGGGTCTGCAATGACTCAGTAATAGGGATAAAATTGTGTGGGTCCAGATTGTAACCTTGTCTGAAGAGGTGAGTTTGAGGTTGCATTTGAAGGTATAAAGTGATGATGAGTAACTTATAAAGTGAGGAAGGGAGTTACAGAGCAGAGGGGCAGCACAAGCAAAGTTCTGAATATGGGCGTGGGAAGAGGTGATTAAAGTGGATGAGAGGAGAAGATCGTTAGCAGAGCAGAGGTTACGCCTTGGGTAGTATCTGTTTATAAGATCAGAGATGTATGGGGGTCTGTATTGAAGAGAGCCTTGTAGGATAAGGTTAGCAGCTTAAATTGCATCCTTTGTGTAATTGGAAGCCAGTTGAGAGATTGACAGAAAGGGGCAACATGTGAGAAGCGGAAAGAGAGGTGGATAAGCATGGCAGCATAGTTAAGGATTGATTGACGGGTGGCAGTTGGTTGCTTGGTAAACCACATAGGAAGGTGTTACAGTAGTCCAGCTGAGAGATAAGGGCGTGGACTAGAATTTTAGTAGCGTTCTGTGAAAGGAAGGGTCGGATGAGAGAGATGTTCTTGAGCTGTAACCGACAGGACTTAGACAGGGTATTTATGTGGTGTTTAAAGGAAAGTTTTGAGTCAAAGGTTATTCCCAGACATCGCTCGTAAGGTGTTAGGGAGATTGGTGTGATATTGATCACACCAATAAGCTTACATCTGATTGGTTGGGGCAAAATTAGCCCCTAACCATTTTAAACGATAAGAACTTTTATTGAATAACCCTGATTGTTCAGTGGCAGAGTGGAAGATGCAAACCAATTCAAAATAATACAATTAAGCAGAAGAAGGAAGGGTGGATATCAGACATGCTTCTTCTGCCATGGACAAGGTTAATCAAGCTTGGATAAAACTTAGATAAAACATTTATAAGGCTAAAATTATTTTCAGATTTGGAATAATTTAGAAACAAATGGTAGGGAGTACTGTTTTTCTTTAAAATTATTATCAAAATTGAATTTAGTTTACTGTAACTTTTTCAAAGTTTACTGGCCACTTTTTTCAAAATAAATATTCCTGTGCCAGCTGGAGATAAGAATGAGGAATCCTCTCTATATTCTTTAAAGAGTGAATGGCTGTTCCAGGAGGAAAAGAAGGAGAAAAGGTAGTCATACTCCAGATCAAGTGGAGTGGAGTCATTTTCTTAATGTATTAAGAAATTCAACAACAATATGGCTGGTAAACAGAAGACGTAAAACAGTTTCATATGCAATAAATAAACAAACATTCTCTGTTCCAGAATAACTCAATATAGAAATGATGTGCTTGCCACCTGTTTACTATTGATGATGTTTTTAAGTGTCATACTCAAAACAATTAGAAAGTGTTGAGGTAAAGGTAAACAGAGGAATGAACAGAGATAATTAAAGGAAAACTTTAAAGTAAAACAAAAGGTATATCTGTTGTATTCAGTTAGATCAACTGTACTTAAAGTTTAGTTCTTGAAGACGTTTCACTAGTTATCCAACGTCTTCAAGAACTAAAGTTTAAGTCCAGTTGATCTAACGGAATACAACAGATATACCATGACTTGGGTGAATGATAACCTTCACAAGCATAAAACAAAAAGTAATTCTCAGTGAAAGACACTGTGGATTGAACAATTACTTTACTGAAAAACACACGCCCTAATAATGGAACAAGAAAAAAAAATTTTTTGTAAATTATTTTATGTTTATTTATTATTTCGCTCTATACCATAAGGTTGTACTGCATGTTATTATGCTAGCAATTCTGGACACATGCATTAGCCACAGGACATAAAAGAGAAACTTTGCATGTTACTACACATTTCTTTAGGAATGCTGGGTGAGATATCATTACTTTTTTCTTGATTATGGGGACAATGCTATTTTTAAAAGCCGGTCCGATACTCTCTCAGAGAGATCTGTGTGCAGGTACAGGTGGGAAAAAACAATTCCCTCAAGACTCACACAAAATGTAGAGACTGTACTGCAGATAGCTTCATTTTGTATGAATGCTATTTTTATAGCATGAGGCTCGGAAGTACCTATTTTTTTATCATTTTATTTATAATAATTAACAATAACTTAAACTAAACTCTCACATAAAGACACAAGCATATTTGAGGCCTGTAGCTCAGTGGTTTTTTATATAAGAATTAAAATTACAGAAAAGAAAAAGTATTGTATGTGCAATCATCAATATTAGAAATAGTGAGGGTAAACCACAGATAAAACTTTGATATGCTTAAAATCATAAAATACAAACATAATGATTAAAAATAGCAAATAAACAGTGTAAACAAGTGCGAACTAGTGCCACTAGTGATGGCCCAGTTCGCGGATCCGAACCCAGATCCGCGGCGGATTTACCTTGTTTGTGAACGGCGGATATCGCAGATTTTCCGGTTTTCTGCCTTTCGAACTTATCCGAACCGCGTTTTCGAACATTTTCGAAATTACGAGGATTTCTCGTATTTTCAAAAATACGGGAAAATACGAGAAATCCCTGTAAATTCAAAATTTAAATGCAAAATCCTTGAGCGGACCGGATTTTGTGAAGTTCGGACATTTCTATGTGCCCCTTGAAAAAGGAAAAGCAAAGGTTAGTAGATACAGAGCCTATATATCCCTTGAAATTAATCATAGACAAACATTCCTCTGAACTATCTGGCCCTACTTCAATCAAAGAGCCCTTAGCACTCAGTGCCCTCCTAGTCCACATAAATAGGTCCCTATGTTAATTCCCTATTGCTTGTGGCACAACTGGAATGCACATAAAACTTATTTAGATACCATGTCTCTCTGTCATGAAGCTATAATTCACCACTAGAATCACAGGGGGTAGCTGTGCGCTACACATGTAATTGTTGTTGTTTATATACCAGTAGGTGTAAGGTCACCGACAACTTGATTGACATTTTGATTATGTGGTAAATGTTCTTTTCAGTAGTTAACTTGTCATTTTATCTCTTGTCAGTGCCACTAATCTTTCAGTTTTAGTGAATTTTTATTTATTTAATAATGTAAATAACAGCATAAGAAAAGTTTGTGATTTGTACAGCATTTAAACATATGCTTAAATATTTAGAAGTGGTATATATTAAACAATAATTTTTTAAAAAAAAATTTAAATTGACACTGTTTTTATACACACAGTTATGACTCAAATTTAAATGACTCAAGAGATGATAAAAAAAACAAGTTTACCAGCACAATGGCATTTGTAGAAGAATATTTAAACAATGTTGTCAATGAGGCAATGCCCTTTTCCCATGAAGACAAGAACAAGTTGACTTTTGAGGTAAGTTTTAATTGTGATAATCATTTTAAAAAAGCATACATATTGCATGCTTTCGCAGTCAAGAAAGCAACTGGGTTCTGCGATGTATATCAATAGCTGCAAGGGGAGGTCCACGGAGCACTCCTGGGGTTTTTAAATATTTTATTGTTTAAACACATATCTGCGATCTTGGAAACAGGCTGTCATCAGGATTTGTTGATCGCGATCTGTTTCCCGAATGACCAAAACGCGTAGAATGCAGATCATGTGTGTTTGAACAATAACATTTTTAAATAATCTGAGTGCTCCATGGACTTTATATAATAACACGCCGTGTTATATTTATCTATCTTGCTGGGGGTGTGCATTTCTTCGTATTTTCTCTGTTATTGACCCTTGCCTGTTTTTTGACCTCGATTCGTATCTGCCTGCCCTGACCTCTGCTAGTTCCTGACTATGCTTCTTGCTCTACCCCCTGTATCGTGCCTGGCGGCCTGATTCCTGTTTTTGAGCTCTTGCTCTATTTTTGACTCTGCTCTTGCCTGCTCCTAGTCTGTACATCGTATTTTGGTCTCTGACCTTTGTCTCTCTTCCTTGTGCTTTGCCTGTCTGTTTCACTTTGGACTTTTCCAGTATTCTCGGCCTCAGTTCAAATACCTTGCACTCTAAGTTCAGGGGGCAACCAGGGGCTTGTCTATTGGTGAAGATAGTGGTTGTAGATTAGGGTATTCAGACTGAAGGAATACTTGGGAATCTGGAGCATTACAGTTGGCTACTGTGGCATAGGTATCATTATAGTAGTTTCTATTGAGTCCTGAGCCAAAAGCAGCCTGGAGAGGCTACACTGGCCCTACTGCTGGTTGCCCTTTGTTGTCTGGCCCTGCCACATCCTTTAAAGGAATTGACCTCTATGCATCCTCTTTCTTTGTAAACTTTGTTGCTCCTTTGCACAAGTCTGTACATTACACTTTGGTGATTGGACTGGGATGTGAGATTCAAACTAATGCTCTTTTACAGTATACAGTTACCCTGTTTGTAATCAGACATGGACTAGTATTCGAACTCGAGTTCGAGATGGATTTTTCAAACTTCAAACGCCGAACTTTCTTGATTTTTCTTGAACTTGCTGACTTATCACTCTTATATAAGTAAAGGAGCATGCCCTGTTTAAAACTACTGCCTGCACGATATGCACTGTATATAATATATGTTTGGTAGAGCACATTTGGTAAAAACTGTAGTCCCCATCATAACTGTTATTTAGGCAGTCAACAAGTCATTTAGTTAATTTTTTTGGTCAAAACCTTGAAACATGGTATTATCTGGTGCTGTCTTCTCTTTTCTTCAGCAAGATTGCACCAAGTACACAAGTAGGTAGGTAGGCCCCAGCACAAAGGTAGGTAGGTAAGTCCCAGCCCCCAAGTAGGTAGGTAGGCCCCAGTACACAGGTAGGTAGGCCCTAGCACACAAGTAGGTAGGTAAGCCAAAGCAGACAAGTAGGTATGCCCCAGTACACAGGTATGTAGCCAGCCCCCAAGTAGGTAGGTCCCAGCCCCCACGTAGGTAGGTAGGCCCCAGCACACAAGTAGGTAGGTAGCCCCCTCCTGAAAATGCACTCTCACAAATCACAATTATTACACTTACAGTATGTCCCCACACTCCTGGTAGGAAAATTTTAAAGGTGACAGCTTTTTCAAACTCCCACCCCCCTCCCTCCCAAAACCTGTTCTGGCAGCGCTGCGCTGTCTTACTTTTGTTGATCAAGGCAATTTCAAGCAGGACAGAGTGGCAGTGGCTGGACTCTGCACCAATTACATCAGGAATCAGGATGTCTGCACACTGATTGGTCCCAGTCCACAGCAGTTCCGGTGCAAGGGGCATGCATGGTAGGAGCGGTCGGCAATTGTTATCCTCTGGCTACTGTCAGCAGTTGCGCACACAGGATGGGCCCCCTCACACACATTCTCTCTCACACGCACGCTCTCTCTCATGCATGCTTTCACGCACACTCTCTCTTATACGCACACTCAGACTCTCTCTCTCACACACACTTTCTCACTCTTTCTCTCTCTCTCTCACAGTGTCAGGGATCCGGACAAGACCTGCAGGCTGCAGCTGCACAAACTCCAACAGGTCGCAGGATTGCAGCAGTTTTTCCTTCCCCCATTCATCTAGTTGCTCTGCACTGTTAATCACTTTACTTGGCTGGCAGGCAGATGAGGAAGCAGCACTGTAGCGGCAGCTACAGCCTATCAGCCAGTCTCCCTGGCTGATAGGCTAATATGACTGGTTGAGCTCCGGTCGCGTAATTGATGTCAGTTACGCAATCAGAACTTAATGGGACAAATCAGCCAATCAGACGGATTTGTTTTCCTGCCATCTGATTGGCTTATTTGTCCCATTAAGTTTGGATTGCATAACTGACGTCACTTAAGCAACCGGAGCTCAACCGGTCTATCAGCCAATCAGCCTGAGAGACAAATCCCCTGCCGCTACAGTGCTACTTCCTCATCTGCCTGCCAGCCAAGTAAATTGATTAACAGTGCAGAGCAACTACATGAATGGGGAAAGGAAAAACTACATTACAAAGTACTTTAGTACTTTACCATTAAATGTATATATTCACATCAGGCCATACCTGCCCCGAAGAGCTAACAATCTAAGCACATTTATTTGACATATACAACCTTTATATCTTTATGATCATGGGGAAAACTGGAGTGCCCGGAGAAAACCCATGCAAGCATATGGAGAACATACAAACTCTGTGCAGATGTGTCCAAAGGTGCAAGGCATCAGTGATAGCCAGTGAGCCCTGGGAACTAAACACCTCAAGCTTAAAGTATACCTAGCTACAAAAGTAGGGGTGGGACATTTTAATTTCCAGGCAGCTGCATCATAAACTGGGACTGTTAAAGGGCTAGACAAATTGGTTGAACTCAATTCTTCTCAACTTTAATCTGATCGATTGATCTCATTATAAAAAAAGCATAAAAGTTACTGCTTTTATATAGAACGTCGTCATACTGATGAAGACGTCCTGTGTGGCATTGAAACATTGAAAATAAAAGCAATTTGATTTGAATACAATGTGCCCGGGAATTTACTCAATTTATGTGTGGAGTATAGACTCAGTACATGGGAACTGCGTAACCTGGAGGCACCTATGAGAAAATATATTTATATTGGATGATTGAAGCTGACCATCTATATATTGCTTTTATATAGAGATTAAATTACAATCTTAAACTAGAAAACTTTTCCTAAACTATTAAAGTCAATGGGGAAAAAAACCTGCCTATAATAAAGGTGTAAATAGCGGTGGTAACTTACTGTAAATGGCTCAGGTACCTGGGAAATGGTTTGGGGAAAATTTATCAATGCCCACAATCTTTAAAAAACACTGTCCAGTGCAAGAAAACTTGTGTGCTTCCTGTTTTGGCATTCCTGTGAAGCATTTTTTAAAATATTTTTGAATTTTCTAGAAATTTCAAATTTACCAAATCAAAAATTATTGGTCTTTTTAGGAGTTTTCAAAAATTTTCGAAAATAATTTTGCAGTTCTGGCGGATGCATAAAATTAGCTTCAGAACCAGGTTCGGATTCAGGTCTATCTCTACTCCCTATACTTTAAATACAGGAAGATGACCAGCCCAAGGAAAATGTTTGGACATTACTGGAACAAAAACGAGGCCGAGGGTGAATGTTCATCAGCCTTGGGATTGCTCGGAAATGCACAACACACACTAATGATAAAGGGACATAGCGCTCCCACACTGAGATCTACTTACTTAAACTTCAACCAATCCCTAGCTGGAAGTCCATGCTCCTGCCTTCTGTTCTGAGCCTGTTACAAGCACGCAGGAACAAAGCAGGCTCATAACCAGCTCTTTCAGGTATGTACTGTCAGTCATGGCCACAACAGTGACTTCACAGCTAATAGCTGACAGTCCATACCCGGAAGAGCTAATCACGAGCTCTAGGGATTGACTAGAATTCAAACTTGAACTTTAATATTCCAACAAACTAAATCTCTTCAAAGGGGTGTAGGTGTATCTTCTCCCCAAATTCAATACATTTCAAAATAACCCTTTTGCCCACTTTCCTTGCATGATGCATACTCTGAGAGAGAGAAGCCAATGTGGTGCAGGGTCCAAAGGGGCCAAGCCTGCCTGACACCTTAACAAAAGTGTCAAACTGCAGTGAGCCTACTCTAACTCAATCGTTCTGCCGCTGAGTAGCATTACCCTTTCTCCCGCTTTCCCTTATATGATGCAAATATAATGCAAATTACAAAAATAAAGATTAAAGGGGAAGTTCCATGCAAATACATATACTTTAAGAAAAAAGACCAGTATTTTTTATCCTTATGCCCATTCAGTATTTTGTCTGTGTATAAATAAATGCTTCCAAGCATTTCTATAGACAAGTCCCCGATCGTCAGGAGACTTGTTGCGCCTCGCTGTACAAGGTTTCCCCCAGGTCTTAGAGCGCAATGTATAAACGCTGAGGCCGGGTATACTCTGGACAATAGCTGGGACCACTAGCTTGGCAATACCAAAACTATAACAGGCAAGGGAGAAGTAACTGAAACAGGCTTAAGTAGAACATTGGAACCAATGGGGAAGAGGATGACCAAAGTCTGATGCAGGATTGGATGATTCAAACTTAATTGAGTCTCCTCCTTCCAATCTGAGCTTTATTGGATCAGAGGAGATAAGCAGAGTTGCCCTCGCGCGTCCGCGAGGCACCAGAAGACAGCCGGTGTGACGCTTGTGAAGACGGACGCTGGATGATGTCACCGGCTGAAGACGCGTCTGACACTGCCGTAGATTCCCGAAGTCGCCGCGCACCGCGGGAGCATGGAGTGGACATTACTGAAATTTTCTAGTTATTCTAGTGACCTATGCCAATTTATTTTGGACTCTTAACTTTTTTGTTAAAACACAAATATTTCCTGTTTGATGGATCCTTCTACCTCCAAAGATGTGAGACAACGATGGGCTTGGCTTTTGCCCCGTCCTTAACCAACCTCTTCATGGGATGGTGGGAATAGTCCTGCATCTTTGGAGGTGAGAATCCATTCGGACATGAAAGTTTTTTATGGATGATGTGATATTTATCTGGAAGGGTATGGATGAAACGATGGACAGTTTTGTAAAATACTGTATGTTAATATGAACCAGTTAAATTTAGTTTTTATGGATACAAGGAATTATAATGAAATACAGTTCTTGGACTTGACTTTAAGAGGGAATGAGGTGACAGGAGAGATTGAAACAGATATCTTTAGGAAAACTGTTGCACGTAATACTGTGTTGGAGGCAATTGGTTGCCATCCCAAGCACACTATAAAAGGTGTGCCACATCAACTAAGCCACTTTTAAAATCGCAAACGCAATCAGATCATGCTTAAAAGTACTTCATTGTGGCCTAGCCCTTAAGGAAGGTATAAGAGTAGTTGCAAGGAGAGGCAAAACCTTGGGTGGGATATTGACAACTAGTCTATGTTGAGAGGATAGTAAGAAGAATTAAAAGATGTGCTGGTTAGATATAAGAGGGATTTATAAATGCAGGTAGGGAAAATGTTTACCTCCAACATGACATAAAAAACTATGAGATTCTTAATTATATTAACTGCATTACAAGATCAGTGGTATATTTGCTGTGCCATAAACAGTATGTAGGGAGAACAATACGTCCCTTTAAAGAATGAATTAGGGAGCATTTGAACAGCATAGCAAATATGGACCTCAAATCCCCAGTGGGGAGACACTTTCCGGAGTGCTGTGGGGGAAATGTTGGGAATAGAAAAAAAATTATAGAATAAAATATAAGGATGTGTGTGATTTGTTGCCCTTAATTAACCAGAGAGAAGCATTTTGGATACTGAACCTCCAGACACGGTCCCCAAAAAGTTTAAACATAAGATGGGACATCTATATCTATTAGATCTTTTTAACTTCTTTATTTGTCCCTGATGAAATAAATAATTAATAACATCATAGTTATACAGTAAATAAGTGATATGATGTATAAAATATTGCTAAAAGGTAATGCATGATTGCATGATTCCTCTTGTATAATAATAATAATAAGATTCAATAAGAAATTTAGAGACTGATTCAGAGAGAGATTCTAGAAATATTGAATTTTCAATAATCTAAATTTCTGGGCTAATATCGAATGCGTAAGCTCAAAAGCAGCACACGTGTGAAGGAAGCGATTTTATTTCAAGATCTGGATGTTTGAATGTGTTCCCCAGACCATTCCCCAAGTCAAAGACCTATGTACAGTAAGTTACCATTGCTATTTTAATTCAGAGACAGATCCTAGAGATATCGAAAATCAAATTTCCAAATTTTCCCCTTTAACAGTGTCTAGTGAACTGGAGGGCTAACATGCTTGCAACACAAAGGGTTGTAACATTTATGCCAAACAGACTGGTTCTCGGTTCTTCTGGTAATGGCAACATTGTATCCTCTGCTCCAGGTGGCTCCAGGCTGAATAGTACGATACATTGTAACTTATTACCAATACGATATTGCTATTACCAGCAGAACAGAGAGAAGTACGTGAGTGCTTTCAGTTTCTGCTGTTTTTGTGTCTGCAGTTTCTAGATGGATTAGATTGTAACAGTAAAGAAACCCCTGCGACCCCTATTCCTATACCACTGCATGCATTGCTGAGAGCTTTTCAGCCTTTCAACAATATATTCAGCTGATTTGACTGCCTTTTTATGATTCTGTTCCTAGCAAAATATAAAGCCCACGAGATCACAGGATTAGATCCCTAGACTTACAGTACTAATGACTTTCCCCCTTAGAGCATGATAGAAAATAAACTTTAAAGATTAATTGTTTTTTTTGTATGAAATGCAAAAAAAGCATGCAGCTTACAATCTTAACAAACTGGAAACCTTTGTTGTCTCACTCAAGAATTTCTGTTCAGCTATGAAGCTGTGTAACTTTTTTTTTTAAATTACTATATAAATTAATGAAAAAAAATTTCCTGCAGGTGGTGAGTTTGGCTCGACACCTAATATATTTTGGCTTCTACAGCTTCAGTGAATTGCTACGACTGACACGGACTCTATTAGGAATTATAGACTGTGTTCAGAATCCACAGTCCATACTGATGCAAGCTATGTTCAATGAAGATGGAACAGGTAACATAAACTTTATATACAGTACATATATAGACATATCTAGTAGAAACACTTATTTCTACTGTTGAAGATAATATAGTTATTAGCCCATAGTACAGCTCCTCCTGATGCCTGCTATCAGAAAGTGGCACCTCAGTTTCTAGGGTGCTCTAACTAAACATTAAACTTACTAAAAATAAGAGCGTTATTCTGCATGTTGTATCTTTTTACTCCTGTGGAGGAATGTTACAGGCAGTGTTGGAGCTAATATATTAATACATCATAATGACTAAATGGTGGATTAAAAAGTTGTATTGCTATAGTTTTGATTCTGTTAACCATGCAGGAAAAGAATGGGAAAGATACATCAATGGGTGTATATGTGTATTTTAAGGGGGTTGTATAGAATGTCAGACACATTTCTCTAATTTACCTAGTGCTGTAATTGATATGATCAGTGATATGTGTGTGGATTTTGTATAGCCATAGCGTCTGTCAGTAAAATGGCTTCCATGTGCGAAAGTTTATGGCTATGGTTTATAAAATCTGGGCTAATTCGATATTAAATAGAGTTGTGGTAAATGCATGTTTGCTTCTAAAAACTCAGGCAGCCGCCAGAGACCCTTTCTTTAGGTTAGAGCGACTTTAAGATCAGATTTTTGCTCAGCAAACCTCTGGGTAAATGAACCAAAATAAATTAAAAATATTTTCTTATGGGTAACTATAAAATGAAAAACATTTTTAAAAAATTAAAAATGCTTTGCATAATATGAAATACAACAAAAATATACCAAAAATGGGGCTAGTGATTGGAAAATATTTAGGCATCAGAAGGGTGTTTCTGCTTACTTTTATTTATTTATAGTTGGCCTGAGTGCTTTAGCAGCATGCTGCTTGCCAGTGGCATAACTAGGAATCACTGGGCCCCAAGTAAAACTATGATGGGGCCCCCCTCCCTGCTTAATCTACAATGATTTTCTGGGAGAAGAAATTTTGTCACAGAAAAAATAGAAAAAAGAAGATGGACAGTCCCTGCAGTGTCTGCTCCCCTGCTGCTTGCATTTAAAGATATAGCCATCTAAACGTGTTTGAAGCGTATAGCAAAATATACGAGATTCATTTCACATAATTTGCCCATTAACATGAACTCATTAAGTGCAAAGGGGGTGATAATTAGAGATGTCCGAACTATATAAAGTTTGGTCCATTTTCGAACTTTAAAACTTTAGTAAAAGTTCAAATTCGGACCCATTAAAGTCAATGGGAGAGTGATAGTTTGAAAAGTCCGGTTTACAGCTACACTAACAATGGTAACTTACTGTAAATGGCTGTGGCACCTGGGAAATGGTCTGTGGAACATGTCACTATTACCAAAACTTTTTAAAACACTTCTAAAACACGAGTGGGCAATTGTCGGGTTTTGTGCAAGCTACATTAGAGGGTTATGGCCAATTCGAGGGTTACCAAACTATACTTTTGAGGGTTAGCGAAAATAGAACGATAAATTCGAGGGTTACCGAAATCGAACGATACTTACGAGGATTACAGAAAACGAACAATACCTTCGAGTGTTAGCGAACAATACATTCTAGGGTAAGCGAAAACAATCCATACATTCGAGGGTTACCAAAAACGAGCAATACTTTCGAGGGTTACTGAAAATCGAAGGCTACATTCGAGGGTTAGTGAACGGTACATTCTAGGGTTAGCGAAAACGATCTGTACATTCGAGGGTTACCAAAAAGTAACAATACATTCAAGGGTTAACGAACGATACATTGTAGGGTTAGCGAACGGCCTGTAAATTTGCTAATTATCGAATTTATGATCATTATCAAAAATACAGCCACAAGTCTGGAAAAACAAACTAGTTTGAATAGTTCGAGTTCGTCTGAACTCATAAAGTTTGGCTTGAACTCGGGTTCGAGTTCGGTTTTGGGTCCATCTCTAGTGATAATGGGGCTAGTAATATTAGATAAAAGAAATACATTCTGGATATTAGAAATAGATACTAACAGGGTGATGCAATTTATCCTGCCATCCACCATTTCCAGTACTCTGGCTCTTGAAAAACAGTATGTGCAGAGTTCTGTTTATAGCTTTGCGATTTCATGTTAGGGTTCCAGGCAGTTTCTGTTTTCCATCTGTAGGTTGAAATGGCAATCAGCTTTTTTATCAGCTTTCTTTGTTTTTTTGGGTTAATGGGTTGGGTTCTGTAACCCTGTGAGCCAGTCCGAGACTGTTTACTATTGATATATTTAAAAAAACATTTTGGGGTTAGTATAGTATAGTATTTGAGGTTGAATAAAGACATACATCCATCCAGTCCAACCTACTCTGCAATACCCACATTTCCAGCCTAACTGTTGATCCAGAGGAAGGCAAAAAAAACCCCACCCGAATTATGAAGGGGGAAAAAAATTCCTTCTTGACTCCAAGTAGCAAATGGAAATATCCCTGGATCAACTCTATTTTATGTATCAATACCAGTAACCTGCAATATTCCTTGTTTTCAGAAACTCATCCAGCTTTCTTTTGAAACTATCCAATGAACCTGTCATCAGAACCTCCAATGGAAGACAGTTCCATAGTTTTACCGTTCTCACAATGAAAACCCCTTTCTAAACTTAAAGACTAAACTTCTTTTCTTCAAGTCTTAAGGGATGTGCGCTTGTCCTCTGTTCTTTTGGTGAACAATGCACCTTTCCCAACAGGGATTCACATAACACAGAGCCATTTTTAGTATAAGTAGCACAAGGATATTTAAATCCAAAAAGTCATCACTTTCCATTTATCAACATTGAATCTCATTTGCCACTTAGCAGTCCAATGTAACAATATATCTAAATCAACCTGCAGCGATTGCACATCCTCTGAAGTTTTTAATGGTCGACAAAGTTTTGTCGTCAGCAAACACAGAAACCTTGCTAAAAATACCCAATTCCAAATTAATAAACAGGTTAAGTACAAGTGGCCCCAACACGGAACCCTGTGACACCCAACTTAGGACTTTAAACCATTTTGTGAAGCCCTCATTAACAACTACTTTCTGCATCCTATCCATCAACCAACATTCTATCCATGTAAAAATGTGCCTCCCCAGTCCAACAAACCTTAGCTTATACATTAGTCACCTATGCCTTAGCAAAATCCAAGTATACTACATCTACTGCTAAATTCCTACTCACATCCTCATAAAAGACAAGCAAGTTATAGTAGTTTAACAAGATCAATTCCTCCTAAATCCATGTTGATTATTACCTATAAGGTCCTCTAGAATACATTCCCATATCAAACTTTCCAGTATCTTGCTTTGTTCTGATCCGTATTTCCTTTTCTATTTTAGCTAGTTTAATTGCATTTTATACTCCCTGTAAGCATGTTCAGTTCCCTCCGATTTAAACATTTTCAAAGACTTTTTTTTACATTTGCCTTTTTACCTGGGGTATTAGCCAGGCAGGAGAGGACCTACGTTTTTTACACTTAATCCCTAAAGCTATAAATTTAGAAATGTAATAATTTTTTTATTTAATATCCCTTTAAAAGCAGTCCACTTCTGCTCAATATTTTTACCTAGGAACAAATGCCCCAAGTCTATGAGCAGGAGTGATTCCTTTAACAACATAACATTAGCTTTCCTAAAGTTAAGTTTTTGTTAACCCAGTGCACTTTTGTTTTTTGCAACCTATATTAAATGACACTATCATGATCACTATTCCCTAAGCTTCCCATTACCTTCATCTCCAAAATGAGCTCAGGGTTATAAGATATCACCAGATCAAACAATGCATCCTGTCTAGTAGGAACTTCTACCATCTGTGAAAGAAAATGTTTATAAAGAAGATTTAAGACATTGATACTTTTTGAGGTGCTGGCAGTTCCCTTACTCCAATCTATGTCAGGGTAATTTAAATTCCCCATAACCAGAACATGCCCCATACCTGCAGCCTTTGCCAACTGCATATGGAGATTAATTTCCACATCCTCACTGGCATTTGTCAGCTTATAACATAAACCAACAATTAATTTACCCAATTATTTACTGCCCAGTCATGTAAACCGTTTAGCCATGTTTCTGCTATACCGATCACATCATACCTTTACTTTAAAGCTATTAGTTCTAGTTCTCCAGTTTTTCCAGACAGACTTCTTGCATTTGTAAACATACATTATCATTCAATTTACTTCTAAACTTGGATGTACATGCCTCCTTATCCTCTATGTTCCCCTCCCCCATTTCCACCCTAATTTATCTTATTAGCCCCCTAATCCCTAATACCTCTATCTACCCCTGTGTAGTCCAATGTACCCTCTCCCATACCTAGTTTAAAATCTCCTCCAACCCTCTAACCATCTTCTCCTCCAAAACAGCTGCGCCATCATCATTGAGGTGTCAATCTCTAAGCCCAGTTATCTAAAAACCTAAACCCCATCTCCTTACACCACCCTCTTAACCATGCATTTATACTCCTAAGCTCCCGTTGCCTGCCTAGCATAGCATGTGGCTGCGATAATATATCTGAAAACACTACCCTTGAGGTACTCACTTTTAACTTGGCCCCTAACTATTGGAAATCATTTTTAAGGACCTCACCACCACCTCTAACTATGTCATTGGCACCAACGTGAACCAAGACCGCCATATCATTCCCAGCCCCTCCCAATAATCTGTCTACTGTACATGATCCACCAAATGTCAAACCCTAGCAGCAGGCAGGCAACACACTTTTCGGCATGTAGGGTCTTGGTGGCAGATTACCCTATCTACCTTTCTAATAATGGAGACCCCTACCATTACCACCTGCCTATCCTTCCTAGTCCCCTGTTCTCCCTTCCTTGTATTAAAGATGGCTGTCCACTGGGTGCTCAACGGAACGACCCGCTCCATACATGCTACTTCTGAGCCATCGTCCTCCACATCTTCACCTAATACAGCAAATCTGTTGGGATCGACAGGCTGGGAAGAAGCAACTCTACTCTTCCGTCCCCTACTTCCCCTGGTGACTCTTACAAATCTATCTTCCTTTACCACCATATCTGCCCCATTTCCACCCTCCAGTTTACTAGCCCCTGACAGTAATTGCATTTCCCCCAGGTTTGCCAAGCCCTGCAATGCTGCAAGTTTCCTCTTTAGATTCTTCATCTCAGATTCTAAATGGGAAACTCACCAATACATGCAACAGAATGCACATTGTGTGGCCCCAACAAAACTGTCCATACTAAAACAGCAATACACAGCAACAGCAATACACAACACAACACAGAAGCAGCAATAGACAACAACAGAAACAGCAATAGTCAACAAAAGAAATAGCAATATTGTTCTTAAACCCTTTTTTGTTCTAAACGGTTTTGTTTCTTAACCCACCTCTTTAAAACCGACAAACCCCTTTAAAACAGAAATTTAAAACCCCGTTAGAACAGAAATCACCCAGAGCTGAATCATTATGCTAACAGGACTTATATGTGAGGTTCAAAACCAAATATGCTACAAAGCAAGGCAAATTTAAACCAATTAGCTACACCCTCATCCATTCAGAGAGGAAAGAAACAAACAAAAAAAATGCCTCTTTTTTGTTTCTTCCCAGCCTCCACCCTACAGGTAACAATGCAGTTGATAACAAGGGTTTTATTTCGAAACCCTGTGCCTAAAGTTTACTGAAACGATTCCCACCACCTTATTCCAGTAGTAAGCAGTAAAAAAACAATAAAGTGATTTTATTTACTTAGACTCGGACACACTCCCAGAAATAATATTTATATTATGTATTACCTATGTATGTAATAAGTATAACTTTGTATAACATGTATTAACCTGTATGTAATGTATGACTATGTAATTGTAAAGCGCCACGGAATAAATAATAATAATAAATAATAAAGCTTTCTTTTCCCAGAACACCCATTGTAAGATACTATTCCAGTAAGTTTCGTTTATGTACATGTACGAGTGTGATTATGTGCTTGTGAAGGTTCTCAATTATACAGATCATGCTATATCTGTTGTATTCAGTTAGATCAACTGGACTTAAAGTTTAGTTCTTGAAGTAGTTGTGCTGGTCAAAATGACTTGTACAAGAATCTGTTGGCAATATAAATACCCTTGAAAGCCCACATTAGCATATGACAGCCAGGTGTAAGGGACCTTCTCAATACAAGGTGTAAATGCATTGAGGCTAAGGAGTGTTAGCCTGGGCAGTTTCAATAAGGGGTAAGGATTTTCCACACCCACACAGGGGAGGGAGAATAAAGTTGAGATATAGGTTGACCTGTACAAGCTTTATGTGCTCTTCACTACATTGGGAAAACCAGCTCTACATTCCGTGAACGCAGGGCCAATCATAGCAGTACAATTAGATTGGCTATTCTGGGAGCCAAGGAGGCTGGCAAATACAGTGATTTATCAGTGGCCCGGCATTTCAAGGAGGCAGGACACAATTTGTCCTAGATTAAATGTGTGATTTTAGATCATGTACCAAATGAGGGGGTGATCGTTATAAGCAATTGATCAGACTTGGATTATGAGATTACAAACAATTGCCCCAATGGGCCTAAATGCATCTCATTTAGGCCCTTTTGGGCAATTATAACCATGAACTGCTTTTTATAAGTAACTGCATTTCTTGGTGAGACACTATCTACAAGTAATTGCTGAATATGAGGAATTAGGTTTTAAGAGATTTAGTGACGGGATTGGTTCTTGTGGGGTGGGATATGTAATGGACTGCAAGGAAGGCAATAGTGGATATTTATCTGATTAAGCTCTTTCGATGGCAATAGCTGATGCTAAAAAGGGTAAATTCTGATTGCAATTTCTAGTAGCTAGGGGATTTGAAATATACATACAGTGATGAAGTCATTATGGAACGTTTATGAGAATCGAGACCATATTGCACTAGGGGGAAGATACAGTCAGCAGGAGTTTTGACACTATGCTGACAGGGTTTGGAACACATTATATTTGTATACATATTCCGAGGGGATGTAGGGGTGTGTGGCCACAGTGTTTAAACTGTTGTTTTATGTGGTTTGTTACCTGATCCTGATGACAGCCAACTTTGGTTGAAATGCGTCCATCAGTACTGGTGTGGAGGGAATGGAGGGGCTTGACTATGCAGGCAGATTAGACAAGTTATAGGGCTGTTTACATTGGAGAAGCGACGTTTGCATGGGGATATGATAACCTTACACAAATGTATTAATGAGCCATACAATAAACTCTCTGGTGCATTGTTCACGAATAGGTCATATCAGAGGACTCGTGGACATCCTTTAAGGTTGGAAGAAAAGTTTCATCTTCAGGTTAGGAAAGGTTTCTTTACAGTGATAACGGTGAAACTGTGGAACTTTTCGTCCAGCAGATGTGGTAATGGCAAGTTCATTGAATAGCTTTAAAAATGGCCTGGATAAGTTTCTAAACCTAAAAAATATTGAGTACTACTGGTATTCAGGGGTGTCTCTCTAATAAGGCAATATGAGCTTAATTCTCATGGCGGCACACCTGCTAAATACCAGAAAGGCGGCAGGCAGAGCAGACGGAAAATAAAATTGCAGGAACGTTTTCCCTCTGCATTAACTGCTGCCTTCATACATGCCCTGCTCTGATCATCATAGGGTAAGTGGGTTAATTATCTGAGTTTGCAGAGCTGGGCACAACTTATTTTCAACATAGTTTGGGTGATCTGGGCATTAGGGCATCTTATATACCTATCTGTGTGAGCTGGGCGTGAGGGCAACTTGGTTAGGTTAGTTAGGGCCCTTGCTAAAAGAATCTACCTTGACGTGGTGGCAAGCTTAAAAATCATTTGGAAAAATGGTGTGGAAAAATGTCTTTTTGATGAACTGTTTAAATACTGCCGTAATGTGAAGTTTAAAATGTCAATGACGCACACCTAACCCTGGTTGCAGTAGCTCATTTCATGGCTCCTAGTGGTACATAGGGGCAGAATTCAAAAGTTTGGCTCATGTGGCAAAAACCCCAGAGACGCCCCTGCTGGTATTAATACTTTAACTGTAGATCTGGTTGATCTAGGGATACTTTCCGATTGCCGTTTGAGTCAGGAAGGAATTCCGCCCCCCCCCTTATTTTTAGGTGTTTTTTTTTTTTGCCTTCCTCTGGATCAACTGTTAGGAATACCAGTAGTACTCAATATTTTTTGAGAAAATATTTTTTAAGAAAAAATAGGTTGGACTTAATGGACGTATGTCTTTATTCAACCTCAATTACTATGTTACTATGTGTTAATTCTGTTTTTGTTTGATAAATCCTGCGAGTGCCCTGCTGAACTTGAATCACTGTTGGAGGTGCACCCGGGTTTATGTTTATTTATATATAAAGTAACCAATTCTCAGAGCACTCCACAGACTTTTAAAAGAATCTTTATTGAAGCAAGGTAGGTCTGTATAACCTACCCATTTCGGCCAAAGTGCTTGTGTGCTCCAAGAATTAGTTACTTTGGATGTTCATCTTAGTTCGGAAGCTGCCGGGCAGTACAGATAGGCACGGTGTGCAAAGGATACCTTCTTCCAATATTATATATATAATATATATATATATTAATATAAGTGTTAATATATATAAGTGTACTTAAATTCACTGTACTATATAGCCCCTAAAGACTCACTCAATACTGGATGGAGAGAAAAAAGAAGAGGTAGACAGTGCCCGTAATTATTAAATGTATAAGAGAGCTAAATAAGATATAGATAACATGGATGAAACAATCTACAACTTATCAGTATCTATTATAATTATATTATATCTATTATAATTATAATTGCCATATAGTTAAGACACACATAAAAAACTACACACTACACACAGGCTGGTTGGTGTTTAATCTGACACATTCTCCTATATAACCTGTTAATAACAAATCTTTTAAAAACCTTTGGGTCTTAAGCTTCTTAAGTAAAGTAAAACAAAATAAAGGGTAACAAATGTAACAAAATGGCAGCACTCCAAAGTGTGTCTTCATTCAACCCCATATACTACTACTATACTACTAGATACTATAATACTAAATGGAGGCTGTATGGAGTTGCTCTAGATGCCTAGATGCCTTTTTGATGCTCTTTTAAGTAGGGTACACACCACAGGATACTTCATCCCTTCGCCACTTTCGACCGGTCAGCTAGGACGAAGGACTGTCAGTTGCAGAAAAGTAGCCATAGAATACCGCATGATCGGCCACAGTTTTTCCAGGCGTACGATCTTACATTCAATCGATTTGAACTGTCAGTCATAGGCCACTGCAATCCCATGCAATTTTTCAATTTTTCTCGGCCTGATCGACCAATACACTGAACTATCTCCCATTCATGATGAAAAATTGCATGGTCTGTACACAGCTTAATATACAGATTAGACACATTCACTCTTATTTATAACCCAATACCTCTTCCTTAAGGATACCCTGAAGGAAATCCCAGACAATCAAGTAGATGTTATATAATAACCCATGTTATAAATCCAGAATGGAAAGCTGATGGTCATTTCAAGGTAAGTAGCGGGGAGACGCACTCACGTAGGTTTAAGTGCTTTTATTGTGACAATAAGGTCACAATAAAAGCACTTAAACCTATGTGTGTGCGTTTCCCCCCGCTACTTACATTGAAATATCTAAAACACTGTTCTGTGGTTAACAGTCTGGGGAAACAGCACCACACCAGTTACCAATATAGGAGTGCGAGGAGAAATCTTACAACAATAGTTTTATCCTTTGATCCTCTATTTTTGTATCTGTTTGTCAACGCTGGGTGTATCCTGTATTTTATGGCAGAATGGTCAGTTCCTATCATCTGTTCCCACACCAAATCCTGGGTGGATAATAACCTTTTTATTCCACGAGGCTGTGTGAACAATATTAAAACTACGTTTGTTTAAAGGGCATGTCCACCCTCCAAACTAAAAATTCACCAACTACTGGCCCCACTGTACATTTAAAAAAAATCCTTACCTTACTTCCCTGCTCCTTATGGTTC